>JAJKFI010000059.1:2500973-2512125 GCA_029204185.1 Lerista edwardsae
AGAGAGAGAGAGAGAGAGAGAGAGAGAGAGAGAGAGAGAGAGAGAGATCCTAACCTGGAGTTAGACTGCCACAGTTAGGCCAGCAAAGTTTGGCCGGCACAAGGACCACTGTAAAGTATCTTTGGACCATTCTCGGAGTCAGAGAGGCCAGCACACAGACGTGCACCATCTTCCCTGACTCCGAGAGTGGTCCAAACAAGCTTACCGTGGCCCTTTGGCTGGCAATGTTAGGCCAGCAAAGTTTGTCAGGCACAAGGGACACCATAAACTATGTTCAGACCACTCTCGGAGTCAGAAAGGCCAGCACACAGACGTGCGCCGTCCCCCCTGACTCTGAGAGTGGTTCAAACACACTTGACGGTGTCCCTTGTGCCAGCCAACCTTTGCTGGCCACACTTTGCCAGCCTAACTCCAGGTTAGGATTGTGCCCTAGGATTTGGTCCGAACCCCACTTCTGGGTCCTGACCTACTGAAGATGTGTGAGCTAAATCGTGGGCGGATAAGGCTTCCCCCAGCACTCCTTCATGATTTTGTTCCTTCCTCCTCTTTGGAAGTGGAGGAGCAGTGAGGTGGGTGAATGGGTGGAGAGCACCCATCCACCACCTGAGGCAGCAGTCTCAGTTTGACTCATGGTTGAGCCGACCTCTGGGCAAAACTTACCTCTGCTGAGTCCTATTCACCGAGTTGCCCATCACCAGTGTCCAAGCCTTCACTCCTACTGCTTCCTTGTCCTTGGCTCTCCAGGGTACCACAGAGATCCACCGACTGTGGCTCGCCGGAGAGGGAGGAATTCGCCTGGAGCGATCACGTCGGCTGCCCAAGTCAGTTCTGTTCACGCCCAAAGAGCTCAAAGGACCCTGACATGACGTGCCTTTCGAGACACCCGGCACCCAAACACGGCGTCACTGCCAAGGCCACCCGATCAGCTCCAGACCCCGCTCCAGTGATGTCATGCAGGGGGTACACGGGGGTACGCGAGTACCGGTTTCTAGGATTACAGCTGGCCCTGCCCATTCGCCCACCCACTCGTTGACTCCGCCCCCTGCAACGTTTGAATTTCCTGCACGTTTGAGTTGCCTGCACGTTCTCAGAGCCAGGCAGGCAGGCAGGCAGCGAGTGGAGTCTTGCCTTGCCTTGCCACTGAAAAATGAGCTGCTCTGGGGTTTTGGAACTGTCGGGTCACTTTAACATGATGCCAGGCCTCCTTAACGTGTTCTGGGGGTGCTGTGGAATACTGTTGCAACTGTTGGGTCAGTTTAAAATGGTCTGAGGCCTCAAAAAGGGCTTTTTTCATGTCACTTCCTGCCACGACCTCACTTCCGGCTTATGACATCACTTCCGGTGGGCGGGTCCCGACACGTGCCAATCAAAAGTGAGTACCTGTTCTTAAATCATTTAGATGACACCACTGCCACCATCATTTAGACTCCTCCAACCCCAAAGTCTTTAATTTGAAACTTTCTCATCATTGACTTCATCAAGACGGATGACAGGTAATGAGCCGGGAAGCCAAGATCTATTAATTTGCTCCTGACGCTGACAACAGCGGACAATCTGCTGGCTTCCTAGCTTGGGCAAACCCCCTCTCCTCTGACAGACTGCAAAGCAAAAGTGCAGAAGAAGGTGGAGTAACGGCCCTTTGGAAGGAAAAAAACCAACAACGCCCAACCATTTGGGGCGGGGGAGAATCGGGGATGATGTGAGCATTCCAGAGCTTGGCTGGCAAGCTGGGAAATGCCTCTTCTCCTCCTGATTTCACCCAGGGCCCGTGTGTTCCCGCTGGGACCCAGGAAGGTGCTATGGGCACTGTGGCTGCAGAGAGGAATCGAGCAAACCGGCTCTGATTTCTGCCCAAAGGCATCAGTGTCATACTGGTCGAAGTGTCGACTCTGGAGACCGTCAAGGCAGCAGTCAGGGTGTGCTGTCACTAAGAGAAAGAGATATCATTTCAAACCCAAAGCTCTTGAGAGAAGAGGAGGAGGGGAGGAAGGAGTCCCACAATGCACTGCAACGTCTCCTCTCTTCTCCCTCCTCCTATACCCAGCCTGGCGGTTTTGTTTATCGGCTTTCTAATCAGCCTGCCCCAAACAGGGGGATTCTCAGAGATGGTGCTCTATAACTTCTGGGTCCCATGTTTCAGGCCACTTGTTAAGAACAGAAGAACAGAAGAAGAGCCCCGCTGGATCAGGCCAAAGGCCCATCTAGTCCAGCTTCCTGGATCACTCAGTGGCCCACCAGATGCCTCAGGGAGCACACGAGACCACAAGATGCCTGCATCCTGTTGCCACTCCCTTGTATCTGACATTCTGAGGTAGATTTCTGAGGAAAATATGTCACCTCTCCCATGTGTGGGCCATAAGAACATCAGAAGAGCCCTGCTGGATCAGGCCAAAGGCCCATCTAGTCCAGCTTTCTGTATCTCACAGTGGCCCACCAGGTGCCTCAGGGAGTTCAGTAGACAACAAGATGCCTGCATCCTGTTGCCACTCCCTTGCACTTGGCATTCTGAAGTAGCCTACTATTAATGTAAGGAGGTTGCCCCACCCATCATGGCCTAGAGCCCACAATGGACTTTTCCTCCAGAAATCTGTCCAGTCCCTTTCGTTCCAGGGACCAAAAGCGGTTGGCAAAAGAACAGACTCCACGGACAGCCATAAAGGCATAGTGAGGACAGTATCTGTCCAGGCCAAATCCATTGCAGGGGCATAGCCAGTGGTGTCATCTAAATGATTTAAGAACAGGTACTCACTTTTGATTGGCACATGTCGGGACCCGCCCACCGGAAGTGACGTCATAAGCCAGAAGTGATGTCGTGGCAGGAAGTGACATAAAAAAAGCCCTTTTTGAGGCCTCAGATGATTTTAAACTGACCCAACAGTTGCAACAGTATTCCACAGCACCCCCAGAACATGTTAAAACCCCAGAGCAACTCATTTTTCAGTGGCAAGGAAAAGCAAGGCTCTGCTCGCTGCCTGCCTGCCTGCCTGCCTGGCTCTGAGAACATGCAGGCAACTCAAACATGCAGAAAATTCAAACGTTGCAGAGGGCGGAGTCGACCAGTGGGCGGGCGAATGGGCGGGGCCAGCTGTAATCCTAGAAACCGGTACTCGCGTACCCCCGCATACCCCCTGCATGACATCACTGGGCATAGCTAATGATAGCTTAACCCAATGCAGAAGGCAAAACATTGCCCTGGAAGTGACATCACAATAGGAAGTAATGTCACCATTGCATTTCCGTTTTCTCTTGTCTTTTGGCCATAGCCTTTGATAGAATAAAGATATTACATTCTGGTTTCTTTTCTGCATTCGGCATGGCATGACCTTTCCAATTATATGTAGCATGATGGTATTATTCTTACATACCCAGGTTTCCACCATTTGGGCCACTAGTGACATGCTCAGCTTGTGACCCCCCTAAAGCTTAAGAACATAAGAAGAGCCCTGCTGGAGCAGGCCAAAGGCCCATCTAGTCCAGCTTCCTGTATTTCACAACGGCCCACCAGATGCCTCAAAGAGCACATGAGACAACAAGAAGCCTCCATCCTGTTGCCACTCCCTTGCACCTGGCACTCTGAAGTAGCCCACCACCAATGTAAGGAGGTTGCACAATGCATCATTGCCTATAATAGCCCACAATGGACTTTTCTTCCAGAAATCTGTCCAATCCCCTCTTAAAGGCATCCAGATCAGATGCCATCACCACCTCCTGTGGCCAAGAGTTCCCCAGATGAACTACCCGCTGGGTAAAAAAGTCCTTTGATCTGTTTTAACTCTCCCAACCCTCAGTTTTAGCGGATGCCCCCCTGGTTCTGGTGTTTTGAGAGAGGGAAAAGAAATCCCTTTATCAACTCTATCTCTTCCATGCATAATTTTGTATGTCTCAAAATTATTAAGGTAATTAAAAATAAAATTAAAAAAGTAAAAGCTTGTTACCCGGGGCAGTTGCGCCCCCCTGCACTACTGTAGCTACGCCCCCGATCCATTGCACATTTGCCACACCTCCACAACCCCTCTATCAGGTCCCTCCTGCTTTGCAGGCTAGCGTGCCTTCCTTTGCACACGCAGACTGTCCTAACCTCCTGTTCTGTCTCTACCGTTTATTTATGAACAGCTTTCTGTTTCCAGCGGTTCTCCTGAAATCTCCAGTGCCCTGATGCATCCCTCACCCAAGTTGGGCCTCTCTCATTCTCGTTCCCGACACCAGCTCAAATAGCCGTGGACCAGCCCAAGCCTTGATTCACATCAGATGCGATTATCTCTGAAAGCGTTTCCCCCTCCCTTTCTGCCCCGGCCTGCTCTTGGCACGTGGGGAGCTATCAGCCCTCTCCAATCGCCTGCACTCCCCAAGCGCCCGGGTCTCATCCTGCTCTGCCGTTGACTTTGGCCTTTGCTCTCCTTGGAAGGCAAATCCAACCTGGGTGTTGGATCCCTTGCAGCTGTCGAAATCGAGGAAGATTTACCGCACGACCTCTGGTCGGTGCCACCTTGGATTGCTGCCCAACATCTGGAAAGGGGGAGAGAGAGAGAGAGATCTGGTAATGTGTGGAAAGGCAAAAGGAATTTTTGCATTTAATTGATGGGCCCTTGCGGGAAACCTTGTGAGACCACAGTGAGGTGGGGAGAAGGGCGCATCTTCCTCGTTCTCTTGGTTTCTGCACTCTATAATCCCAATGTTTTTGGCACACCTTCTTTATAATTTGCCCTGACCGAGGAGATGTAGAGTAATCTCCGTGTGGCTTTAGATGCACTGTTTCGATGCACTGCGGAGGAGGTATGGACTGATGGTTGGGTTGCTAGTACGGCCGGAAGCTAAGCAGGAGAATCTGTGGCCTATTTTTGGATGGGAGACAGAATGCCAGGCTGTGAAGCTGCAGTACCTGTCGTGGCAGAACGGAGTCACTGTGGAGCTGATCAGCCAGTGCGGGAATGTGGTGAGAAGGCCAGACGGCAAAAGAACCGAGTCCAACCTTGAGGACCTGTCCAGAAGCTCCATGTCACACCCCCGTACCATCAAGAATTTCTTCCTGATGTCCCACCAAAATCTTCTGCTTTGCAGTTTGTATCCATTGAATCTACTTTCCTTGTCTTCTTGTCAACAAACGGACAAGCCAGGGAAGTTAGCATATAAGAGTTGAGAAGGAAAGGATGCAGAAAAGGCAAGGGTCGTAAGAACATAAGAACATAAGAAGAGCCCTGCTGGATCAGGCCAAAGGCCCATCTAGTCCAGCTTCCTGTATCTCACAGTGGCCCCACCAGGTGCCCCAGGGAGGCACGAGACAACAAAGTGTCTGTCGCCACTCCCTTGCACCCAGCACTCTGAAGTAGCCTACTACTAATGTAAGGTGGTTGCACAATCCATCACGGCCTATAGCCCACGATGGACTTTTCTTCCAGAAATCCATCCAATCCCCGCTTAAAGGCCAGATGCCATCACCACCTCCTGTGGCAAAGAGTTCCACAGATTAACTACCCGCTGGGTAAAAAAGTGCTTCCTTTTATCTGTGTTAACTCTCCCAACCCTCAGTTTTAACGGATGCCCCCTGGTTCTGGTGTGTTGAGAGAGGGAAAAGAACATCCCTCTATCGACTCTATCCCTGCCATGCATTATTTTGTATGTCTCAATCATGTCCCCTCTCAGGCACCTTTTTTTGTGATCTACAATGATGCTGACAATATCACCACACTCAAATATCAAAACAGGCGTGCCCTGGTATCCACTGATTTGATATCCACGGTTTCACTTATCCGCAGATACCATGGATACTGGGATGCCTATTAAAAAGATTAGGGGAACAACAAATCTCTTTTTTTTTTTACCTTCTTGCAGCAAAACCACTGATGTGCATGCATGCGCGCACACATTATAGCCACTTAAAAAGAACCATTAACCAATGCTCAGGCCCCATTTGGATCGAAAGGTGTCATTTTTGGAAGGGGCCCAAGCCTGGCTTATGGGCTCTTTCGTACACTTTGGTGTGCAAACTCTGCTCAGCCACACTCCTCCTCTGGGACGCCACAACCAATCTTGCCCATCTGGCAGGAGCACATGCAGTGATGTCATGCAGGGGGTATGCGGGGGTAAGCGAGTACCGGTTTCTAGGATTACGGCTGGCCCCGCCCATTCGCCCGCCCACCCGTCGACTCCGCCCCCTGCAACGTTTGAATTTCCTGCACGTTTTAGTTGCCTGCACATTCTCAGAGCCAGGCAGGCAGCGAGCGGAGCCTTGCCTTGCCTTGCCACTGAAAAATGAGCTGCTCTGGGGTTTAGGAACTGTTGGGTCACTTTAACATGATGCCAGGCCTCCTTAACATGTTCTGGGGGTGCTGTGGAATACTGTTGCAACTGTTGGGTCAGTTTAAAATTGTCTGAGGCCTCAAAAAGGGCTTTTGTCATGTCACTTCCTGCCATGACATCACTTCCGGCTTATGACATCACTTCCGGTGGGCGGGTCCCGACACGTGCCAGTCAAAAGTGAGCACCTGTGAGTACCTAAATGTGAGTAATCATTTAGATGACACCACTGAGCACATGTGCCTGATGTTCCCCTATCTTTACAAAGATGCCCTAGTATCCACGGTTTCAGGTATCCGCGGTGGGGTCCGGAACGGAACAACAGCTCAACCATCGGTCCACACCTCCTGCCTGTTCCAATCCCATTGGCTGGTCCAGTTGGTCCTGTTCCAATCCCATTGGCTGATCCTGTTCCAGTCCCACTGTTCTCTTTCCCCCTGCAAACGTAGGCTGAAGCAGTTGGCCCAGCTTACGAAGCAGAGCATCAATTCAACGTGATGAAGCACTGCAAAGCCCAGACCTATCAGAACAGATATAGACCAAAATTATTAACAATAGCATTGAAGTGGCTGCGGTTGGTACTTAACCACTAAATTCAATGAAAAGTACATCCCTTAAGCTCCTTCTCCCCCCTCCTGGGAGTTCGTTTTCCCTTTTAGCTTCCAGGAATATTTAATAAAGGACGGCTTTTGAAGGAGCCCAAGTAAGACCAGATGCCTCAGAGCGGAGTTTATAAAACATTAGGACTTTTTAAAGAGGCAGGGCCATGTTGGAGTGTGTGTTTGTGCATAAATAAGAGTTTACAGGGTGTTAACAGAGAGACTGGGGGCACAACCAGTAGTGAAATTGAGGGGGTTCGCCCAGGTTCTACAGAACCGGTTGTTAAATGGCCGGGCCCTGCCCACTCGCTTACCTTGGCTGGTTTCTTTGGCTCCAGTTATGACGTCATAGAACCGGTTGTTAATTCATTTGAATTGCACCACTGGGCACAACCCTAACCAACCACTTGTGCACACCACTGGGCACAACCCTAACCAACTTTCCAGCACTAACATAGCTGTGCCAATGGGGCGTGTGCTGCTTCCCGCAGTGGAGTCGTCGTCACAGAGGCCTCCTCAAAGCGCCCTGCAAAACGTAGTGCTTTGCTCCCCCTCTAGGAACACGACTGTGGCCAGTTACGAGGCCCCGAGGCTGTTTGAAGGCCCGCCCAGCAGAAACACACACACGTTGGCAGGCGCGTGGATCGTTTGAGTGCTCCTGCCGGACGGGCAAGATGGGTTGTGGCATCTCCGATGAGGAATGTGTACTTTGTGGCTGAGCAGAGTTTGCACACCAAAGTGTACGAAGGAGCCCATAAGCCAGGCTTGGGCTCCTTCCAAAAACTACACCTTTCGATCCAAATGTGGCCTTGGCATTGGTTGATGGTTCTTTTTTAGTGGCTATGATCAGTGATGTCATGCAGGGGGTACGCGGGGGTACACGAGTACCGGTTTCTAGGATTACAGCTGGCCCCGCCCATTCGCCCGCCCACTCGTCGACTCCGCCCTCTGCAACGTTTGAATTTCCTGCACGTTTGAGTTGCCTGCATGTTCTCAGAGCCAGGCAGGCAGGCAGGCAGCGAGCGGAGCCTTTCCTTGCCTTGCCACTGAAAAATGAGTTGCTCTGGGGTTTTAACATGATGCCAGGCCTCCTTCACATGTTCTGGGGGTGCTGTGGAATACTGTTGTAACTGTTGGGTCAGTTTAAAATCGTCTGAGGCCTCAAAAAGGGCTTTTTTCATGTCACTTCCTGCCACGACATCACTTCTGGCTTATGATGTCACTTCCGGTGGGCGGGTCCTGACACGTGCCAATCAAAAGTGAGTACCTGTTCTTAAATCATTTAGATGACACCACTGGCTATAATGTGCATGCGTGTGTGTGTGTGTGTGTGTGTGTGTGTGTGTGTGTGTGTGTGTGAGAGAGAGAGAGAGAGAGAGAGAGAGAGAGAGAGAGAGAGAGAGAGATGCATAAGTGTTTCTTTAATGACCGTACTTGTTCACTCTTTTTCATATGGATTCCAGATCCTTGAGACTTCAGCGTGGGACTGAGTGAGTTTGACTCATTAAAAAAACAGCGATATTCTTGACTCAGTAGGTTAAGAGGCACTTACAAGATGACTGTACTGTTCCTGTCAGGGCCACATCAAGACATCCTGATGCTAAAGGCAGCTTGAAAAATGCTGCAGCCTTTATTCAATGAATAAAGCGTCTGCTTCTTCCCTTCTGCAGTGTTCTAGTTTGGCAACCTTCCACACGTCCTTTTCCAGGTGCCCCCCTTCCAATCAATGGAGAAGGAGGAACAGTGGAGGCAGCTAGGTGGACAGAGTTGCCTTAGGCAACTGCCTTAGCTGACCTTATGAATGGGCCAGCCCAGCTTCCCCCTGGATTAGAACCCTGGGACCTTCTGCCTGCAGAACACGTGATCTCTGCAGAACCCAGATTGAGTGATGGATTCTCCTGCTCAATGTAAAACAAGTGCTCTCAAACCTCTTAGCTCCGGGACCCACTTTTTAAAATGACTATCTGTCTGGAACATGAAGTTATAATAACTGGAGAAGCCATGACGCCACATTCTTGAAGCCATGGTCCGGTCTAACAATATGGCTGACGCATGGGTCTGGTCTAACAATATGGCCGACTCAGATCATTGCCGCGAAGGAGGGGGATTGCCACGGATTCTCGAATAAAAATCTCCCTGCACGCGTGTAAAAGTTAATTTCAACGTCTTTAATCATGCCTGCGTGTTCTGCATACTTTTACACGCGTGCAGGGAGATTTTTATTTGAGAATCCGCGGCATTCCTCCTCTGCGGCAATGATATTGTTAGACCAGACCCATGCGTCGGCCATATTGTTAGACCGGACCATGGCTTCACTTCGTCCCTATTAACTGCATGGGCAGGGCCAACCCCTGGTCTGGAATGACACTGGACCGGTTCGAATGACACCGGAAATGATGTCACAGCCATTGTGATTGTGAGGCTGAGTGACTGTGATGCTCAGATACGAAGCTGAGACCTGCTGCTTTCCTGACAATGCAGCAATCAGTTGGGTTATTTCTCAGCCGTTTTCCAACAGCAAAGTGAATCAGAAAGAATAAAAGCCTATTTATAATCCTGACACAAGCAAAACAGCCACGCAGCCTTTCCAGCTTCCCTTCTTCCCATATTTTTAATATGGCTGTCCTAGGTGCTTCGCGACCCACCTGAAATTGGCTCGCGACCCACTGGTGTGTCCCTTTTTTTTCTGGCTGCTTCTTTGTAGTTATGATTCTGTATTGAGCTGGGTCACCTATACAAACCTAGCCTATACAGCCCGATTCCATAGCAGGCTTCGTGCTGAGCTCCACATGGTCTCCACCACAGACTCCGAGAACATCTTATCGCCAGAGTTCAAAAGAGCATTTCTTCCTCCTGACTGGGGACCGCGTCTGCCTTTGACTCGTTTGGAAATCTCATTCCGAAAGGCCTCGGCGCTCTTTGATCTCGGTAAAAGAAGCCGTCGCAGAACGTCTCCTGCCGTCCCTTGCAAGGAATGCTGTCCACCCAGAACCGTGGCCGGGCAGTGCTCTCGGTATCTGCGATCTCCAAAGCGTTTATGGCCGACTCTTTGCTTCAGAAGTGGCGCTATCGGCTCGGAAATCTTGCGCGGGCAAAGCCAAACCTGAGACTGCATTTCGGCGGATTGCAACGGAAAGAATGTGAAGAACGTCAACCCCTTCCCCATTCCTCAGCTAGAAGTCGCTCGCCCTTCCCTGATCCTGCATGGGAATTGGGCGGCTTGGTCATTTCTTGCATCTGCTCCTGGTCCTTTTCTCTGGGCTCCTTTCTCTGTCTTCCATGAGCCGATCGAAACGTTGCAGCTTCAGTCTGGGAGACTTGAGGTCACGCTCCAACTCCAGAACCTCATTTCCATGAATGACACGACTTTACAAGGTGTGTTGCTATACAACAATCCCCCAATTATTTATTTGAAACACCTGGAGACCAACTTTCTGCCAAGTCACCATCAGGACCCAATCAGAAACGGACCAGGATGACTTCAAGGTCTCCTCTGGGGGAAGAGGAGGTGGATCAGGTCCAAGTAGTAGCTCTGAGAAAGCAGACCCTGACTGCTCCCCATGTTTGTGACCCCTCTGCAGAGTCCTGGGCCCTATGCCAAAGCTGAACCTCTGTTCCATGTCTAAGCATTCCTCTGTTGCTCTCCTCTTCTTCTGGGAGGACCAACCCAAGTCTTGGGTGTATCAGATAGTGTATCAAAAGCTGACCTCAGCACCACTCTTCTTTGGGTTCCCTGGATTTGAGAAGGAAGAAACAAAGTAGAAGAGGAAGCGTGGAGGAGAAGAGTGTGGGGAGCTAGACTGTCAGAAGGAGAATAGGATGGAGGAGAAGAGAGTGGTGGGCCAGAGTGTCAAAAGAAGAAGAGAACAGAGCAGATGATGAAGTATGGAAGAGAAGAGAGTAGTGCACTAGAATGCCTCTGAGCACCATTCTTCCCCAGGTCCTCCACCCCCTCATCCATTTTTGAATCCAGGGTGCAGGAGGAGGAGCCATGTTTTCAGGCAAGCTCTGAAGGATGTGCTAGCTCTGAAAGAAGCCAGGTGGGAAGCTATCATGCACCAGGTGGGCCACCATAAACAGGTGGAAACTTATGCCCAGCTTGATGGATCAACATTTACAGAGGCTGGTGTCATCCTTTCCTTGAGAGAACTATAGCAATCATAGCATTTTTTGGGGGGGGGGGGGGAGGAAGGAAGGAAGGAAGGAAGGAAGGAAGGAAGGAAGGAAGGAAGGAAGGAAGGAAGGAAGGAAGGAAGGAA
>JAJKFI010000059.1:2520645-2536788 GCA_029204185.1 Lerista edwardsae
CTTCCTTCCTTCCTTCCTTCCTTCCTTCCTTCCTTCCTTCCTTCCTTCCATCTTCCTATGTTAGCTTTCCTTCCTTCCTTCCTTCCTTCCTTCCTTCCTTCCTTCCTTCCTTCCTCCATTTCTCTCACCCGTCAGGGAGCAAGCAACAGCCACCGAAGGAAGAAGCCAGCCCAGGCAGCCAAAAGCTCATTAACATTCCTGACCTTTCCAAAGAAAATTAATGCCAACTTCGCACGTACCAGCTCCGCTGCTTGGTCTTGTCACAACGGTGGCATCATTAGGGAAAGGCAGACGGGGCTCCGGGCGACAGGGTGTCTGCCACCTCGGTGGAACTTGCACGGAGTTACTGAGCGCTGGCACAAATAAAGCCGTGACGTGGGCCATTCTGTCAGCTTTTCACATGAAATTAATCGTCGTTCCGTTGGCTGTGTAAATTTTCATCACCACGGAGCGGGGGATGATGAATGTAGCCAGGCATCCTGACAGCCGTGGCCTGAGAGCTCCCGACTGTCTCCGCACTCTCATGCGCAGTGGCGCGTCGGAGGCGTCGACTCCCTCGGAGGGAGGGAGCGGGCGCCTGTGTGCGCGGGAGGGCAGAGGAGCCTCGACACCCGCCCTCTCCCCGGACTGGAAAGGGCTGTGGCCAGTGGTGTCATCTAAATGATTTAAGAACAGGTACTCACTTTTGATTGGCACGTGTCGGGACCCGCCCACCGGAAGTGACGTCATAAGCCGGAAGTGAGGTCGCGGCAGGAAGTGACATGAAAAAAGCCCTTTTGGAGGCCTCAGACGATTTTAAACTGACCCAACAGTTGCAACAGTATTCCACAGCACCCCCAGAACATGTGAAGGAGGCCTGGCATCAGGTTAAAACCCCAGAGCAGCTCATTTTTCAGTGGCAAGGAAGGGAAAGGCTCCACTCGCTGCCTGCCTGCCTGCCTGGCTCTGAGAACATGCAGGCAACTCAAACCATGCAGGAAATTCAAACGTTGCAGAGGGCGGAGTCAACGAGTGGGCAGGTGAATGGGTGGGGCCAGCTGTAATCCTAGAAACCGGTACTCGCGTACCCCCGCGTACCCCCTGCATGACATCACTGGCTGTGGCCTTGGGAATTGGCTGTGCTCGCAGTGGGAAGAGTGCGCAGAACCATCACTTTACGGAGAGCGGGATCCTCTGTGCGCTCTTGGGCCGACGTGAACTGCTTGCATTGGCCCCACAGCACTAGCGCCGATGTGGGGGTGCCGACCACCAACACCCTCGTCAGCACTAGTGCCGTCGCACCGACGCTAGCAGCAGAGTTGGCGCCGGCCCACGGCTGCACTTCCACAAGGTTGCTTGAGGACGCCATGCCCATGTGTGCACATATGTATATTGACTTCTTAGGGGCAGTCCCCCTCCTCGGTGCACATGCATGTGCGCGCATGTGTGTGTGTGCAAATGTGCATGTGCTTGTGCTAGTTTCAGGTGCAAAGTGCAAAGCAGCCAATCCATCCATCCTTCCATCCATCCATCCATCCATCCTTCCATCCATCCATCCTTCCATCCATCCATCCATCCATCCATCCATCCATCCATCCATCCATCCATCAACAGGTGCCGATATACCGCCTTTCAACACGAAGTTCACAAAGCGGTTTACAGGCAAATGGTAATAATGATAAAGTTAAATGGCTCCCTGTCCCAAAGGGCTCACAATCTAAAAAAAAAAAGGCAGACCACCAGCAACAGCCACTAAAAAGACTGTGTGGGGGTGAAGAGGGACAGTTGCTCTCCCCCTGCTAAATAGAAGAGGAGCACCACTCGGAAAAGTGCCTCTTGCCCAGTTAGTAATGAACCAATGAACTCCGCGCTGCAAAGCTGTCACTGGGAAGTAGTTCTGAAGAGGATTCGGTGTGTGTCGCCCTCCCCTTCTCTCCCTTCCCTTCCCCTCTCCAGGCCTGTTGCAGTCATGCAGTTGTTGAAGGAGAAAGTTTGATATCCTATGACAAAGCGCATCCCTCCAGGGTGTGCAACCACCCTGGAAGAGAGAGGAAGTGAGACAAGAGAGCAGTCCGTGTCTGAGCGAGGTGTCGGTGTGAGCACAATGACGAGAGTGACTCAGGGGTGGAGAGCAGGGAGGCGAGCAGAAAAGAGAGAGAGGGGAGGGGAGGCAGAGGAGCGAGGGAAGGAGGATGAGGATGTGCTCCCAGGACAGTCTAGCAAAAGACAGGGAAGGGAGAAGGCATAGAAACATGCCAGGCTGCTGGCTCAGTGACTGATGGAGGCGATTGGTTTTGGTCTTTGCAAAATAAAGCAAAATAAAAACAATTTCAGTCAATAAAATGAAACAAAGCAGGAATAATAATAATAATAATTATTATTATTATTATTATTTAATTCCCTCTTTGTTTCATTTTATTGACTGAAATTGTTTTTATTTTGCATAATTTCGCGAAGACAACTTAATCAAAAGCCGAGACATCACCCTGCCAACAAAGGTTCTCATAGTCAAAGCGATGGTGTTCCCAGTAGCAATGTATGGCTGTGAGAGCTGGAATACGGAAGGCAGAGGGCCGAAGAATAGATGCTTCTGAATTATGGTGTTGGAGAAGACTCTTGAGAGTCCCCTGGACTGCAAGGAGATCCAATCGGGCAATCCTCCAGGAAGTCAGGCCTGATTGCTCCCTGGAAGGACAAATCCTGAAGCTGAAGCTCAAAGACTTCGGCCACCTCTTGAGAAGAGGGGACTGTTTAGAAAAGACCCTCATGCTGGGAAAGATGGAAGGCAAAAGGAGAAGCGGGCAGCAGAGAATGAGATCAATCAATCAATCAATCAATCACACAAAGTTCACAAAGCGGTTTACAGGCAAATAATAACATTAGAGTTAAATGGCTCCCTGTCCCAAAAGGGCTCACAATCTAAAAGAATGGAGAACCCCACCAGCAACAGCCACGAGAAAGACACTGTGCTGGGGTGAAGAGGGACAATTGTTCTCCCCCTGCTAAATATAAGAGGACACCACTTGAAAAAGTGCCTCTTGCCCAGCTAGCAGAGCAGAGATGGTGAGACAGTGTCACCGAAGCGATGAACATGAAATTGGGCGAACTCCGGAAGCTGGTGGAGGACAGGGAGGCCTGGCGTGCTGTGGTCCAGGGGTTCGCGAAGAGTCGGACATGACTTAGCGACTGAACAACAACAACAACAACTATTATTGTGATTCTTTTATTATTAATATTTTAATTAATTAATAATCAACATTATAATCAATAATATTAATATTATTGCTAAGTATTATTATTATAAAATGATAATAATATTTTGTATATCACTCAGGAGTTTGTGGACACCGTGAAAAGCGTTTGGACCACAGGACCTGCAGGAATGCCCCAGATTGGGCCCCCCATTCCTGCAGCTGGCCCTGCTGAGCCTCAATGTACTCAGAAATTGAGGCTCCGAAGATCAGAACGAAGCGTTACAGCCCAGCCCATGTTGGACCTTCAAAGGTTCCGAGCAGTTCCAGGTCAGCAGTTTTCGGTCCTCATCAATGAGCAACGGCAGCTCCTGCTTCGAGATGGTTCAGTCTGATAGGAGAAATATGGATGCCTGATACCTATGTCAATGATTAACCAGAGCCATAAAAGATGAAGGCATTTGCCCCGATTGCATCTCCGAGCATCTAGCGCACCACATGGCTTTGTAGGTGTTCCTTCAGGCTACCTCTCTTGCACAACCTTCTTGTGAACTAAGGCTCACCCAGAATCCCCGTCTTCCCCCTCCGTAAAGGGGTGAAAGCTTTGCACTCTCAACAGCTGCAGAGGGCAGATGTCCCTGGTGAATCATAGAACCCTAGAGTTGGAAGGGTGCCCACAAGGTCATCTAGACTAACCTCCTGCCTGGAGCAGAAGATTCTCCTCGGGCAATGGTCTTCAACCTTCAAATACATTTCAGAAGATTTTTGGGGGAGGTCCTGTGCTTTGAAGAGTGAAGGGTCTGGAAACCACGTCCCAAGGGCAACAATTCAAGGGGCTTGGTCCACATCATTGCAAAAGTAAAGGCCAAGGGAAAACAGTGTTGATTGATTGATTGATTGATTGATTGATTGATTGATTGATTGATTGATGGATGGATGGATGGATGGATGGATGGATGGATGGAAGGCAAAATATGGTAACCATCTTCAGGGATCAGAAGGAGCTGTCAGAAGAAGGGGAGAACTTGTGCTTTCTGTGGAAACCTCTGTGGTTTCTGAGGTCAGGACTTGGACCAATGGGTTGAAACTACAGGGAAGTCGGTTTAAGTGAAGAGGAATTCCTAACAGTGCTTGCTGCCCAGCACTGAACAGCCAGCCTCAGGCAGTTGAAGGCACGCCTTGAGGGAGGTTTTCATGCACACACTATATGACTGTGCAGAATCTGTGAAGAATCTGCAGTCTGTTTTTAGATGGGAGACAGAACGCCAGGCTATGAAGCTGCAGTGCCTGTCGTGGCAGAACGGAGTCACTGTGGAGCTGATCAGCCAGTGCGGGAATGTGGTGAGAAGGCCAGCCGGCAAAAGAACGGAGTCCAACCTTGAGGACCTCTCCAGGCTGGACTTACAATCACCTACTGAAGCTCGAGGTCACACGGTCAGAGGAGAGAACCACACTGTGAAGGCTACAGCTGGGACTGAGGATTCGGTGAATCGTGGAATACTGTAGATTTGTTAAAAAAAAAAAAAAAACCATTGAAAAATGGTGGTTTATACTAGCCTGCCCATGGAAGCCCTCTTGGGCATTGGCTTTGGCATGGGAAAGGCGGGGTATGAATTCTTCAAAATAAAAATAAAAAATAAAATGACCACCCACCAGAGATGTTGTCACAGATTAATAATAATAATAATAATAATAATAATAATAATAATAATAATAATACTTGGATTTATATACCACCTTTCTTAGGTCACCAGATTTCTCTGATGACTATAACTCAAGGCGGTTTACATGGGCAGACTTTATTCAGAAACCCGAAGGTTTTTACAATTTATACAGAAATGTTCTATCTTTCAAGAACTACACACATACAGATGGATCTTTCTGGACTTAGTCGTCCTTTCTGGCCACCCGTTTGTCTTCTTGCTGGCTGATAAACGGCTTCCCTGCTCCCACCAGAGAAGCGGCTGAACTTCGGCACAACTCCCCCTCACACAAGGCAGCCGAAGCTCAGCTGTTAATCAGCCGCAATTAACGAGGTCTGCCGCTCACAGAGACTTCCGGCTGTCCCGAACTGGCGACCTTCAGATCTTCAGCTCTTATCTTCAGGCAAACGGAGGCATTAACCTTCTCGACTAAATCTTCTGCCCAGATGCCTACACTTACAGACTTCCAAGCTCCTGTACGATTCTAAGATTCTGGGATTCTAAGCAGGAACAAATGGTAGTGAAGGGAAATCCATGAGCATGGGTCTATAGCTTCAGCTTGCTGGTGTCACCTTCCAGGGTCCTTTCATGGACAGACCCGACATCGTCCCATCGGAAATGTGGCAGGCGACAGCACCTAGGAAACTATAACCATTGTCTCACCTTCTAATACCAGCCTTTTGATTCTGCGGTGAAAGATCGGCCGAGACAGAAACAATTTCCCTACCGCTTAAAAATCGCCCCATCGCCATTTGCAAAGACAGCGAAAGGGGGGGGGAAATGTGCCTCTAATTATTACCCCTGTGTGTTTCAAAACCTCTCTCTGAACTTTTAAGTCTCCTCAAGTTTCAGGTCCTCTGTCTCTCCTTTTTTATTTAAACTCATCTAAAAAAGCTATAAAAAGCCTCCAACACTATAAATTGCCTTGTAAACCTGCGTTTTATAGGTTTAATTGCCTTTTTTTTTACAGCCTGGCAGGCTTTGTTCCTTCAGTATGGTGTGTGCTTTTTTTCTTCCTCCAAGGGTGCTTCCATTCCTTTTGCAAGAAGATGAGGCGTGGTCGGAAGGGAGGACAAGGCAGTTGGTAAGCCCTCTGCTGGCAGGGGTGAGTCGGGCCAGGCCAGGGTCATGTTGCCTTGAACAACGTTGGCAACCAACAGAGGTTGCCGCCCGTAAGACGTCGGGGAAACTAAACACCCTCCTGGGGCCAGCTCTAGGAGTGGTGGGGCCCAATGCGGGGCATTCCTGTGGGGGGCCCCCACACTCCCCACAGGGCCCACCCACTCACCAAGAAGAGCACTTGCGGTGCCACACACAACGTGTGGCACCTGGAAATAGTTGGTGGTGACAGGATGACGTCACTGCCAGTTGCTTCCAGGAGGCCCATTTTGGCATTAAGGAGGCATAAGAAGAGCCCTGCTGGATCAGGCCAAAGGCCCATCTAGTCCAGCTTCCTGTATATCACAGCGGCCCACCAGGTGCCCCAGGGAGGCAGGAGACAACAAGATGCTTGCATCCTGTTGCCACTCCCTTGCACCCGGTACCAGTAGCCCACCACCTTTGTAAGAAGGTTGCACAATCCATCATGGCCTATAGCCCACGATGGACCTTTCCTCCAGAAATCCGTCCAATCCCCTCTTAAAGGCATCTAGACCAGATGCCATCACCACCTCCTGTGGCAAAGAGTTCCACAGATTAACTACCCGCTGGTAGAGAAGAAGAGAAAGAGAAGAGAAAATACACAAGAATGGGGGCGGATCCTACTACATAATAAGCAATACGCGTATACTGCTGATGAAAAGGAGCTGACAGTTGATATGTTGTTTGGATTGGGACCCTTGAGACCTTCAGCTGCCAGCTCAGGCTGGCCCCTCGGTGTCTGGGCCACAGGCTGAGCAGCAGGAAGGAGAGGAGCTAATAGGAGGGGAGGACAGAGGGAAGCTCACCCAGAGAGGCCACGATCCGCAAGTTCTCCTCCATGACCTCCCTGTGCAGGGCTCTCTGGTCCGGATCCAGCAGGGCCCACTGCCGGATCCAGGCAGGAAGGCCCAGCTACATGCCACCTTCTTCCCCAGCATGCCCAGCTTCCTCATCGGCACCCATGGCAGCTGCTACACTGCACACTACGGGCACAACGCCTCTGACCATATCGCCCCATATAGCCCATGCACAGAGTGCAAGCAGAGAAACGTCACCACCCAGCATGTCCCGATTGCACAAGACAGGAGAGTGTTGTCGTTTCCATGTTGCAGTCCACAGCCCACTCCAGAGTGGAGGAAGCTCTTTCCTTACCCCGTCCACATTTGCCAGCGAGAAACCCAGCGTTGGTCATCCCGAAAAAAGATCGATTTGGTCTCTTAGCATCGGTCATGGGGTGGAACTGAGACTCACTGTGCAGTCCCAGGACCTTGTCAATGTGATTTTTATGTGCCTGTCTGTGGGAGTCCTGGGAGGAAACAATTACAGGAACAAGCTTGAGGAAGTTTGCAAGATTGAGGCTGGATGCCTGCGAGACCTGCCTGTGTGCCGCTCTCCCCATCCTTTTTACAAGGTCCAAGCGGGTCGCAAGGTTAACGCCAAGGGGGATGTGTTGTCTGTTGTTGGGAATTTTTTACCAAGTGTAAGGGATCAAAGTAATTAGCTAAGAGGCAAAGCCCAGAACTGTCAGAGAACAAATCCAGCCCTTCTCCTGGACAATACAACCCCAGCTGGCCTGTCACCAAAGTTGTAATCTACAACACGAGTTGCTACAACAGGATGAAAGGCTACACTGGCATAGCTAAGGAAGGTGTAGCAAAGGACAAAATAATGCCCCAAAAGTGATGTCACAACAGGAAGTGACATCACTGTTGTATTTTCATTTCTTTGGGTTTGTTGACCATAACCTTGGATTGAATGAAGATATGACACTCTGGTTTGCTTCACTGCATTCTGCATTAAATTTCCTTTCCAATGCTATATAACATGATGGCGTTTTTCATAGATTTTCAGAATTTTGGCCACCAGTGTTGAGCTCAGCTGACAACAAGGAGGGGCGATGGCAACAAGCTGAGCTTGACACTCCATCCATCAAATAGTATTTATATACCGCTTTTCAACACAAAAGTTCACAAAGCAGTTTACCGGCAAATAGTAAGAATAAAGTTCAACGGCTCCCTGTCCCAAAAGGGCTCACAATCTAAAAAAAAATAATGCAAAACACCACCAGCAACAGCCACTAGAAAAGACACTGCGCTGGGGTGAAGAGGGACAGTTTCTCTCCCCCTGCTAAATAGAAGAGGGACACCACTGGAAACAGTGCCTCTTGCCCAGTTAGCAGAGGACACTAGTGGCCAAAATGGTGAAAACCTTGAAACATATGGAAAAATGCCGTCATGTTATATACCATTCAATGTGGAATTTCATGTCGAACGCAATGAAGCAAATTGGAGTGTCGCATCTTCGTTCTATCAAACGTTATGGCCCAAAAAAGAAAAGAAATGAAAGTACAACTCTTATGTCACTTCCTGTTGTGACGTCACTCCAGTGATGTCATGCAGGGGGTACGCGGGGGTATGCGAGTACCGGTTTCTAGGATTATGGCTGGCCCCGCCCATTCGCCCGCCCACTCGTCAACTCCGCCCCCTTCAACGTTTGAATTTCCTGCATGTTTGAGTTGCCTGCACATTCTCAGAGCCAGGCAGGCAGGCAGGCAGCGAGCGGAGCCTTGCCTTGCCTTGCCTTGCCTTGCCACTGAAAAATGAGCTGCTCTGGGGTTTTGGAACTGTTGGGTCACTTTAACATGATGCCAGGCCTCCTTAACGTGTTCTGGGGGTGCTGTGGGATCCTGTTGCAACTGTTGGGTCAGTTTAAAATGGTCTGAGGCCTCAAAAAGGGCTTTTTTCATGTCCCTTCCTGCCACGACATCACTTCCGGCGTATGACGTCACTTCCGGTGGGCGGGTCCCGACACGTGCCAATCAAAAGTGAGTACCTGTTCTTAAATCATTTAGATGACACCACTGCGTCACTCCCGTGGCATCATTTTGCCCTCTGCGCTGGGCAAGTCAATCCAGGCGAGATCTTTGGAGAGCAGAACTACTCAACTCTTCATTAGCTATGCCAGTGGCTCAGCTCCCAGAGCCCATTTGCCACCCATATCTACACTTCCACAGACATTCTCAGTCAGCACTAGTGATTTTTGATTTCCGAAGAATTTGAGCGGTTGCCAGCTGGAGATAAGGCGGCATTCTCAGTTCTGAGCCAAGGGTCAGACCAAGGCCTGTGTTCTGCCCACCACCACCCAAGTGCCACTTAAGGACTTAAAATAGGCCTTGAGTGGGATGTAAGTGGCGCGCAGACCTCGTCTTGAACCTCCGCAAGAGGCCGATTTCCATGGATGTGCAACGTCATTGGGACGTCGGTCACGTCCTCCACAACCTTGGACCTCTCCATTAGCCGGTGTTATTCTAGAGTGTTGATGGTGACAACAGCTTCCAATGTGACATTGCCTAGCCCCCTGCTCCATGGGCAGAAGGAGCCGCGCTTGTATCTGCTCGTTGTTGGGGCGACGGTTGTCATGTTGATGCCGTACACCGAAGATACAGAATAGGCAGTCCAGGCGATATCTTTGGATAGCAGAAGACTGGAGAGGTCTCAGTAGCTAATATAATGATGGTCCTTGAAAAGAAAGAGAGAGACAGGAGAGAGAGAGAGAGAGAACAGAGAGAAGAAAGAACAGAAAGAGAGAAAGAGCGAGATAAAGAAAGAATTGAGAAAAGAAGGAAAGAACAGAGAGAGAGAAAAGAAAAAGAACAGAGAGAGAAGAAAGAAAGAAAGAAAGAAAGAAAGAAAGAAAGAAAGAAAGAAAGAAAGAAAGAAAGAAAGAAAGAAAGAAAGAAAGAAAAGCCTAAGGGGCATGCATTGATTTTCTGATGAATGGAAAATTGCAACACATCATTGTTGTTGTTGTTGTTGTTGTTGTTGTTGTTGTTGTTGTGCACAGCCCACCAGATGTTGGTGGCTGGATTTAGCCTGTTGAATATTTAGCCTGTTGGATTTAGCCACTCAAGAGCCTGGGATATTCAGGCTGCAATCCTCTAGGCACACTTTCCTGGGAGTAAGCCCCACTGAACCCAGTGGGAACTTACTTCTGAGTAGACATGCCGAGGCTTGTGCTGTCAAGTACCGTTTCATCCAATTTGTGCCATTCCAAGGAAGGCTGCTTTCTGTCGCGGGTGTGTAGTGGGTTCATTTACACCTAAGCTATTTAGGGGCTTTTCTGCGTCTTTTGGTATTGTGCCTACAGCTCTGACAATGCATGCCTGCAACTCCAGGTATTGCCACATCTCCCATCCAGAATCTGCTTCTTTTCAACCATTGTCAAATCCAGAATGTCGTACACTAAGTGTTTATCTGTTTCACTATGTGAATCCCACATTTTCACTTTTTTTTTCTTTCCAATGATTTTTTCCAGCTTTGCTCACTAGTTTGAACTCTACCCAAGAGTGGAAGAACAGGTGAGATGTCACCATATTATCTCTGATGTTACTCATAGTGTGGCTCATCACCATGGAACAGATTGCCAGTTGGAGGTACAGATTGTCCCTTCCTGGAGATCTTCAAGCAGAGGCTGAGCTTGAAGAGGCTGAGCTTGAAGCTTCCTGCTACAGGCAGGTGGTAGGACTAGATGAGGGTCCCTTCCGACTCTAGGACTCTATGATTCTACGTGTACCTGAAGATGCTGGTGGTTGAACCACCTGGTGGACCTGAATGAAAGGCAGTTAACATACTATGAAGCTAAGGAGTCTTTCTGCAGCAAATGCATTAGGTTGGCTCTCCTGTGAACAACCAGATGGCTTTTTGCCAATTACTGTATGGACCTTTCATTCAACTTCCTGCGTTGGTTTCATTCATGGTTGGAAGTCTATGTTGCCTTCACCCTTAAATCAAGTTATTTGAGAAAGGGCAGGAATCACCTGCTTGGTCACAACCTGGGCTCTGAGTTGCCTACCCTCAGCCATCCTATCTAGAATGAGTTAGTGCTTTGTAGATAATATTGATCAACTGGAACAGTTCGGTCTGAGCACTCCAGTCTTCCCATATCCCATCCTCCCCCTTTCCTTCCAGCTACCTCATCTATCCGCCTCCATTTGTCTGCCCATCTGGATTCAGTGGATGGGTGGTACCCAGAAGGTGTGGCTCTTCCATCTTCTGCATCCACCCTTGGCCATCCATCAAGTGCCTCTCAATAAGCTAATAGCCCTAATGTGTGAAAATTGATTTCTGGGGTGAACACAAAGGGCCGATGATTTACACTCTATTTCCTATTGATGAGGCTCAATTGATTTCAACAAGTACTAAAATATTTACAGGGGGAGCCAGGGTGGCGGAGTGTCAGAGGGGGGAATCTCACAAGGGGATTTTAAATCACGCAAGGACAACTTGATCCTTTCCAAATGGTGGTTTGGAGCAGACACAAAAAAATAAGCATATAGTCACAAGACCAACCCAGACATGCTTCTACCATGGCTGGGTCGCAATCCAATTTTCTGTTGTTCTGCTGCACAACATTACTGGGGGCCAACGGAGGCCACTTCCAGGTCACACCAGGCCAGTGTCCCATTCCATTGGCCTAGGTTCCAGAATGCCTTGAAGAAGCCAACTGGAAGTTGTAGGCCAAACCCAGAAGTTGCTTCCCTAAAGCATTCTGGGTCCGTTGCAGGCCCAGCATGACCTGGAAGTGCCCTGTGGTTTCTCCAAGTAATGCTTTGCAGCATGACAGCGAGCATTGGGTCACGATCCACCACTGCATATTGGGTGACAATATATGCTGTAGGACACATTGTGCGCTCTCCTGTTCTGCTCAAGTAGGACTCTACAAGGTTCAGCACCATGGAAAGCTCCAAGTCAGCATTGGTTGCTCCAATCGGATCCAGTGTTGTCGAGATGTTACATGTTCTAAGACCTAGACTCTCTGTCCCAGCGTCCTGTCCTGCTATCTGGAGAGGAATTCGAACATTGCACTTCTCCTCTGTGGCAACTCTGCCCGGCCAGGAAGAACAGCAGAGCACAACATTTTGAACATGGGTAGGGATGGTTTCTCAGTGGGATTGAGCGAGGTAATGGGGGAACAGATGCTGAAGGCTCATCATCATGGAACTCATGACTTTAATTCCAGCCCAAGTTTGTTTCTGGATCCAGCTGGTTCCAGCTTCTCTGAATCTGTAGCTGGCACAGGCCTTTTTTTAAAAAAAAATTATTAAGTTATAATGAAAAATAGACCTTGAAAATATTTTAGGGATTTTTATGAATAAGAGGTCCACTCTGCAGCTCACAAGTTCATCTCATGCTCAGCCCTCAAGTCCTTCAGCGGCAGCCAGAAGCACCACTACCTCTCCCCATAAAACAGAGGTCACCATCCCTGCTCTTGAGTGCCTCTTGATCTTTCTCTGATCAGCATCAGCCTATCTCCCTCTTTCCCTGCATCTCCCACAGTCCCTTCTCTGTTGCCCTTTTTCTGCCTCTGTAGGGTAAAGTTCCCATTTACCAAATTAAAGGTCAGCTCTTGTCAGACCGAACGCTTTTGAAATACTTCCCGGCAACTAATCATTCCCAAGTTAGCCACTGTCCGGGAGTTCTTTTTTCTTTCTTCCTTGAGAGGGGCTTGGCTTCCAGTTTCTAAATGCCTCAACACCTAGTCTGAGATTTAAAATAATCTGGCCCAGGTTGAAGATCTGCTGTTGTGTTTTCAATGCTGGGATATCTCACAGCACATGGCATAAGAACATAAAAAGAGCCCCACTGGATCAGGCCAAAGGCCATCTAGTACAGCTTCCTGCATCTTGCAGGGGCCCACCAGATGCCTCAGGGAGCACAGAAAACAACTAGATACTTGCATCTCATTGCCACTCACCTGCATCCGGCACTCCAAGGTAGCCTACCTCTAAAATAATGAGGTTGCACTAACTATCATGGCTTATAGACCGCGATGGACCTTTCCTCCAGAAATCTGTCCAGTCCCCTTTTAAAGGCACCTAGGCCAGATGCCATCACCACCTCCTGTGGCAAGGAGTTCCACAGATTAATGACCCATGGGTAAAAAAAAATACACCGTGACAAAGGGTTTTGGACACTGTTTGGAAACACTTGCAACGAAGGTTCCTGGGCACTGCACAGTAGTATTAATTATTGTTATTATTCTTTGCCTCCCTCCCTCCTTCCTTCATTCCTTTCTTCCCCTCCCTTGCCCGTGGTTTGGCCAGCTTTAATTAATGAGTGCCTGCAAAGTGCTTTGATCTCTTGAGCTGAAAGATGCCATAAAAGTGCAAAGTATGATGAGATAATAATGGCCGTGTGCATTTGATGAATAAGTAAAGAAGGGAAACTTTGGTTGGAGAGCCAGGCAGAGTGGCCAAGCCACCCTTTTCTCCCTCTCGTCCTGCAGATAGAGCGCGGAGAGAGAGAGGGCGCAATCCTAACCTGGAGTTAGGCCGGCCCAGTTAGGCCAGCAAAGTTTGGCCAGAACAAGCGCCACTGTAAAGGACGTTTGGACCACTCTCGGAGTCAGGGAGGATGGCGCACGTCTGTGCTGACCAGACTTTGCTTTACTTACCTCATATTTACCTCAGAATTTTACCTCAGAAATTTACCTCAGAATGCCAGATACAAGGGTGTCATGTTTGGACCCATCTCAGAGTCAGCGAGGATGGCGAACGTCTGTGTGTTGGCCTCTCTGACTCCGAGAGTGGTCCAAACAGACTTTACAGTGGCCCTTGTGCTGGCCAAACTTTGCTTTATTCACCTTATATTTACCTCAGAATTTTACCTCAGAAATTTACCGCAGATTGCCAGATACAAGGGTGTGGCGTTTGGACCCTTCTCAGAGTCAGCGAGGATGGCACTCGTCTGTGTGCTTGTTTCTCTGACTCTGAGTGGGGTCCAAACATACTTTATGGTGTCCCTTGTGCCAGCCAAATTTTGCTGGCCTAACTGTGCCGGCTTAACTCCAGGTTAGGATTGTGCTCAGAGAGCGAGCGAGCGAGCGAGAGAGAGAGAGAGAGAGAGCGCACAACATAAAATGGACCTTCAATCTCCACAAGCGCTATTGACACTCACCTGATTAAAGGTTCCACTTACATCCAACCAGTTAGAGCCAGGGCTTGGAGCCATTCATAAAACTCATATTGAAGGATTGGCTTTCACAAAGTTTACCTTAATGATTATGCGCTGTATTGATCGGTGGGGGGAAACTATAAAAATTGACACCAGAATAAACTTTGAAGGACTGCTCTCACTCAGCAGAACTGGGATCAATTGGAATCGACCCGGATGGTAAGGGGGGAGAGAGGGGGCTGGAGGGAGCCGGCCTCCATTAGCTAGGTACAATCCTGGCCAGCACTTTCTCCATTCCTGCTATGAGCTCATCACTTCTCAGATTATCCTTTGGTGTTTTTTTGTTTTGTTTTCCATCAGCCATTAAGCACCCACTATTAAAGTTGCTTGTACTGTCAAAACTTTTTGCATCCATTGACATCCACAGGACAGTGGGGGCACAGTCCTAAACTGAGTTAGGCCGGCATAAGCAAAGCCAGCAAAATTTGGCCAGCACAAGGGACACCATAAAGTACGTTTGGACCACTCTTGGAGTCCGAGAGGCCAGCACACACACATGCACCATCCTCCCTGACTCCGAGAGTGGTCCAAATACCACTCCTTTGTATCTGGCATTCTGAGGTAAATTTCTGAGGTAAATATGAGGTAAAGCAAAGTCTGGCCAGCACAAGGGACACCATAAAGTATGTTTGGACCACTCTCAGAGTCAGAGAGGCCAGCACACAGACGTGCGCCATCCTCCCTGACTCTGAGAGTGGTCTAAACACGCTTTATGGTGGCCCTTGTGCCAGCCAAACTTTGCTGGCTTAGTTTATGCTGGGCTAGCTCCAGTTTAGGATTGTGCTCACAGACACAACACAGAATAGTCTAGGCAAAACACAGTCGGTCACCCCACCCTAAATCTACGACTGAGATCTTCCAAAAGACAGTGTGGTCACAATTCTTAACCCCATTTCAAGCATCACATTTTCCCTCCCTCCTGCCTTTTTGCCTCCTCCCACCTGCATCTGTTCAGATGTAACAATGCTAAGTTTTACAACAGGAAACTTAAAAATAAGCCCAGGTCTTTTATATCGGGCATGGAAACTCAGAAAGAAAAAACAACACAGGAAGATAGCGGGACTCTCTTCCTAAATAACGGAAGAGTCCCAAAGAATGGGTTAATCTTCCTAAACAACAACAGGATGAGACAATTGACCCTCCAGCTTGTCCCCCCCCCGAACAGATACTCTGTTCAGTTGCCAATGATAATGGATGCTTTGTGAGCGAAAACTCCAGCAGTTAAAAGCCATGTTTATTATCAGTTTGTCTCACATCAGCAAATTTATGATCCCATCTAGATCTGAAATAGCAATGCTTGAGCAAGAGGGGGCAGGCACGCACGCACGTACATGCACACACACACACACACACACACACTCATGCACACACGCACACACACACACACCCCTTGTGCATGGGTTCGTATTTATTTTGGAACATCTATATCCCAGGGGGCGCAATCCTAACTTGGAGTTAGGCTGGCACAGTTAGGCCAGCAAAGTTTGGCCGGTACAAGGGTACACTGTAAAGCATGCTTGGACCACTCTCGGAGTCAGGGAGGATGGCGCACGTCTGTGTGCTGGCCTCTCTGACTCTGAGAGTGGTCCAAACATACTTGACGGTGTCCCTTGTGCCAGCCAAACGTTGCCCCATCCTCCTAACTGTGCCGGCCTAATTCCAGGT
The DNA here is from genome assembly GCA_029204185.1 of Lerista edwardsae. Taxonomy (NCBI): domain Eukaryota; kingdom Metazoa; phylum Chordata; class Lepidosauria; order Squamata; family Scincidae; genus Lerista; species Lerista edwardsae. The sequence continues at coordinate 2,536,336 of JAJKFI010000059.1, forward strand.
TAGGATTGCGCTCTGAGTCTCAGAAAACCCTCCAGACACGACTTGAGCTCAGCTCTGGTTGAGTTCGGGGGGTTCAGGTGGGTCCTGGAGGAGGGGTTTCAGGATCACTGATTTTCAAATCCATACGTGGCTTACCCTTAGATTATTTATTTATTTATTTATTTATTTATTTATTTATTTAAGTTATTTAATTTATACCCTGCCTTTCTGCCCCATAGGCACCCAAGGCATCTTACAGCAATAAAATACAACAAAACACAATATTTGACAATTAAAACAATAATTAAAAACAATATTAAAATAATTAAAAATTTAAATCAAGCCCCGTGGATCCTAAATATACAAAGAAAGCCAGCCAGCCTGTCAACAATTAAAAGCTGGTTGGAATAAAAATATATGGACCCACCTCTCTCTCTCTCTCTCTCTCTCTCTCTCTCTCTCTCTCTCTCTCTC
>JAJKFI010000059.1:2539119-2549186 GCA_029204185.1 Lerista edwardsae
CAAGGGACACCATAAAGCATGTTTGGACCACTCTTGGAGTCAGAGAGGCCAGCACACAGACGTGCGCCATCTTCCCTCACTCCGAGAGTGGTCCAAATGCACTTTACAGTGAGTCTTCCACAGCCCCTGGAACAAAAGAAAAGCACGCTCCGTATCGAAGTAGGTGGAATCCCAACAACAAGTGTTCTCCTGGACACATAATGCACTCCCATAAAAATGGCACCGGCCTACCAATTAAGAGACGATCAACCCTCAACCCGTCCCCACAGAAGCCAAAAATGAAAAGGGAGTCTCCTCAATGGGCGGCCAGTCACTCCAGAGACCTCCCAAACTCTCTGCAGAGTTTACAAAGTGGCTTTTTTGAGAGGCTGGCCGGGTCCGGGGCCAGCAGCTCAGGCCTGATCGCTAGGAAGCTCTTCAATTATAGATGGGCACAAATAAACAGCCCGCGATTTGCTGGGAATTACGAGATGTAAATAATTGAGGAGCAGGGGAGCTGGATTCCGAGGTGCCTGGCCAATGCGCCTTTAATGCATTTCCTTGATGCAATTCCCCTCTTGCCTGCATAACACGCAGGGGGAAAGGCAGATAATAGCCCTTGGAGAAGATGCTGACCAGTGAGCCATGTGCAGAGCTATAAATACACGCTGCTCCAACTTGCTTCCCTTGGGGACTGTGAACAGGGGCTAACTGATGACCTGGTCCCCTGGAGGCTTTCTGATTGGCTCTTGTCACCCTTGCCCAGAGCTGATGGCAGACCCAAGTGGAAGTGGCTGTGGGCAGGCTCAGAAGTAGGCAAGTGACAGAGAGAAGTGGTGGCAGGTTAGACACGCCCCAATGAAATGTAAAATAATCCTAGGACTGCCTACTCAAAAGCAAGTCCCATTACAGTCAATGGGGCTTACTCTCAGGTAAGAGTGCAAAGGCTCGCCGCTGAATGGAGGAATAAGGGGAAAGAAAGTAAGAACATAAGAAGAGCCCAGCTGGATCAGGCCAAAGGCCCATCTAGTCCAGCTTCCTTTATCTCACAATGGCCCACCAGGTGCCTCAGGAAGCACATGAGACAACAAGATGCCTGCATCCCATTGCCACTCCCTTGCACCTGGTATTCTGAAGTAGCCTACTACTAACGTAAAGAGGTTGCACAACCCATCATGGCCTGTAGCCCATGATGGACATTTCCTCCAGGAATCTGTCCTTTTAAAGGCACCTAGGCCAGATGCCATCCCCACTTCCTGTGGCAAGGAGTTCCACAGATTAAAACCCATTTTTTCCCAAGTGAGGCTCCACAGTCATACGGACACGACGACAGAAAAACTGACCTTGTTTCAACTTGTCAGGGAGCTGAAGCTTCGAGGGTAGCATTAACCCACCCGTTTGGTTTCCTTTTATGTGCGAATGTGTGCATCAGAAAGATTGAAGACATGTGAGCCGCATTGATTTGATGGATCCAATTCAAAAAACACACACACACCAAAAAGGTGATCTGTATTTCTTTCTGCTTCCCCGAAGCCCCAAGTCTACGTGGAGCTATTATTAAGCATGGCCAGAAACGGATTGTAATTATCACAAGACCTCATCTCGGTGTTGCCTGAATAAGCAAAACAACAGCAACGAACCATTTTGGTGGCGCATGGACATGTGCATTGCACTCCCCTGCTAGGAAGCCCGCATTTCTTTCTGGACTGTTCCTCTTTTGCTTTTTAATTAAAAACAACAACCACCGAGTGGGCGGCCACAAGAAACAAAATATCGTCCTGGTCTAATGAGGTGGCTGGAGAGAGAGACGTGGATGCTGGCACGATGTCTCGGAGGCCAGCGTCAAGGGCAGGATCGGCTGATGAAGTCTGAATACATGCCACAGCTCGTAGCCTTGTGCGTTCCAAGGGAACAGCGCGAAGGGACACGGAACCCGGGCAGTGTATGTAGATTTTGCCGCATTACATCGCCGAGCTGCTTCCCCACTTTTCACTCCCAGCGATGGGAGACGCCAAAGCTGTTAAAAATCAAGCAATGCACAATGGGAATCCCATGTGTGGAGGGAATGGCCTGGATTCAAGGATCTGTCCACAGAAATGAGCGAGAAAGGAGTGGGGTGCGGGAGGTGGAAGAGGAGAGCGCGAGAGCGAGGACACCGGGCCGTCGTCCCTTGTCACCAGCTCAACGTTGTTGCCTTTCCAGTTCCAGGGTGGCCGGCAAATGCCCTTCTTGGGTTGCAAGTTATTATAGCTCCCTCCCCACAGGCAGGATAGCAAATTCTGTTTTATTTACCTCATATTTACCTCAGAAATTTACCTCCGAATGCCAGATACAAGGGAGTGGCAACAGAATGCAGGCAGCCTGTTGTCTTGTGAGCTCCCTGAGGCATCTGGTGGGCCACTGTGAGATCCTGGAAGCTGGACTGGATGAGCCTTTGGCCCAGTGACGTCATCCGAGTGCGTGAAGTACCGGAACGCTGGGATGATTGACAGCCCTCCGCCCCTGTGGCGGAGGGCTGCCACGCCTCCCCATGCCTCACAGCGCCGGAATCGCTCCATTTTAGAGCGATTCTGGGCGCAAGGGAGGGAGGGAGGGCCCAGCAGCAACTCGCCCGTCCTCCGGAGAGGTGGCGTGGCCCGGACCCTCCGCGGAACTAGCGGAACGGAGTACCGGACCGTTCCGCCTGGATGACGCCTCTGCTTTGGCCTGATCCAGTGGGGCTCTTCTTGTGTTCTTAAGGCCCAGACTGAGTTGTAAGTTATTATAGCTCCCTCCTCACAAACAGGATAGCAAATTCTGTTTTATTTACATCATATTTACCTCAGAAATTTACCTCAGAATGCCAGGTGCAAGGGAGTGGCAACAGGATGCAGGCATCTTGTGGTCTTGTGTGCTCCCTGAGGCATCTGGTGGGCCACTGCGAGATGCAGGAAGCTGGACTAGATGGGCTTTGGCCTGATCCAGCAGGGCTCTTCTGATGCCCTGATAGATATGATAGATATGATAGATATGACAAGACCGCTGGCGAATCACTGGGATAATGTGTCTTTGCCATGTGTACACTGGGTAGAGAGGAAGAACAGAACAGAAAGCTGGAGCAACAGGGCCATTTGGGGGGAAAGTGCAACCTCTTGAGCCAGGCTTTCCCAGTGCCTTGTTCACAGTAATTGGTTGAGTCTGGTGTTCCCGCAGATTCGGTGCTGCCCATCTTCCTCTCCGGCATTCAGAGGCCCTTGTTTACAGGTTCACAGACAGCTTCCCATCTATCCAGCCCAAGGCCAGACCTGCTTAATTTCAGCACTGGAACTGAGTCCTGTGCTTTCTCCAAACTGTTCCCTACTCTGAAGCAAAGCATTCTCTGGACTGGCGAGAGCTGCTTTGAAACTGACAGGCACCTGGGGACAGAAGACCGTGGGTCCTCCAGCCTGGCAGGCACATCTCTGGGGCAACTGCCTCAAGAAGGTTTCCAAACCCACTGCCTGAAAACCTTTTCAATAGCAACACCAAGACTCAAACCAAGGATGTTCCCTGTGCAATGTGTGGACACAATCCAAATCTGGAGTTAGGCCAGCCCAGTTAGGCCAGCAAATTTTGGCCGGCACAAGGGACAGCATAAAGTATGTTTGGACTACTCTTGGAGTCAGAGAGGCCAACACACAGACGTGCGCCATCCTCCCTGACTCCGAGAGTGGTCAAAACGCCACTCCCTTGTATCTGGCATTCTGAGGTAAATTTCTGAGGTAAAATTCTGAGGTAAATATGAGGTAAATAAAGCAAAGTCTGGCCAGCACAAGGGACACCATAGAGTATGTTTGGACCACTCTCGGAGTCAGAGAGACCAGCACACAGACGTGCGCCATACTCCCTGACTCTGAGAGTGGTCCGAACACGCTTTACGGTGTCCCTTGTGCTGGCCAAACTGTGCTGGCCTATATGCCGGGATAAGAATTGCTGTCTTCTGGGCTGGGCTGCTGATTGGACCTGATAATTTTCTCTGTAGTCCAGGGTGAGAGGCAGCAGGGAGGCATAAAAGTGGCATTGGATCTCGGTGGGCTGCAGACATGAAGCAGGCCTGATGCTCTGGGGTGGAGCTCCAGACCCTCTCTAAGAAATTCCCCTTGATGATGCATTTCACAAAGATCACTTGTTCCTTTCGGATCACTTGTTCCTTTCAGAACATAAAAAGTTGCCTTCTGCAGTGGCTCTCTCAGGAGTCAGATGAGGGTCTTTCCCAGAGCTACCTGCGTTGCCTCAACCAGGTATTACATCTGACTTGGGCGGCTCTAGGAGATGTGGGGCCCAATGTGGGGCATTCTTGCGGGACCCCCACTCACCAAGAAAATCAATCAATCAATCAATCAATCAATCAATCAATCAATAGTATTTATATACCACTTTTCAACACAAAGTTCACTAAGCGGTTTACATGCAAATAGTAATAATAAAGTTAAATAGCTCCCTGTCCCAAAAGGGCTCACAGTCTAAAAAATGAAAAAACATCACCAGCAACAGCCACTAGAAAAGACACTGCGCAGGGGTGAAGAGGGACAATTGCTCTCCCCCTCCTAAATATAAGAGGAACCACCACTTGAAAAAAGTGCCTCTTGCCCAGTTAGCAGAGGACACTAGTGGCCAAAATGGTGAAAACCTTTAAACATATGGAAAAATGCCGTCATGTTATATACCATTCAATGTGGAATTTCATGTCGAATGCAATGAAGCAAATTGGAGTGTCGCATCTTCGTTCTATCAAACGTTATGGCCCAAAAAAGAAAAGAAATGAAAGTACAACTCTTATGTCACTTCCTGTTGTGACATCACTCCCGAGGCATCATTTTGCCCTCTGCGCTGGGCAAGTCAATCCAGGCGAGATCTTTGGAGAGCAGAACTACTCAACTCTTCATTAGCTATGCCAGCGGCTCAGCTCCCAGAGCCCATTTGCCACCCATATCTACACTTCCACAGACATTCTCAGTCAGCGCTAGTGATCTTTGATTTCCAAAGAATTTGAGCGGTTGCCAGCTGGAGATAAGGCGGCATTCTCAGTTCTGAGCCAAGGGTCAGACCAAGGCACTTGTGGTGCCACGTGTGGCGCCTGGTAATAGTTGGCGGTGACACGATGACATCACCGCCAACCGCTTCCAGGAGGCCCACTTTGGGCTGTTTGGAGGCAGGCGTAAGTGGGAGGTTCCAAGGGAAAGCTGCTCTGGTCACCCCACTGACTCACAGCCCATAGAGATCCCGATGGCGGCTGCAGGCAATCTGCTCACTGCACTGGTGCGGGGGGCCCTCAAAGCGCGGGGCCCAATGTGATGACGTTGGGCTTCAGGCAGGCCCCGATGCCTGAGCTGTTCTGCGTGCAAGAGAAAGGCTCAACCGCAGAGTTGTTTCTTTTCTTTTTTTTCCTTTCTCCAACCCCAGCAGCAACGGGCATGATTTGCATTTCTCCGCAGCCCCTGCCGAGGATGATTGGCAAGTCCACAAAAGAAGGAAGCAGGGAATGAGCAAGTGTCACCCCGCACCCAAATCAACCGCCTGGGGCAGCCGTAGCCGCCCCCCTCCCCGCCAATCTGGGCATGTTTGTGCTCATAGCTCAGAGGCATCTGCCTTCTCCTCCTCCTCCTCCTCCTCCTCCTCCTCCTCCACTCCCCTGCCCCCACCGATGTGATCTGGCCCACCAAACAGGCCCATCGCTGCAATCAGAGCAGCTCTGAGAGAAGGAGCGCCCCCCCCCGGGTTCATCAAGCCGACCCTACACCGGCCAGCTTCATCCCCACGGAGACGTTCCTCTTGCCACTTGGCTTCCTTTCTGCTCCTGGGCAGCCCGGTTGCTCTTCCATGCTGCAAGCCGTCCCCCCCCCGTCTCTCTGTCAGTGCACACAGCCATCGGAGCGCCTGGCCTGGCCACATCTGAGCGTCCATTTTTGAGCCATTCTGATAGGAAATGCCTGGCAGGTCAAGGCTCTCCGAGAAAAAAGCCGGGGAGGGCGGAAGGCATATGGTCGCTGTCCTCGGTGCTCGGGGTGACAGGGGCTGCGATGCTACCTCCTTCCCAGCAAAGGCACACACAAAAAAGGCTGCCTCTTCTCACCAGCTTGAGACTATTGCCTCCCTTCTGGAGGGCGGTCCCTGCCACCGAGCATCCTTCCTGACCTTGCGACACACGGACGCTGGGGAAAGTTGGCCATTTCTCAGCGGCTCTCCAGTCTGTTGTCTTAGAATGGAACACTGACTCCTCCCACCCAGTGGTGTCATTCAAATGATTTAGGAACAGGAACTCCCTTTTGATGGGCACTTGTCGGGAACCCGGAACCAGCCACGGAGCCCGTTAGGATCTGTTCTGGTCCGTTCCCCCTGAATGACATCACTGCCTTTAACCCTCTGAGTGCCGGCCAACCAAGAAGAAAAGCTCTTTGCAGAGGAATTGGGAGGGGGGAGGAGGGAGAGTGAAGTGGGCGGAGTCAGCCCTAATTTTAACTAGTGGAACTGAGTTCCCCCGCGTTCCCCCTGCATGACATCACTGCTCCCACCACTACAATCCCCCAAATGTATCACCTGTGATCATCTGCAATCGCCAACTCTCAGCCCCACCACAGCGACACCACTATATGGCTAAAAAGGAAAAGGTTTCCCCACGACAGAATGGTCTAGTCTTGACCAACTGTAGGGGGCGGTGCTCATCTCCGTTTCTAAGCCAAAGAGCGGTGTTCGTCCTGATCATGTGGCCGGCATGACTATATGCCGAGGCACATGGAATGCCATTACCTTCTCACCACAGTGGTATCTATTTATCTACTCACATTTTTAGGTGATTTCGAACTGCTGGCAGGAGCTGACAAGCAATGTTTGCTCACTTCGTTGCGTGGTCTCAAACTGCCAACCTTCCGGTCAGCAAGTTCTGCAGTGGCGGATTAACCCGCAGCGCCACCACATCCCACTGTATGGATAGAGCTGTTCGAATACTGTACTTTGTGTTTTGATTTCTATGCAAAATGAGGGGTTTCTTTTGTGTTTCGATAAAAGGCGCAATCCTAACCTGGAGTTAGGCTGGCATAGTTAGGCCAGCAAAGTTTGGCCAGCACAAGGGACACTGTCAAGTATGTTTGGTCCACTCTCGAAGTCAGAGAGACCAGCACACAGATGCACACCATCCTCCCTGACTCCGAGAGTGGTCCAAACACCACACCCTTGTATCTGGCATTCTGAGGGAAATTTCTGAGGTAAAATTCTGAGGTGAATATGAGGTAAATAAAGCAAAGTTTGGCCAGCACAAGGGACACCGTAAAGCGTGTTAGGACCACTCTCAGAGTCAGAGAAACAAGCACACAGACGTGCACCATCCTCGCTGACTCTGAGAGTGGTCCAAACGCCACACCCTTGTATCTGGCATTCTGAGGTAAAATTCTGAGGTAAAAATGAGGTAAATAAAGCAAAACCTGGTCAGCAGAAGGGATACCATCATGTATGTCTGGACCACTCTCTGAGTCCGAGAGACCCAGCACAGAGATGTGTGCCATCCTCCCTGACTCTGAGAGTGGTCCAAACGCGCTTTACGCTGTCCCTTGTGCCAGCCAAACTTTGCTGGCCCAATTGGGCCAGCCTAAGTCCAGGCACTGTAAAAACAGCCTTGTGTTGCATGATCCTAAACAAGAAGGGGAGCCCTTTTGTGGGTTCTGCTGCCTTGGCTGTTCCTTCCTACGTCCTTCCCGTAACGCCCGACGGTTCCCCAGCAGCCAAGGAATGGTTAATGACACCAGGGTGACAACAAAAGCCAGGAACCCCTAACATTGCTTCATGCAAATGACCTTTCCTTGGCTTCCTGTTTGCTCACTGCGCTCTTGTCTGCCAGAACCCCCAGGCCGAGGGAACCCAAGGCTACATTTTAACTCATCTCCCCTTATCTGCTTGACTGACTGTCAGCCTGGCACATTGCTCTGCTTGTGATGAAGAGTCTAATTAGTGCCTGTATTTTTATTCTCCCCCCCTCCGGCTGTCTCTCTCTCTCTCTCTCTCTCTCTCTCTCTCTCTCTCTCTCTCTGTCTCTCTCTCTCTCCCCCTTGCTTTGTCCCTCCCCAACCCATCTCAGGCTTTTTTGGTTACCAGGACACCATTTCTCTATTATTATTATTATTATTATTATTATTATTATTATTATTATTATTATTAATTAGATTTTTATCCCGCCTTTATGCCCGAAGGCACCCAAGGCGGCATTACATAAAAATATAAAATTTAACATTAGAAAAACAATATAAAAAGAATATTAAAACAATATAATAAAACAGAATTAAAACAAAACAATAGAATTTAAAAACAAGCCCTGTGGATCATAAGATATAAAATATAACACACCAGCCAGCCAGCCTGTCAACAATTAAAAGCTTTAATTAGGGACAAAGCTTCTCCTACGGATGCATTGATAAAAGAGAAAAGGGGGAATCCAAAACGATTGCTCACCCAATAATGCGAGTCTACCGTTATCATTGAACCACCACCTTTGTTTCTCAATGTGGACATGCTCTGAATCGCACCCACCCAACCTCACAGCCAGCCACCGGTGCATAGGCTAGGAGTCGAGGAGCGCAATTCTAAGCTGGAGTTAGGCTGGCACAGATTTAGAGCGCAATCCTAACAGTGGGTTACGCCAGCACAGTTTGGCCGGCAAAGTTTGGCCAGCACAAGGGACACCATAAAGCACGTTTGGACCACTTTGGAAGTCAGGGAGGATGGCACACATCTGTGTGCTGGCCTCACTGACTCCAAGAAGGGTCCAAACATACTTTACAGTGTCCCTTGTGCTGGCTGAACTTTGCTGGTCTAACTGTGCCGGCCTAACTCCAGGTTAGGATTGGGCTCCCATACTCTCAGTGGTGGTGCTCAGATTTCAGATTCATACTCAGATTCATACTCCTTGACCTGCACGACTCGAGTCTACATGAGTCGGCAAAAAACACGTGTTGTTGTTTTTTGCGACTCAGCTCGAGTCCTGAGACTCGAATGCTCATCCCTGGTTCCCAGATTGCCCAAATCCCATCCAAAGTATCTCCTTTGCGTCTAGATGATCCCCGGCACCTCCCGAGACAAGGGACCCCTGGATTTGGAGCATGAGCCTGACTGTTCCAGTCCAAGCCAACAAGTACGTTTGAGCAACTTAGGAAATAGAAAAGTTCAGGCTAGTTTAATAGCAAAGGAGAAGTCAGATCGGCTCTGCCATTAGCAGGTAAAAGCCATTAGTTCTTAAATGGGAGCTCTGTTTTTGCATCAGTGAGGACTGAGAGAGCGAAGGGGGGGCTAGATTAATGGAGAAGGGTAGAGAATAACGTATAACGGCAATGGGAAGGGAGGGGAGAAATACAGGGGGGTGGAATAAGAAATGTCATTATAGTCTATCCTTCTCTTGGGCAAGATACAATTGGGAAATTGCTGGCGAAGGCTTCGCCCAGCATTTGGCAAGCTCCACCAAGCTCAAGTGGAAGAAGCTCATTTAAGTCAAGCCAATTCAAATCAATTCAGACCTTGTTGAACCCTCAATAAGGCCTGAATGATAGGCTTCCCCTCCTAGCCACACTGCCCCTCAAACTTCTTCTTCCCACCCAGCTACCCACCTACTGTCTTTCAATAGCCCTTGGAAAAACTTCATTTCCCTTAGTCTAATTGTGGGTCATTACCTGCACAGCAGTCCACCAGGTGCTGGAAGAGGAGAGCTCAATGTCTCATGCCCTCATTTCTGGAGTAGCTCTTGTGGAAACTACGTTCCCCTGATCTCGTTGTGCTTGTTGCCTTGTGTAGCTGCACAACCGAAGCCGGGAGGGGAAAGAAGACTCAGGGCAAAATCCTAACCTGGAGTTAGGCTGGCTCAGTTAGGCCAACAAAGTTTGGCCAGCACAAGCGCCACTATAAAGCACGTTTGGACCACTCTCAACGTCAGGGAGGATGGTGTATATCTGTGTGCGGGCCTCTCGGACTCCGAGAGTGGTCCAAACATACTTGACGGTGTCCCTTGTGCTGGCCAGACTTTGCTTTATTTACCTCATATTTACCTCAGAATTTTACCTCAGAGATTTACCTCAGAATGCCAGATACAAGGG
>JAJKFI010000059.1:2549196-2570277 GCA_029204185.1 Lerista edwardsae
TCAGAATTTTACCTCAGAGATTTACCTCAGAATGCCAGATACAAGGGTGTGGTGTTTGGACCACTCTCTGAGTCAGGGAGGATGGCGCACGTCTGTGTACCGGCCTCTCTGACTCCGAGAGTGGTCCAAACGTACTTGACAGTGTTCCTTGTGCTGGCCAAACTGTGCTGTTTCAGCTTATGCCAACCTAACTCAGTTTAGGATTGTGCTGTCAGATAGATAGATAGATAGATAGATAGATAGATAGATAGATAGATAGATTCTGCAATTCAGATTGAAAGCCAAACTGGGCTGATCTCAATATATATTATATAAGCAATATAGGTCATAAGACCTATATAGGTCATTCTCAGCCCTGAAATACAAGTCCAAAAGATAGCTTCAGTTCAGTTAAGCCAACAGGTGAGCCTTCTTGACTTTTACACAGAACGGATGGCCAACCAGGTCTTCCTTCCATCTTACATACCCATAAGAGCCCTACTGGACCAGGTCGAAGGCCCAGCTTCCTGCATCTCACCAGATACCTCCGAGAGTTAGATTGATGCAAACATTTAAAAGACTAACTGAGGAGCTTGAGACATAATGGACGCGCCCATTCATTTTTTAAAAGGCAATTAAAAGAGAATGTCAGCACTGCTGGCTTAAACAGGGGGGCCAATTCAATCCTAATACTGCCCTGAGCCAGCGTACGTCACTTTACCTCTTTACTCCATCCCTTAACAGCACGCTTGGACTTCTCATGCCAACACAATAAATAGAAGCTAGAAGAATCAACTCAATGCTACAACATAAAAAACATTAAAAAAAAACATATAAAAAGACCTGCTGGATCAGGACAAGGGCCCATCTAGTCCAGCTTCCTGGATCTCACAGTGGCCCACCAGATGCCTCAGGGAACACACAAGACAACAAGACGCCTGCATCCTGTGGCCACTCCCTTGCACCTGGCATTCAGAGACTTCTAAAACCAGGAGGTTGTGTATACAGGCATGCCCCAGTATTCTCTGGGGTTCCGGACCCCACAATGGATACCTGAAACCATGGATACTGGGGACACCTTTTTAAAGATAGGGCATCCCCAGATCAGTGGTTTTCCTGCAACAAGTTTAAAACAAAATTTGTTTAATGTTCCTCTAGGCATCATAGTACCCATGGTATCCATGGATAACTGAAACCTGTAGGGAGTGGATACCAGGGCACCCATCAATTTGTCCCTTTGAAAAAGCATCGAGGCCGGAAGCCATCACCACATCCTGTGGCAGGGAGTTCCACAGATTAATGGCACACTGAGTAAATAAAATGCCTCCTTTTGCAGGTGATAACTCTACCGTTTCAGTGGATGTCTCCTGGTTCTGGTGTTGTGCAACAGGGCATTTCTTTCTAGCTGCTCCATCCCCGCCCCCAGCATAATTTTATATATCTCAGTTGTATGTTCCCCCTCCCACAGGTGCCTTCTTTCTAAACTGAGAAGCCCCATTCAGATCTTCTTGCCAATAAGTGTATTCTTTTATTTCCGTGACTCCTGGCTTGATTCTCCCCTCCCACAGGTGCCTTCTTTCTAAACTGAGAAGCCCCATACAGACCTTCTTGCCTATAGGTGTATTCTTTTATTTCCGTGACTTCTGGCTTGATTCTCCCCTCCCACAGGTGCCTTCTTTCTAAACTGAGAAGCCCCATACAGATCTTCTTGCCGATAGGTGTATTCTTTTATTTCCGTGACTCCTGGCTTGATTCTGGTTTCAGGGACAAAGCTCAAAACCCTGCCTTGCCTCCCAGTCCTGACTTGGACGCTTCCCACGGCTCAGCTCCCCACATCGCAGAGCTGCTCCGAGCCTGTTTTGGAAGGGCAAAGGTAACCCGGGTTACTCACCCATGGCGTGCAACTGCAGACGCCGAAGAACAACAAAGGCAGCCACGAGCATGTTGGGAAATCCGAGCGCTCGCAACCTGTCAGGACCTGAGTTCAAAACCTCTGGGCTGCCCCGCGTATGGGGCCAACCCTTCAGCAGCAGTTGGCTTGCACAGCGCTTGCGGTCATGATGACACGCAGAAGTTGATCCAAGAAAACACCACACCCAGGTGGAAAGTGAGCCTGCAATGCCTCGGCCTTGGGCGTGCTCAGAAGAGCCCAGGTATATTTAGCTGGAAGGCATATGGATGTGTTAAGGATGTGCGCGAGAGAACGGAGCTGCTCCCACGCTGATGTCCTAACCCAGCTGAAGTCAGCTGACTCACACAGGTGGGAACCGTATCTGTGATGTGCCCTCCCGGTGCCCCTGCTCCCAAGATGGGTCCCTTGTCAATCAAGAATCCCTCTTTAGACGGCGGGAGATGCTTTAGAGCAGTGGTGTCATTCAAATGGTTTAGGAACAGGAACTCACTTTTGATTGGCACTTGTCGGGAACCCGGAACCAGCCACGGAGCCCGTTGGGATCCGGAACACCCGTTCTGGTCCATTTCCCCTGAATGACATCACTGCCTTTGCCCCCCTAGGAATCCGGAGTTGCTCCCTTTAACCCTCTGAGTGCCGGCCAACCCAGAAGAAAAGCTCTTTGCAGAGGAATGGGGAGGGGGGGAGGGAGAATGAAGTGGGCGGAGTCAGCCCTAATTTTAACTAGTGGAACTGAGTTCCCCCGCGTTCCCCCTGCATAACATCACTGCTTTAGAGCGCAATCCTAAACCTGGAGTGAGGCCGGCGCAGTTAGGCCAGCAAAGTTCGGCTGGCGCAAGGGACACCGTCAAGGATGTCTGGACCACTCTCGGAGTCAGAGAGGCCGGCACACAGATGTGTGCCATGCTCCCTGATGCCGAGAGTGGTCCAAACATGCTTTATGGTGGCCCTTGTGCCAGCCAAACATTGCCGGCCTAACTCTGCCAGCCAAACTCCAGGTTACGATGGCACTCTCAGGGCGCAATCCTAAACTGTGTTAGGCTGGCATAAGCTAAGCCAGCAAAGTTTGGCCAGCACAAGGGACATCGTAAAGTATGTTTGGACCACTCCCGGACTAAGAGAGGCCAGCACACAGATGTGCGTCATCCTCCCTGACTTCGAGAGTGGTCCAAACATGCTATACATTGTGCCGGCCAAACTTCGCCGGCCTAACTGTGCCAGCAGAGGCATATCTAAGGGAGGGGAAAGCTCTAAGTTTTGCAAGAAGCCTTACCTTGCAGTGGAAATCACTCCTCTCCTGCACCGTTTTAGCCAATCCTCACAGGGAAAAGCAACATCTTGGTGTTGCTTACTGGCTACAGCAGCAAGGGAGAGGAGGGATTTACATGACAGGGTAAGGCTCCTTGCAACACTTAGAGCTTTGCATTCCCTGTAGATCCAACTCTGTGTGCCAGCCTCACGCCAGGTTAGGATTGTACCCCCCCTCTCTCTCTCTGTCCCCCCCAATATTTGCATTTGTTTTGGACCTTGAGGTCACGCAACGAGTGGGCTGCTTGCCGGCTGCCTCATTTCAATACCCAGTGAGCAGATTAACATTTCCCTCTCGTCTTGGAGAGCTGAATATTTGCCCACAAACTCCCTGCTAATGAGCCAAGACAAATACTGGTATGTGGCAGCAAGCATTAAGGCCGGAGTCAATCACTGGACGAGGCAGGGGCCCTTGGGCAGAACCACGAGCCCCCCCCCACCCCCCACCCCGCCCCATGCGATTGAAATTCTAGCCGGGCGACTTGCAAATGGCCCTTTCCTGCCACATAGCTCCCACCACCTCCTGCCACCCCAGTCACCCATCTTGTGTGTGTGTGTGCGCGTGTGTGTGTGTGTGTGTGTGTGTGTGTCCCTCTCCATCACGCGCTGGTTGACCCACTTGGGGGCACGAAAAACTGGTCCAGCGAAAGCTGCCAAGTGCGTTCCATGTCGAAACAGAGGCTCTCGTTCTTGTCAGCAGTGAGTCGTTGTGGGGTTTTTTGCTGCACACTAGGAAAGGGGTGGGCTGCCATGCGCACCGTGCGCTGCTCACTTTGGCGGCGCAGGCAAACCCCGGCGAGGTCGCAGCCAACAAAGGGCGGTCGGCAGCCGCTGCTGGCACCGGGGACGGTGGCTGGGAAAGCGCAGCTCAGGCGATGAGGCGAGCTTGTTAAACACCTTCTAGCGGCAGCCGGGATGCCTCTGCCGGCTGAGGTGCGCTGACAGCGAGGTGCTGAAGTTGCCCTCTTAAGAGCTGTCAGTCATCATTAGCGCACGCTCCTGGAGTGGCAGGAGCCAACCCCTCGAGCCTCGTCTGGAAGGGCAGGGTGGGAAGGGGGGAAAGGCAGGTGCGGGAAGGAACGCGCACTTTGTCATCTCGCCGAGGTTTCCCACTCTGGCGTTGTCAGAGGAGCGAACTGGCACCTCGACAACAGCGGGCACCGCACAGCAAGGTTGCGCTGAGAAGCGGCGGCGGTGGCCTGGCAGAGCCGGGGGAAGGACGCTCCAAAGTCCTTGAGGGTGGGCCGCGTGGACAAAAAGCATGTGCTAAGTGCATTTCTGTCCTCGTTGAGGAGGGTGGCAGAACCTTTGATCTGACATGGGGGGGAGCAAAGTCTGAGCTTTGGGTAGAGAAGGCAGGGCTGGCTCTAGCCGCGGCGGGGCCCAATGTGGGGCATTCCTGCGGGGGCCCCAACCCTCCCTGCAGGGCCCCCCCCACTCACCAAGAAGAGCGCTGTTCGTGCCACGTGCAAAGCATGGCATGTGGAAGGAGTTGGTGGCTATACCATCACATCCCCACCAACCAGTGGTGTCATCTAAATGATTTAAGAACAGGTACTCCACTTTTGATTGGCACGTGTCGGGACCCGCCCACCGGAAGTGACGTCATAAGCCAGAAGTGAGGTCGTGGCAGGAAGGGACATGAAAAAAGCCCTTTTGGAGGCCTCAGATGATTTTAAGCTGACCCAACAGTTGCAACAGTATTCCACAGCACCCCCAGGACATGTGAAGGAGGCCTGGCATCATGTTAAAACCCCAGAGCAACTCATTTTTCAGTGGCAAGGAAAGGAAAGGCTCCGCTCGCTGCCTGCCTGCCTGCCTGGCTCTGAGAACATGCAGGCAACTCAAACATGCAGGAAATTCAAACATTGCAGGGGGCGGAGTCGACGAGTGGGCAGGTGAATGGGCGGGGCCAACCGTAATCCTAGAAACCGGTACTCCCGTACCCCCGCGTACCCCCTGCATGACATCACTGCCGCCAACTGCTTCCAGGTGGCCCATCTTGGGCTGTTCAGAGGCAGAGGCAGGTGGGAGAGACCAAGGCCAAGCTGCTCTGCTCGCCCCACTGACTTACAGCCCATCGAGATCCCAGCTGCAGCCACAGGCAAGATGCTCACCCCCTGACGTGCAGGGGCCAATGTGACGACATTGGTGTGATGTGATATGACACTGGCCTAGCATTCTGCAGTGGAGTAGTAGTCTCGGAGGTATCCTCAAGGTACGGGAGTGTTTGTTCCTTTATCTTGGAGCTGCATTGCTCTTACCCCAATGCAGGAAAGTGGGTTAGGATTGTCCCCTCAGAGAGTGGTTCAAACATACTTTACAGTGTCCCTTGTGCCAGCCAAACTTTGCTGGCCTAACAGTGCCGGATTAACTCCAGGTTAGGATTGCACTGGTGTTAGGCTGGCATAAACTAAGGCAGCAAAGGTTGACCAGCACAAGGGCCACCATAAAGCATTTTTGGACTACTCTTGGAGTCCAGGAGGATGACTCACATCTGTGTGCTGGCCTCTCTGATTCCAAGAGGGGTCCAAACATACTTTACGGTGTCCCTTGTGCTGGCCAGACGGCTTTATTTACCTCATATTTACCTCAGAATTTTACCTCAGAATGCCAGGTACAAGGGAGTGGCATTTGGACCACTCTCGGAGTCCGGAAGGATGGCTCACATCTATGTGCTGGCCTCTCTGACTCCGAGAGGGGTCCAAACATATTTTACGGTGTCCCTTGTGCTGGCCAGATGGCTTTATTTACCTCATATTTACCTCAGAATTTTACCTCAGAATGCCAGATACAAGAGAGTGGCGTTTGGACCACTCTCGGATTCCGGAAGGATGGCTCACATCTGTGTGCTGGCATCTCCGATTCTGAGAGTGGTTCAAACATACTTTACGGTGTCACTTGTGCTGGCCAAACTTTGCTGGCTTAGTTTATGCCAGCCGAACTCAGTTTAGGATTGCGCCCTCAGTCTTGTCCACCAAAGTTTTTCAGCAGCACACAGAAGCCACTCACCCAGGAGCGTTTGTGGGGATGGAAACTTTTGGAGTCTTCTGAAAGAAACGGCCCCACACTTTCCTCATCTCTTGGCCTTAAGAGCCTAACAAAGCCATCTTGGGCTCCGAAACCTGAAATATTTATATGGAATTATGCACCCTACTTATTCTATATTCCAGACCCTGCTTAGCAGAGACGCTGCGATTGTAATGGATTTAATAAAAGCTATCGTATTTCATAATTCAGCAGGAAAGTGTAGGCATTGCATCGCGTGCCCCCCCCCCCAGGTGCGGAGCGAAGAATAAGAGCGAAGTTTCTGCGAGTGTTCCAAAAAGTGTTTCAAAGAAGTCCGAAAAGAAAACAATGTACTGGACATGGTGCAATCCGTCTCGCTTTCAACACGGGCGTCTCTCGCCCCTCATTTCTGTGCTCGGAGGACATGCAGTTCCACTGATGTCAGGAATGAATCGGCCGCAAAGCATTTTCGCTCACCTGAATTTTGCCCGGGCAGTCTGCCGGTGTGTGCATGAGTCCAACAGCTCAGTCCGAACCAAGAAAGCTGCATGGCCCTGGCTGAATTCAGCACAGGGTTTGAGCAAGAAGGTGGCCTCTTAAGGGTGGGAGAAGATTTGTTGCCTTATCCTGGGTCTTGCCCCAGCCTGCCCAAAGGGGCTTCTCGGATCTGCAACAGCGGAATCTCTGGTGCAAGTTAGAGAAGCCCCATGTCAGGCTTCTTGGTCCAGGGAGAGGGTTAGAACAGGGCAGAGGCCTCTGCCACCAACCCAGCTGGGCCTGATCCACTCAACCCTACCCCCTCCTGGAAACACCCCCTCTTCACCCTTCCTCTGCCCTCTCCCTGCCTGTATGCTCCTCAACGCAGAATTTACCTGCACCAGTGGCTATTCATTGGGATTTAGTGCAGCGTCGGGACTTTCGCGTGATTGGCAGCCCGCCCGTTTTGTTCCGCAGCTGCCCTGGCCTCGAGGGGGGGCTGCCCCCGGTTGGCGTGGCCCCCCGCTGCTTGCCCAGGCACCCAGCACGCTCCCCACCTGTCTCCCCCAGCGAGCAGGCACCCCTCGAGGCCAGGGCAGCCGCGGAACGAAACGGGCGGGCAGCCAATCACGGTGAAGCCCTGCGTAAGTCCCTCCCAGCGTTCCGGGAGTTCATTTGTGGATGACGACGTTGATTTAGTGTTGGTAAGATGGTGCAGGCCTTCCTCTTGGCACTCCTAATTTGCACAATGCTGCAAATGTGCTTTACAGCACACTAGCAGCAGCCTACACTGGAACAGTGGCACTATACATCTTGTGACACCCTATGCTGGCTGGCTCCTTTGTCTAACTCTGATGCCCCTTCACTCCACCTGCTTCCACCATTCAGTTTTTCATCCACTTCCCTTTAGTTATCACTGCTGACTAACCCCTGTTCCTTTCTCTTTCTTTAGAATGTTCTTTAGGGCACAATCCTAACCTGGAGTTAGGCCGGCGCAGTTAAGCCAGCAAAGTTTGGCTGGCACAAGGGACACCATAAAGCATTTGGACCAGTGATGTCATGCAGGGGGAACGCAGGGGAACTCAGTTCCACTTGTTAAAATTAGGGCTGACTCCGCCCACTTCACTCTCCCTCCTCCCCCCTCCCAATTCCTCTGCAAAGAGCTTTTCTTCTTGGTTGGCCGGCACTCAGAGGGTTAAAGGGAGCAACTCCGGATTCCTAGGGGGGCGAAGGCAGCGATGTCATTCAGGGGGAACGGACCAGAACAGGCGTTCTGGATCCTAACGGGCTCCGTGGCTGGTTCCAGATTCCTGACAAGTGCCAATCAAAAGTGAGTTCCTGTTTCTAAATCATTTGAATGACACCACTGATTTGGACTTCTCTCTAAGTCAGGGAGGATGGCTCACATCTGTGTGCTGGCCTTTCTGACTCTGAGAGTGCAATCCTTACCTGGAGATAGGCTGGCATAAGCTAAGCCAGCAAAGTTTGGCCAGCAGAAGGGCCACCATAAAGTGTTTTTGTACCACTCTCGGAGTCAGGGAGGATGGTGCGCGTCTGTGTGCTGGCCTCCCCGACTCTGAGAGTGGTCCAAACATACTTTACAGTGTCCCTTCTGCCGGCCAAATTTTGCTGGCCTAACTGTACCGGCCTAATTCCAGGTTAAGATTGCACCCTTAGAATGTTCCATGAGTGCAGGTCCTCAATAGGAATGGGCCAGTGATGTCATGCAGGGGGTACGTGGGGGTATGCGAGTACCGGTTTCTAGGATTATGGCTGGCCCCACCCATTCGCCCGCCCACTTGTCGACTCCGCCCCCTGCAACATTTGAATTTCCTGCATGTTTGAGTTGCCTGCACGTTCACAGAGCCAGTCAGGCAGGCAGGCAGGCAGCGAGCAGAGCCTTGTCGTGCCTTGCCACTGAAAAATGAGCTGCTCTGGGGTTTTGGAACTGTTGGGTCACTTTAACATGATGCCAGGCCTCCTTCACATGTTCTGGGGGTGCTGTGGAATACTGTTGCAACTGTTGGGTCAGTTTAAAATCATCTGAGGCCTCAAAAAGGGCTTTTTTCATGTCCCTTCCTGCCACGACATCACTTCTGGCTTATGACGTCACTTCCGGTGGGCGGGTCCCGACACGTGCCAATCAAAAGTGAGTACCTGTTCTTAAATCATTTAGATGACACCACTGGAATGGGCCCGAAATCTATTTTCTCCAACTTGGCAACAAAGACAGTGATCTCAAAGGAGGGGAAAGTGAGATTCGAATCAGGGGATTTCTGGATTCCGATCAAAGTGACCCATCTGCTGGGCTGCTGCAGATCTCCGAGTCTGCCGACGAACCGGTTTTCCCTTCAGCTTCCCAGCAAATGTCGACGTTGGGATCGGGATCGAAAATGGTCAGGGTATGGAAACGGAGAGCAGCTTTCGAAGCATGCAATCGCCAAGCATTGCTGCTGCTTTTGTTTCCCCGTGGACAGCAGGGAATTCAGAGTGATGATTATCGCAGGGTATTCAATTTTCAACGGCTGAGTGCGTTGACAGCGTTGGCTGCGATCCCAAAACGTGTGAGCATAAAAGTTTCGCCACAGTAGCCCAGGCAAGAGGAAAATCATCCTTATTCCAAATACACTCCTGGGAATGTTGCAATTCCCACTGGTTCAGCAAACCCATAACCTCACTGTCTTTAGGTTATGACGGTGGTTCCCAAATGTTTTAGACCGGAACCCACTATTTAGAATGGCATTCATGTTGGGACCCACCAGAAGTGATGTCATTAACTTGAGGCATCTGATGGGCCACTGTGAGATACAGAAAGCTTGTCAGTAAGCTTTGGCCTAATCCAGCAGGGCTCTTCTTATGTTCTTAAGGCCCAGATTGGGTTGTGTTATTATTTACCTCAGAATTTTACCTCAGAAAGTTACCTCAGATTGCCAGGTGCTAGGGAGTGGCAACAGGACGCAGGCATCTTGTGGTCTTGTGTGTTCCCTGAGGCACCTGGTGGGCCACTGTGAGATCCAGGAAGCTGGACTAGATGGGCCTTTGGCCTGATCCAGTGGGGCTCTTCTGATGTTCTTAAGGCCCAGATTGGGTTGCAAGTTATTACAGCTCCCTCCCCACAGACAGGATAGCAAATTCTCTTTTATTTACCTCAGAATTTTACCTCAGAAAGTTACCTCAGATTGCCAGGTGCAACGGAGTGGCAACAGGACGCAACATCTTGAGGCAACATCTTGTGGTCTTGTGTGCTCTCTAAGGCACCTGGTGGGCCACTGTGAGATCCAGGAAGCTGGACTAGATGAGCCTGATCCAGCGGGGCTCTTCTTATGTCCTTATGTTATTATCCATCCCAGGCTTTTCTGTAGTTGTGTAATATCATACCTCTGCAGGCCAGCTACATTGTTCCCAACTTCTCCCAAATTCACTTTAGCTCCAAAGCAGAGAACGTCTGGAGGGTTCTGACTATCAAGCACTGAAACTGAATCGCACAGGGCACAATCCTAACCTGGAGTTAGGCCAGCACAGTTAAACCAGCACAGTTTGGCCAGCACAAAGGACACGGTAAAGTATATATGGACCCTCTCGGATTCAGAGAGGCCAGCACACGGATGTGCGCCATCCTCCCAGACTCCGAGAGTGGTCCAAACACACTTTATGATGGCCTTTGTGCCAGCCAAACTTTGCTGGCCTAACTGTGCCAGCCTAACTCCAGGTTAGGATTGGACTCTCAGAAAGAAAGTCTCTCTGTGAAAATATCATTAGGGGGTCAAGAGAGTTGAGAACATTGATGCTGCTGCTATTCTGCCCTGTGCATTATTCAGCCCAATCTGTTTAATGGGTCTTCATCGCTGATTGCGATTGCCGATCCGTGCCCGCGACATTATTCAATCGGACGTGGCTTTGAAGCAGAAGAATAATTATTTCCCGTCGTCAGTTAGAAAGAGCATTTAATTCGCGCTCCCTGATCCCGGGGAAGACAACCCACAGCCCTCTTAGTTCGTTAACTCGGCAGGGTTGTCATCAAGCGCATCTCAGCTCAGCTGTTCCGGCGGCCATGGCTTCATTAAGAAATTGCAGGAGGTAAAAATGGCAAGAGGGATGAATGTTGGGTGCTGGGGAGTTTCCCAGCATTCCTTGGGACCATGGCCATACATCATCTCCTTTCCCATGATTTGAATGATCCCAGTTACACACTTGCAGGACAGTGGCGTGAGGCCTTCCTGAGACCACATTTGCACCTTGTCTTGTGATCATCACACGCAACAAGGACAACAGAATTGGTGGGCCACTGTGAGCTACAGGATGCTGGAGTAGACGTGCCTTTGGCATGCTTCAGTAGCAACGGGGCGGTGTCTAGAAATGGTGTCTTGGATGGGACCGTATTGGACCCGGACTCACGGCGCAAACGTGTTTTTTTTTACCCAGCGGGAAATTAAACTGTGGAACTCCTTGCCACAGGTTGTGGTGATGGCATCTGGCCTGGATGCCTTTCAAAGGGGATTCAAAGTTTTTAGACCCACTTTTCAGAACGGCTCTTGTGTCGGGGGGGCCCCGGAAGTGGTGTCGTTAACACGGAAAGGGATGTTGTGGCAGGAAGTGACCTCATCAAGCAAGAAGTGCTGTCATTGTGACATAATAAAATGACACTCCTGAAATGCAAATGGGAATTCTTGGTCTGCAGTAATTGCACAACCCTGAAACATCCTTGACAGGGAGGAAGATGAGGACAATATGATTTAAACCAGTGATGTCATGCAGGGGGAACGCGGGGGAACTCAGTTCCACTAGTTAAAATTAGGGCTGACTCCACCCACTTCACTCTCCCTCCTCCCCCCTCCCAATTCCTCTGCAAAGAGCTTTTCTTCTTGGTTGGCCGGCACTCAGAAGGTTAAAGGGAGCGACTCCGGATTCCTAGGGGGGCGAAGGCAGTGATGTCATTCAGGGGGAACGGACCAGAACGGGCGTTCCGGATCCTAACAGGCTCCGTGGCTGGTTCCGGGTTCCCGACAAGTGCCAATCAAAAGTGAGTTCCTGTTCCTAAATCATTTGAATGACACCACTGATTTAAACGCACTGAACTAAAAACGTTTTTTTTTAAAAGCCCTCACTTGAAAATTCAAACTGTGAACACTCACAAAAGGAATATAGCAAGAGTAAGGTTTGCAGTTTCCAAGATGGCTGCTCCCAACCTTCCACGACCCACCTGACATCAGGTCCTGACCCACAGCTTGAATAACACCGGTCTAAGGTACGCCTGCCAAAAACACACAAAAAAGTCAGACATTACAAATCAGCCTGGGTAAAAGGCCAGCGATACTTTATTGCGAAACCCGAGAAGGGGGTCTTATGGCGTGACAGCCCCTCTCTCCCACTTTGGAACGTGCCGCGCTCTTGCGAGGGATGACTTCATGCAAATGGTCGGCGGGGCGAGGGCAACAGTGTTTTGGCTGCCGGAGGACCAACAAACGGTGGGAAAGTGTTTTTCGGAAGGGTCCCATGAAGGATATTCGCTGTCCACGGTAAAATAATCAGCAGTGCCCCCCGTCCATTAATCCACCGCACAGCTGCACTGCTTGGGGCGATGTGCGAATATTAAAGACAAAAGAATTTTGCCCGTTTGGGAGTCGGGTCGGCCGCTACCCACAAGGCTAACGGGATCAAAACACTTCCTCACGTTGACACATAAAGTGAGCGGCGCGCAGGGAGGAATTTTCCCGTGGAATTAGCGGCGTCGTGTCTAAATATGGAAGGGGGGGGGAGAAAGAAACCAAGATGAACAGGAGACACCTGGGTCTTGGAATATCACGACAGCCAAAAGCAATGTGGTTAGTACCAGTGGTGGGATTCAAATAAATTAACAACCGGTTCTATGTCCTTCAGGGCGGCCTTCAGGGCCATCCGCTGCCTTTCTTCCCTCTCCCACCCTAAAATGAGCAACCGGTTCTGCAGAACTGGTGAGAACTGGCTGAATTTCACCCACTGGTTAGTACCACCTTTTCGCTGCAGTCTGAGACCGCATCCCTCGGGATCTGCTGGGATACACAATCCAATTTTTTGGAGTTAGACCAGTGCTTCCCAACCCACCTGAAATTGGCTTGCAATTCACTGGTGGGTGGCACTAGCTTGCCCGGGGGTGGGGGAGGTTAGGGTATGGCAGTGGCCAATCTCACCCCCTCCCGGGCCTGATTCACCCTATTCCACCTTCCCCTGCCCAGAAACGACCCCTCCCCAACTTTGGATCACCTCTCCCCAGGTGATGCTTGCCCATGTCTCACCATGCCCTCTGGCCCCTTGGCGCCATCTTCCACCCCTGCAGGGACCCCTGTGCTGGCAGAGCATGCGCCGTGCGCCGATTTTGCACCCGGGAAATCACAGCCTAGAACAAACAAACAAAAAGCGGTCTGGGGAAATGGGGAGGGGGGAGATTGACAGACAGACAGTGCAGTCCCAAGACACACCAGACAAGGATTATAAATTGCGTCCTTCTGAGGCCTGTTTGATGTGTTGCCCAAGGCCAGGTAGAAACTCTTTCTGCAGTTGTCCTGTTCTCCCCCTTAGGTCACTTTCCCCCTCGTTTTTCAAGAACGATTCCAAGGTTTACTGAGCTCCTTCGCACATTTGTTTCCCATTAGGTGGCTTTGCGCTCTCCAGCCGTGTTATGCTAGATAATTGCTTTAATAACAAACGGAAGAAAAGCTTTTGAACATTTTAGGAAGTCGTTTTCTTCCCCGTTGCAAAAACGGAGGGGGGACTCCTGCAAGAATCTCCCAGATTCTGTTGCCGATGGATTGCTTGGCGATCCACACCATCTGGTTGTCGGTTTGCAAGGAGACTGTAAACAGCTGGGCCCTGTCTTGCATCACCTTCCCATCCTATGGCATGTGACATCTTCCGAAGCAGGGAAAGCTGTTTGTAAAGACATTTCCAGTATTCCAATCCTCAGAACTGGAGCTGAGGCTTGGGACTTCCAAAGGACCTGAGCTTGCGTCAGAAGTGGAATTGATACACAGCACCACACAACACGACAACACCCTCTCACCGGAACCTGGTTCCCCAGAACCAGGGGAGATGCACTAAAATTGAGTGTTGGGAAAGTTAGAACAGATAAAATAAAATATTTCCTGTTTTACCCAGAACGGATAGAATGGGGGCTTTATTCAATCAATCAATCAATCAATCAATCAATCAATCAATCACTAGTATTTATATACCGCTTTTCAACATAAAGTTCACAAAGCGGTTTACACGCAAATAATAACATTAAAGTTAAATGGCTTTAATAATAACATTAAAGTTAAGCAAAGGTGTATAGATCAGTATTATTCAAACTGTGGGACCCACTTGGTGGGTCGTGACTTGATGTCAGGTGGGTCGCGGAAAGCTGGGAGCAGCCACCTTGGAAACTGCACACCTTCCTTGTGTTATATTCCTTTTGTGAGTGTTCACAGTTTGAATTTTCAACCGGTAGGTTGGGAGTTCGAGACCGCGTGACAAAGTGAGCTCCCGTTGCTTGTCCCAGCTCCTGCCAACCTAGCAGTTTGAAAGCACCTAAAAATGCGAGCAGATAAATAGGGACCACCACTTCGGTGAGAAGGTAATGGCATTCCATGTGCCTCGGCGTGGAGTCATGCTGGCCACATGACCACGGAAACTTGACCGCGGACAAACGCCGGCTCTTCGGTTTAGAAACGGAGATGAGCACCGCCCCCTACAGTTGGTCACGACTAGACCATTCGGTCGTGGGGAAACCTTTACCTTAAACATTGTCCACTCATTCAGCGCAGGGGACGTGGTGGCGCAGTGGGTTAAACCGGTGCTGCTGGGCTTTCTGACCGGAAGGTTGGGAGTTCAAGACCGCGCAATGGAGCGAGCTCCCATTGCTTGTCCCAGCTCCTGCCAACCTAGCAGTTCGAAAGCACCTAAAAACGCCAGTAGATAAATAGGGACCACTTCGGGGGGGGGAGGTCACGGCGTTCCGTGCGCTACAGCGTAGAGTCATGCCGGCCACATGACCACGGAAGCTTGTCCTTGGACAAAACGCCGGCTCTACAGCCTTAGAAATGGAGATGAGCACTGCCCCCTAAATCAGCCACGACTAGACCATTCAGTCGTGGGGAAACCTTTACCTTTATTATGTTAAAATAGATGGTTCTCTGCCCATCTATCTGAGATGTTGGGAATTGAACCTGTGACCTGCCATGTGCTAAGCAGGTACTCTAAAACCCTGCTCCGGCCACTCCCCCAACCACCTCCTCGAACGCTTTATTTTCCATGCGTCATGTCACGTGTCGCTCCCGTTTGCACTCTCCCCTCTTCCCCGTGGTTCGGCTGTCAAACAAACGCGGTTCACCTTTCACCTCCGCGCTCCACCTATCGGAATTTCCTTCTGCCTCTGCCACGGACTCATGCATCATCCGCTGTCATAATCGGTCTGGAATGTGCGAGGGTCGTCTGCTATCTGTCAAAAGGCTCCTGAGGATGCCCCTGAGGATGACAGCTCTGGAGGCTCCGATGCGAGGTTGACCCCGAGGGGCAAAGGAAACTTGTTTGGACAGAGTCAGCATGTGCCAAGATGTGCAGGAACAAGGTGTTACTTTCACAAGGTGGATCTTGTTGTTGTTTTTTTCCTTGCCTCCCACCCTTGCTTGGGAGGACTCCGGGTGGCCATGAAAAAGATCAGATCTGTGGGCTTCCTTTGCTCTGCCTTCCTCTTTCTTTCCCTCCACCCTTTTGGGCAATTTGACCAATGTGGCCACCTTGGTTACAGCTCCCACAGCTGGCACCTTGCACTGTAACTGAGAGCGCAGTCCTCACCTGGAATTAGGCCGGCACAATTAAGCCAGCAAAGTTTAGCCGGCACAAGGGACACCGTCAAGGATGTCTGGACCACTCTCAGAGTCAGGGAGGCCAGCACACAGACATGCACTATCCTCCCTGACTCCGAGAGTGGTCCAAATGCCACTCCCTTGTATCTGGCATTCTGAGGTAAATTTCTGAGGTAAAATTCTGAGGTAAATATGAGGTAAGTAAAGCAAAGTCTGGCCAGCACAAGGGACACCGTAAAGTATGTTTGGACCACTCTTGGAGTCAGAGAGGCCAACACACAGACGTGCGCCATCCTCCCTGATTCTGAGGGTGGTCCAAATGCCACTCCCTTGTATCTGGCATTCTGAGGTAAATTTTTGAGGTAAACTTCTGAGGTAAATATGAGGTAAATAAAGCAAAATCTGACCTGCACAAGGGACACTGTAAAGTATGTCTGGACCACTCTCGGAGTCAGAGAGGCCAGAACACAGATGTGAGCCATCCTCCCTGACTCCGAGAGTGGTCCAAACATAATTAACAGTGTCCCTTGCGCCAGCCAAACTTGCCGTTCTAACTTGAGCCAGCCTAACTCCAGGTGAGGACTGCACTCAAAGTAAAATCTATACCAGTGGTATTAAAACATTTTAGACTGGGACCCACTTTTTAGAATGGCACGTGTTTCAGGAACAACCTGGAAGTGATGTCATTAATCTGGAAGTGACGTGCCAGGAAGTGCTGTTATTATTTATTTAATTTATATCCCGCCTTTCTGCCCCATGGGCACCCAAGGCGGCTATTGTAACATGACACTCCTGAAATGCAAATTGGCATTCTTGGACTGTAGCGATTGTATAACCATGAAACATCCCTGACAAAAAGCGAGATTAGGACCAAATATTATGTAAAAGTAGTGAACTAAAAACAATTTTAAAAAAAAAGCCCTCACTTGAAAATTCAAACTGTTAACACTCACAAAATGAATATAGCAAGAGCCTGGTCTGCAGCTTTGAAGACGGTGGCGCCCGGCTTTCCGCGACCCACCTGACATCAGGTCACGACTCACCCAGTGGGTCCTGACCCACAGATTGGAAAAGAGCCATGGTTTCGTTGTCAAGCCTTGCTGTGCCATGCGCCAGGTTCATTGCCAAAGATTGAGCACGCATTGTCAAGCTTTTTTCCAGAAGGCAACAACCCCTGTGACATGGCCCTGAGGCAGCTTTGTGCATGAGAAAAATTGGTATTGCGCATGTGGGGTCAGAGACGATCTGGGTTTGACGATCCCCAAGGACTTTCTCACCGGCTTTGTCTTCGCGACTGCCAAACAAGCCGAAAGGGAATTTCCCGGCACTCAAAATAGATGCAGAGGTGAGCCACCTTCCCTGGAGGTGTGAAAATAATACGTGAATGCAGAGCCTGGCATTTGGAGATGGCTAAAAAAAAAAAATCCTATAATCCCACTCCGGCAATTAACCCAGCCACTCCTTAGCAACTCAAGGAAGGAGGTCGGTTTTACGATCCCGTTTAGCACCTGGAGGTGAGAATGGCTAAGGCACCTGGGCGCTGGGCGGTGTAATTGGGGCGCAGACACAACTACGCGAGAAGGCCATGAGCGAAAAGGCCTGGATGGGCGTGTGCTCGAGACAAGGCAGCAGCTCACGCAGGAAAGCCCTGTTCACAGGCCACGTCGGGGGCGTGATCCTCAGCTGCGCTGGAACAGGCACCCGGCGGGCCTGGGTTGTATCCTGCGCAGCTTGGGAGCAGGCAGGCGGCTCCCTGCAGCAAAGAAACGTATACGCCATTACTCCAGGGTAGGTGCTAGCCACATCTATGGGCTCCTCCTCCTATTAATAGTAGGCTACCTCAGAATGCCAGGTGCATGGGAGTGGCAACAGGATGCAGGCGTCTTGTTGTCTTGTGTGCTCTCTGAGGCACCTGGTGGGCCACTGTGAGATACAGGAGGATGGACTAGATGGGCCTTTGGCCTGGTCAAGCTGGGCTCTTATGTTCTTATGATAGCAAATTCTCTTTTATTTACCTCATATTTACCTCAGAATTTTATTTCATAAATGTACCTCAGAATGCCAGATACAAGGGAGTGGCAACAGGATGCAGGCATCTTGTGGTCTCGTGTGCTCCCTGAGGCACCTGGTGGGCCACTTTGAGATACAGGAAGATGGACTAGATGGGACTTTAGCCTGATCCAGCAAGGCTCTTCTTATGTTCTTATGATAGCAAATTCTCTTTTATTTACTGCATATTTACCTCAGAATTTTACCTCATAAATTTACCTCAGAATGCCAGATACAAGGGAGTGGCAACAGGATGCAGGCATTTTGTTGCCTCGTGTGCTCCCTGAGGCACCTGGTGGGCCGCTGTGAAATACAGGAACCTGGACTAGATGGGCCTTTGGCCTGATCTAGCAGGGCTCTTCTTAGGTTCTTATATGTTATGTTCGGCCATGTGCATAAACTGGTGAGCAGCTTCGTGGATTCCACCTTCCCATTCTTCACTTCCTCCCTAGCACAAGAGTCCTTACAATTCCCTTGGCTCACCCAGCCCCTTTTGGCCCTGGACACAGGCGAGCGAGCGACAGTGGAAATCACAGCCTGTTGTCTCCACACCAGCACAGAGGTGTTGCCGACATCCTCGCCCTCAAGCTGTCCAACTCAATTAATCCAGACTGGAACTGGCAGGGCTGGGGAAGGCAACAGATTCACTTCATGCACCGAGAGAGGTTCAGACACAACTGCACATGTGCCCAGAGAGACCTCGCTTGCTCTGGGATTCGGGCAAAAGAGACACACTGGAGATTTGGAGATTTGAAAGGCAGAAAGTGGCGTTACTTGTTTTATTTTATTCTAAGTACTCATTCCAAGTTCTCAT
Organism: Lerista edwardsae; assembly: GCA_029204185.1. Lineage (NCBI taxonomy): Eukaryota > Metazoa > Chordata > Lepidosauria > Squamata > Scincidae > Lerista > Lerista edwardsae. Next base: position 2,567,567 of record JAJKFI010000059.1, read on the forward strand.
TTTTATTAATTTTAGAGTGCAATCCTAAACTGGAATTAGGCCGGCATAAACTAAGCCAGCAAGGTTTGGCCAGCCCAAGCGCCACCATAAAGTGTTTTTGGACCACTCTCAGAGTCAGGGAAGATGGCGCACGTCTGGTCCAAATATACTTTACGGTGTCCTTTGTGCTGGCCAAACCTTGCTGGCTTAGCTCATGCTGGCCTAACTCAGTTTAGGATTGCGCTCTTATAGGCTTTTAACGCAATGGTTCCCAAACTGTGGGTTGGGAACCCACCAGTGGGTTGTGAGCCAATTTCAGGTGGGTCGCAAAGCACCTAGAGCAGCCATATTGAAAATTTGGGAAGATGGGATGCTGCAAAGGGGGAGGGCGGTGTGGTTGCTTTGCTTGTGCCAAGGTTGTAAATAGGTGTTTTTCTTTCTTCCTGATCCACTTTGCCATTGGAAAACGGCTGAGAAAGAACTGATTGCCACTTTCTCAGCAATCACAATGACAGCACTTCTGGCCGTGATATCCTTTTTGGAGGCTCCTGAACAGATGGTTGTTGCATGTCAAGGTATTAAAGAATCTGTAGCAGTGTTACAGAATGGTGAGTTTTCATCTTGCAGATTTTGGGGTTTTGTTGTTTTTGTTTACCAAAAGAAGAATTGCAGAAAGCAGAGTTGTGTGTTTTTAGATATCGGAAAAACCCAACCTCTGTTTATAAGAATATATATAAATATTCAGAATATACAGTATATTCTGAAAATGCAGGCAGGGATCTGGAATTTCCCAGGGGGTAAGTCCTTTTTAGGGGACATGGTGGTGCTGCGGGTTAAACCACTGTTGCTGAGCTTGCTGACTGGAATGTTGGCAGTTCGAGACCGCTCGACAGAGTGAGCTCCCACCGCTTGTCCCAGCTCCTGCCAACCTAGCAGTTCGAAAGCATGTAAAAATGCAAGTGGATAAATAAAGACCACTTCGGTGGGAACGTAACAGCATTCCATGTGCCTTGGCGTATAGTCATGCCAGCCACATGACCACAAAAGCTTGTCCTCGGACAAAACGCCGGCTCTACAGGCTTTGAAACGGAGATGAGCACCGCCCCCTACAGTCGATCACGATAGACCATTTGGTCGCGGGGAAACCTTTACCTTTTTAAGTCCTTTTTAGGTTCACTCTTGGGGACATGGCCCTTCTTTTGTGTGCCCCATGGAATCAGAACATATACACAACTCTGGATATGAAGAAGCAAACATGGAATCTTGATACCGCCCACGGGAGCTTGGCAAACTTCTTAAGTGGAATCTAGGATTTCAATCACGTCCAGCGTATCCGCATGTCTCGGAGATGTCCTTCTGACCATGGGTGGAACCAAAGCATTTGCTTCGATTCACACCCTCGAAGCCTGGAAAGGAGTCGTCGAGACTTTGGCTCCAAGCCAGGCGGTGATAGGGCACGTTCAGAACAATCTGGGGAGTCCCAAATGCGGCTATTTGAGAGAATTGATTTTCCATGGCTCGAGCGGCAAGGCTTCCCTGCCCTTCTCCAAGCACGAGGCCACTGAGGGGCTTTTGTGCGTGGCAATGGCCTGAAGACATAATCCAACATCTGGATGTTTGCAGAAACTGGGGGAAACACTGCAAAGAAGATCAAAACTTGCCAGGTGATCAACAGCAAACCTGTTCCAGCTCAGCTTAGGATGGGGCCCTGAGATCTTACACATATTCCCTATAAAGCAAGGGCCCCACAAAAATGTACTTCCAGTTGGGCTTCGCAGCTCCCAAGGTCTCTATAGAACCTCCCCATTACTTGTAGAATGTTAATCGGAGAGAGGGCAATGTTTCAATGGGATAGGGGAGTCAGGTCACATGACCCTGAGCATGGAGCTACCCTGAGCATGGAGCTATTATTCTTTCTAATTCCCCCCCTTGTTCCTGTAACCTCAGAATTCAGATGACTCCCATTGAACCCAGCCCATAATAATGTTGTCTTTCCCTTCAATTTTAATGGTGATGCTTCCCCAAGGGTTCTTGTTTGGGACTCTGTTGTGAATGGCCAGCCCAGGAGATGTCATAAGAACTTCAGAAGAGCCCTGCTGGATCAGGCCAAAGGCCTGTCTAGTCCAGCCTCCTGCATCCCACAGTGGCCCACCAGGTGCCTCAGGGAGCACACGAGACAACAAGATGCCTGCATCTCATTGTCACTCCTTTGTACCTGGCCCTCTGAAGTAGCCTACTACAGTACTAACCTAAGGAGGTTGCATCACCCATCGTGGCATATTGCCCACAATGGACATTTCCTCCAGAAATCTGTGCCTTTGCAAGGCACCTAGGCCAGATGCCACCTCCTGTGGCAAGGAGTTCCACAGATTAATTACCCTCTGGGTAAAAAAAAAGTGTTTCCTTTTATCGGTTCTAATTCTCCCAACGCTCAATTTTTTGTGGTCTGTCCCCTGATTCTGGTGTTGTGAGATTGGGAAAAGAACATCCCTCTATCGACTCTATCCCTCCCGTGCATCATTTTGTACGTTTTGTGTCTCATTCTTTTTGTCTCTTGTTTGCTTTTGAGACTGGCTTTAAAATAGCATGCCAGCGCGAGAAAATCAAGGCTATGCTTTGTAAAACCCATATGCGTTGTGCTTGCAGGGCTGACTGTGTATGCCACACACACACACACACAAAGAAAGAGAGAGAGAGAGAGAGAGAGAGAGAGAGAGAGAGAGAGAGAGAGA
>JAJKFI010000059.1:2573579-2588990 GCA_029204185.1 Lerista edwardsae
GTGTGTGTGTGTGTGTGTGTGTGTGTGTGTGTGTGTGTGTGTGTGTGTGTGTTTCATCAAGGTTTAGCTGATATATCAATCAGGAAAGGCAGGCTGGAGACTTCTATAAAGGACTTTGGCTTTCCACCTGCTAGAAGGTGGCTTTCCACTGTGGCTGGGTCAAAGATTTCTTACCTTTTCATACCATCCTTCCTCCAAGCAACGCAGGGTGATACACATGCCAAGGCATGCCTGTATACCGCTGCAGAATGCAGCGCATGTCCCATTGGCACAGCTATGTCAGTGCTGGGAAGTTTCTGGCCCGGTGCAAAACATCTCGGAGCACTCACAGGTGGACGAACGGAGGAAGTGAGAAACAGAAATACCGCTTCTCGTCCTCCAGCATTCTGCTGCTTTCAGGAAAAGAGTCGTGACTATGCAGCAGCCTTGAAAACGATTTGCTCCTCTAATCCATCATTTCCTGCGAGAGAGCCCTCTACGTGATTCCCGACCGAAGCCCCTTTCGGATCCCATCAGGGAAGCCCATATTTCCCCCCTCCCGATACCTGCTTGATATATGGCCAATGGTCCTTTCCAATTTCCAATTGTCCTTTTCACTTGGGTCCACATGTGGGGGCCAAGCCCGATTCTGGAGATGACACCGATTTATTTGGCAAAGCAGGAAGGAGTGCGCCGAAGTGGGCTACCTCGGGAATCGGAGCAATGCCACTAAATCACAAAGCAAGCGGAGAGTAGAAGCGATGCTCGGGGAGGCGGGAGGGGAAGGGGTAGCCTCGCGCACAAATCGTGCCCCCCATCTCTGCCATAAATCAACCGTCAGCCCCCGTCTTTTACAGCTGCAGCGCCGGGATGCTGAGAGGCGGAGAGGGAACCCAGGCAGCTGGTCCCGAACCGCAAGGCGGCTGCGAGACGGATTCAGGACGGCCTCGCGAGCCAACCTCGCGGGAGTCTGCAAGCGGGCCCTCGCGCCGTTACCCTGACACCTGATCTACTGAGATGTCGCAAGATAGATCGCATGTGAAAACCAGAGAGGAATTCAAGAGGCATGGGTGGAAGTGTGTGTTGAAGATGTGAGGAGTGTCTGATTACACGAGCCCTCGTTCCCAGCTCCACACCCCGTAAAGCTCGGGTGAGGAGGACAGAGGGGGAATGGGACTCGTTCTACGGAGGCATTCCAATGCTGTCCAAATATGACGTGTGGTTCTCCTTGGCAGCCACGGCCATCTCTAAGGCGGCCATTTTTAACCACTGTGCCGTGGTCCACAGGTAAGAACATAAGAACATAAGAAGAGCCCTGCTGGATCAGGCCAAAGGCCCATCTAGTCCAGCTTCTTGTATCTCACAGCAGCCCACCAGGTGCCCCAGGGAGGCACGAGACCACAAGATGCTTGCATCTTGTTGCCACTCCTTTGCACCCGGTACTCTGAAGTAGCCTACTGCCAGTGGTGTCATTCAAATGATTTAGGAACAGGAACTCACTTTTGATTGGCACTTGTCGGGAACACGGAACCAGCCACGGAGCCCATTAGGATCCGGAACGCCCGTTCTGGTCCGTTCCCCCTGAATGACATCACTGCCTTCGCCCCCCTAGGAATCCGGAGTCGCTCCCTTTAACCCTCTGAGTGCCGGCCAACCAAGAAGAAAAGCTCTTTGCAGAGGAATGGGGAGGGGGGGAGGGAGAGTGAAGTGGGCGGAGTCAGCCCTAATTTTAACTAGTGGAACTGAGTTCCCCCGCGTTCCCCCTGCATGACATCACTGCCTACTGCTAATGTAAGGAGGTTGCACAATCCATCATGGCCTATAGGCCAGAAATCTGTCCAATCCCCTCTTAAAGGCATCTAGACTAGATCCCATCACCACCTCCTGTGGCAGAGTGTTCCACAGATTAACTACTCGCTGGATAAAAAAGTATTTTCTTTTATCTGCTTTAACTCTCCCAGCCCTCAGTTTTACCGGCTGCCCCCTGGTTCTAGTGTTTTGAGAGGGAAAAGAACATCCCTCTATCGACTCTATCCCTTCCGTGCATAATTTTGTATGTCTCAATCATGTCCCCCCTCAGCCGCCTTTTTTCTAGGCTGAAGAGCCCCAAACTGTGCAGAATCTCTTCATAAGGGAGGTGCCCCAGCCCCGTAATCATATTTGTCGCTCTTTTCTGCACCTTTTCCAGCTCCACTGTGTCCTTTTTGAGGTGCGGTGACCAGAACTGGACACAATTTTCCAGGTGCGACCTTACCAGGTGTGCCAAAGAAGTTTAGCAGAGGGTCATGTATTGGCAGGGCTATTGGGGGAGATGAGATCCCCGCTGGCAGCCTTGAGCACATTAGCGCTTCGTTAAATGTGCTGTGGGATGAAAGCAGTCGGAAATTGCAGCCCTGAGGTTGAGCAAAAGCCAGGCTACCAGAAGGCCTTCGTTGGGACATGCTGAAAAGCGGATCCGGAACTTTCTGCATGCAATACGTGCTTCTGGCTAGCTAGTGTGGATTCTTAACCAGGGTTTCATTCACTTGGGCAAGACCCGCCCAGTCGTGGAGCCCAGGGAGAAAGCTGCTTCAAGCAGGAGGCTGAGGGAGAGGGGCAGCCTTAGGCCCAATGCAAAATGTTTGGGGGGCTCCCTACCCCGCAAGGCCCCCTACTCACCAGGATGAGTAGCAGCAGCAAGGTAGCCAGAAGTGGCAATAACACCAATTACATCTGAGGGGGGCATTTCATGCCAATCAGACCCAGGGGCGGTTCAATCTCCTTACATTAGAAGTAGGCTACCTCAGAATGCCAGGTGCATAGGAGTGGCAACAGGATTCAGGCATCTTGTGGTCTCGTGTGCTCCCTGAGGCATCTGGTGGGCCACTGTGAGATACAGGAAGCTGAACTACATAGGCCTTTGGTCTGATCCAGCAGGGCTCTTCTTATGTTCTTAGCAATTTTTTATTTATTTACCTCATATTTACCTCAGAATTTTACCTCATAAATGGACCTCAGAATGCCAGATGCAAGGAAATGGCAACAGGATGCAGGCATCTTATAGTCTCGTGTGCTCCCTGAGACACCTGGTGGGTCACTGTGAGATACAGGAAACTGGACTAGATGGGCCTTTGGCCTGATCCAGCAGGGCTCTTCTTATGTTCTTAAGGCCCAGACTGGGTTGCAGGTTATTCTAGCTCCCTCCCCACAGACAGGATAGCAAATTCCCTTTTATTTGCCTCATGTTTACTTCAGAATTTTACCTCAGAAATTTACCTCAGGATGCCAGATACAAGGGAGTAGCAACAGGATGCAGGCATCTTGTGGTCTACTGAGCGCCCTGAGGCATCTGGTGGGCCACTGTGAGAGTCAGGAAGCTGGGCTAGGTGGCCTGATCCAGCAAGGCTCTTCTCCTTAGTTGGATTAGCGGGTGCGTTTTCAAGCGCTGCTGCACTGTTGCAAGGAGGAAAAAGTGACCCTGGGTTTCTGTTTCAGATACTTATCAAGTTGCATTGTAAGCACCCTAGAAAAGAGGGACCATCTAGCCCCTGTCTGCACAACCATCCAGCCAGCTCATCCATTTCGGAGGGTATTAAATTCAATTATATATTGCAAAGAAAACAAAATTCGCCGGGGCCATATGGGGACCTGGCGTAACGAGACGCTGCCCGCTACCGAGCCTCTGCTGTTTACGCCAGGAATGGCGCTGGATCCCAATAATCCATTGTCTGTTCTCATGTCAAGTTGATGGATGGCAACTTCCTAATGTGGGATTGATGAATTATGACGCCCTAATGTTGGGACAATTGATTATGACTTTAGTTATTTATTTATTTTTAAGTATAGCTTGCGAGGCAATAATTGATCTCAACTCTGCATTTAGTGCCCCAGTGTAGCAAGGGGGGGGGGAACGGCAAAACTCACACACACACAAACAATAATCACCATTACTGTTATCATAATAAAAACGGATCTGACGGGGCTGGTTGCTGTGTTAAAAGATTAACCTTTCCCCGGTTTGTAGACCAGGGCGAGACAGAAGCGACCGTCTGCAGGGCTACCCTCTCATTACAGCCCTTTGGAGAACGGGGAAAGACTAAACAGTTTACGCCACAACCAGAAGAAAATTGCTTTATCCCTTCCCCTCTGTAAGTGGATTCAGATTCAGCTGGTCAATGTGGGAGCGCTCTGGGGTCAGACCGCACTCGGCAAGGCATTGTTGGTGGGGTGTTTTGTTTTGTGGGAAGGGGAGGGAGGGAGGCAGGGAGGGTCACAAAGGAGAAAGACCCACAGCTGTACCTAGAGGGGGGTCACAGCACTAAGTTTTGCAAGCAGCCGTTTCTCCCTCCTCTTCGGAACCAACGTAACCTCCGTTTTGCTCTAGCCGCTAAGAATGGCTCCGAAGAGGAGGGGGAGCTGCTGCTTGCAAAACCTAGTGCTGTGGTCCCCTCTAGCTATGCCTCGGCTTCTCAAGGTGTTTCTAGAAAAGAGGCCAAGTCCCTTCATTAGGAAACAAGCCCCTAGTAGCAGTGGCGAACCTAGAGGGCATTGCAGCACTGTTTTGCCAGCTGCCACTCCCCCCCCTCCTCTTCGGAACCATGCCAACGTAGCCTCTATTTTGCTCAAGCCGCTGGGAATGGCTCTGAAGAGGAGGTGGAGCAGTTGCTTGCAAACTGTTTAGCGCTGTGATCAGTGATGTCATGCAGGGGGTACGCGGGGGTACGTGAGTACCGGTTTCTAGGATTACAGCTGGCCCCGCCCATTCACCCGCCCACTCATCGACTCCGCCCCCTGCAACGTTTGAATTTCCTGCATGTTTGAGTTGCCTGCACGTTCTCAGAGCCAGGCAGGCAGGCAGCGAGCGGAGCCTTGCCTTGCCTTGCCTGGTCACTGAAAAATGAGCTGCTCAGGGGTTTTGGAACTGTTGGGTCACTTTAACATGATGCCAGGCCTCCTTAACATGTTCCGGGGGTGCTGTGGAATACTGTTGCAACTGTTGGGTCAGTTTACAATCATCTGAGGCCTCAAAAAGGGCTTTTTTCATGTCACTTCCTGCCACGACCTCACTTCCGACTTATGACGTCACTTCTGGTGGGTGGGTCCCGACACATGCCAATCAAAAGTGAGTACCTGTTCTTAAATCATTTAGATGACACCACTGGCTGTGATCCCCCTGTACGTATGCTACTGGAGGAAAAAATGCAGCTCATGTCGCCAAACCTGTAATAGTGGCAAACAAGTCTGAAGGGACTTCTCCCCTCTCGGATGTCACCACCAAAGAAGACAGGAGACAGCACAGAGATGGGGAGACAAAGGAAAAGCACGCTGGGGTTCTGAACGCCCAGACATGGGTGGACTGTCAAATATTTGCAGATGGGACAGGAAATATCAATTCTCGGGCTGAGGACATCTGGCTTTCTGAGTGCCCGCCTCACAGGCCAGCTGGTTTTAATCAATGAGGGGTTGCCTTGAAAGTGTAGGCCGCATGCTAGCCATAGGCTGAAAGGACAATCCTAACCTGGAGTTAGGCCGGCACAGTTAGGCCTGCAAAGTTAGGCTGGCATAAGGGACACCGTAAAGGATGTTTGGACCACTCAGAGTCAGAGAGACCTGCCCAGGCTTGACTTGTGGTTGCCTGCTGAAGCTCGATAGCAGGCAGCCAGAGGAGAGAACCACACTGTGAAGGCTACATCTGGGACTGAGGATTCGGTGAAGCACAGAACACTGTGAGTGCAGTCCTAACCTGGAATTAGGCCAGCACAGTTTGGTCGGCACCATAAAGTATGCTTGGACCACTCTCAGAGTCAGAGAGGCCAGCACACAGACGCGCGCCATCCTCCCTGACTCTGAGAGTGGTCCAAACGCCACTCCCTTGTATCTGGCATTCTGAGGTAAAATTCTGAGGTAAATATGAGGTAATTAAAGCAAAGTCTGGCCAGCACAAGGGACACCATGTATGTTTGGACCACTCTCAGAATCAGAGAGGCCAGCACACAGACGTGCGCCATCCTCCCTGACTCTGAGAGTGGTCCAAACACCACTCCTTTGTATCTGGAATTCTGAGGTAAATTACTGAGGTAAAATTCTGAGGTAAATATGAGGTAATTAAAGGAAAGTCTGGCCAGCACAAGGGGCACCATAAAGTATGTTTGGACCACTCTCAGAATCAGAGAGGCCAGCACACAGACGTGTGTGCTTCCAGGAGTGGTCCAAACATGCTTTACGGTGGCCCTTGTGCCGGCCAAGCTTGGCTGCCCTAACTGTGCTGGCCTAAACCCCAGGTTACGATTGTACCTCCAGTCTGCATTGTCACACTTTGAACTGAAATGTGTGAACTGATCTGCGAGGATGGGGAAGAGGGGCACCGTGTTCACAGCAGAGGGGTGGTTTGGGGGGGGGGGTCTGGCTTGGCCTTTCTCTGTATAACGGAACCACTTTGTTAAAAAGAAATGCCCAAATTAGCTTCATCAGCTCAAGGGCCGCTCTGCAGCACGGGTGCCCAGGAGAAGATCCTGGCTGCTTCTCGAGATCTCAGAGCGGACTGTGCCACCTGCAGGGCTGTGCTGAGAAAAGGCCTGCTTCTGCACAGAAGCTTTGTTAGAACCCAGCCATGTGCAGAGCTGAAGGCGGCCAGGAATGAATGACAGTCAGTTGCCGATGGTGCTCTGGCTCCATCAGGCTGAATTGCAAGGGGTGACATCTGCTGCCAAGAGTCAGGACTGGCTTTAAGCCAGCCGTTGCTTCCAACTGGGCATCGTGCCTAAGGGCCTCCTGCTCCAGTGTAATTTTTTTTAAAGTCATCTTTTTACTAAATCATTCTGCAGTCGCTACAACACATGATTTTGTAAGTCTTCGCTTTTCAAAGAGCATCTACTCCAGTGTTTCTCAAACTGTGGGTCGGGACCCACTGGGCGGGTCACGACCTGACATCAGGTGGGTCGCGGAAAGCTGGGAGCTGCCGTCTTGGAAGCTGCAGACCTGACTCTTCCTATATTCCTTTTGTGAGTTTTCAAGTGAAGCTTTTTTAAAATTTTGCTTTCAGTTCATAAAACAATAACATAATTTCCATAATATTTGATCCTCGTTTTGCTTTCGGTCAGGGCTGTTTCATGGTTGTGCAATTGCTGCTGTCCAAGAATGCCAGCTTGCATTCCAGGAGTGTCTTTGATGATGATGATGATGATGATGATGATGATGATGATGATGATAATAATAATAATGATAGTATTTACAGTATATACCGCCTTTCTTTGGCCATTAGATTGCTCTTCTGGCTTTAATCCAAGGCAGTTTACATAGGCAGGCTTTATTTCTCTAAACCCGCAAGGAGTTTTTACAAATTACAAAGAAGTTCTATCTTTCAAGAACTACAACAGCATACAGATGGAACTTTCGTGGTTTAGTCCTTCTTTCTGGCCACATGTTTGCCTTCCTGCTGGCTGATAAGCGGCTTCTCTGCTCCCACCAAAGAAACAGCTGGCTCAGCACAACTCCCCTCTCCCAGGCAGCTGGAGACAGCTCTTATCAGTCACAATTCTTAAGGTCTGCTGCACACGGAGACTTCTGGTGTTGTCGAACTGGCGACCTTCGGATCTTATCTTCTGGCAAACGGAGGCTTTAACCCTCTCGACTAAACTGTGACTATTATGTCACAATGATGGCACTTCCTGCTTGATGATGCCACTTCCAGCTATGACATCACTTCCTGGTTAACGGTGTCACGTCCAGTGAATCCCAACATGAGTGCCATTCTACAAAGTGGGTCCCGGTCTAACTCCAGGTTAGGACTGTGCCCTAAGCCTTATACCCCACAGTCTTATTTGATCATATCAGCTACCCACTGGGCACCTGAGATTTCAGAAGGCATTGCTCCTATACATTCAAGGAAATCTCCCCAGGCTGGTCCTGAGGGCTAGAAACTTGTTCTGTGATTTGGACACTCCGATGACCTTCTTAGCCAGCTGAGCTCTGCACCCCGTCAAATGGCAGTATATATACATAGTCCTAACCATACGTGGCCTTTGTACTGTGCTTCCTGAGCGTGCAAAATGCACTATCTAGAGATACAGCCTTGCAAGGCACGCTAGTATCGTTCTTCTATTGCAGCTGGGGCTGGGGAGCAGCTGGCCCAAGGACATGCACAGCCTAGGCAGGGATCAAACCGGGAAAGCCCTGATTTGTTTACAGCCTGCTCTCTTTGACACAACACACCAGCTCCAGAGCGGTGAAGATATGATTACTGGTACTCCTTTAGGTTTCATGGCATTCCTCGGCCCTTTCTCCCTTCCCTTCGCGCCATCCTCTACTTGACAATCCTGAGAAAAGCCACCCCTGTGCTCTCTCTAAGCCCCAGGCAGCCTTCAGAATCACGGACGGCCACGCTATTAATCCCACACCCAGCCTAATATGCTGTGGCTCCATCCAATTTTTTTTTTTACAGCTTTGCTTTGGAGCTGAGGCTCCCTCCATCCCCAAAAACCGGACACTGTGTTCCTCCAAGAACATCCCGTTCCTCCCTCCCAGACTCCTATGTGTCACAGGTCCTTTGGGGAGGAGGCAGGAGATCGCCTTCCACCACCTAATGCCCTGATTCGGTCTCCACGGCACGGGGACCTTGGTTCCCACCAGGTCGTGAGGGCCTGGGGGCTGAACTGAGCTGTAACCCGAGGAGGTGTGACCAATCTCGGCTGGGATCGGCTTCCCGAGGACACCCCTCCAGGCAGGCACAGTGACAGGGGTATCCTGCTGCGATTCACAATAGCCCTTATGTTTGGGGAAACGTGGAGATCTTCTGGGAATGAGGTCCATGGGAAGCGTTCTCCAGGGGTCGAGCCTTGCCCCATAACCCCCCTTGCCAGCTTTATAAAGGAAACTCTCCCCCACGGCATCTACTGAAGGGGCAAATCATCATTCACTGTTCCAGTTGACCAGGGACCGTGTCTATTTCCGGGTGCTTCTCCGTCCTTCAATTTTGCCAGAGAGGGCACAATCCTAACCTGGATTGTGGTTAGGCCAGCCAAGGTCGGCCGACATAAGGGACACCGTGAAGAGTGTTTGGACCACTCTCGGAGTCCGAGAGGCCAGCACACAGACGTGTGCCATCTTCCCTGACTCCGAGAGTGGTCCAAATGCCACTCCCTTGTATCTGGCATTCTGAGGTAAATTTCTGAGGTAACATTCTGAGGTAAATATGAGGTAAATAAAGCAAAGTCTGGCCAGCACAAGGGACACCGTAAAATACGTCTGGACCACTCTCGGAGTCAGAGAGGCCAGAAAACAGACATTCATCCTTGTCCCTGACTCTGGGAGTAGTCCAAACGCGCTTTAGGGTGGCCCTTGTGCCAGCCAAACTTGGCTGGCCTCACTGTGCCAGCCTAACTCCAGATTAGGATTGTACTCTGAGTAAGTTAAGAAGTTTTGTTTGAGCACAAGGTAATAGAGCATCAGAAGAGCCCCACTGGATACGGGCCACAGGGTCATCTAGGCCAGCTTCCTGCATCTCACACTGGCCCACCAGACGCCTCAGGGAGCACACGAGACCACAAGATGCCTGCATCCTGTTGCCACACCTTTGCTCCTGGCATTCGGAGCTAGCTTACATCTAAAACCAGCAGTGGTGGATAAAGTGGGTGGCTGGGTTGAAGGGTGGGCCGCAGGCCACAGGAGATGTCTGGGGAGGGGGGCACCTGTCAAATAAAAGGGGTCCCAGCATCAATCAATTTCCGGAACCTTTATTGGCATATTACAACAACAGCAGCAATAATAAGCAAAAACACATAACAAAAAACTAAGGTATAGGAACAGACATAAAATCAGCAAGAAATCTGGCTACAGAGTCTGTATACAGAAAACAGCAATCGCTGAGGATTAAAGGTAATGGGTTAGGAAAAGACAAAGAAAGAGAAGAGATCCAAGGTTCAAGAAATTTTGATCAGGAGGCACTATGGGCTGGACACTTCAAAATAATATGTTCTAAAGAGTCAGGAGAAAATTGACAAAAATAACAAGCACGTTGAGACGAAGGAATGTGAGAAAAACGACCAAAATGCATAGAGGAGGGGAAAATGTTAAACCTAGCTAACATAAAGGCTCTTCTGTAGCGGGGATTAACTAGGGAAGAAAGATAACTTAAAGGCTGGTTAGGAACGTAAGATAAACCAAAGAATTTTGGAGAACATGTAGGATTGGCATTACAGGTAAGATAATCAAATTCATTTTGAAATAGTTTAGATTTGATGAATTGAAAAGCACTAGAGAAGTTGAGATCAGATAAGAGATCAACAGAGAGACCAATAGAAAGAAGTTTTGACTCGATAGCTTTAGACCAGATAGAATAATAGGAATCCTTAAGACGGTCCAGAAGGAGGGAATTGGAGGGACAATTAGATGGGGTGGTCAGATGGGGCAATGCACCCCCATCACACACTGGGTGTTTCCTGGGCTCTTGGGTTTGCATGTGTAGCACTCCTTGCTTAAAGCAGTGAACAATGTAACATTGGGCCCAGCCACCCTCCCACACATCGCCATTTTGGCTCCAAAATAAAGCCTTTCTAGAAGCAGGGGTCGTGGCCCCAGGTGCCAGGAGGCTCTGGAAACCAGGAGGTTGTACTTTTGCCCATCATGGCTTGCAGCCTGCAATGGCCTTCTCCTCCATACCCGTGTCCAATCCCCCTTTTTAAAGGCATCCAGGCCTTCAGGGGCCGTCAGCGCCTCCTGCGGCGCGCCCTGTGGCAAGGAGTTCCACAGGCTAACCGCCCTCTGCCGAGTGATCCTTCTTCAGGGTCCCAGCTCCCTCCCCAGCATTTCAAGAAGTTAAAGCTCGGATTGAAGGGCAAGGAGCAACTTGTTCCTAGGACGTAATATAAATGATTACGGGGCTGGGGCGCCTCCCTTATGAAGAAAGACTGCAGCGTTTGGGGCTCTTCAGTCTGGAAAAAAGGTGCCTGAGGGGGGACATGATTGAGACATAGAAAATTATGCACGGAAGGGATAGCATCAATAGAGGGATGTTCTTTTCCCTCTCTCAAAACACCAGAACCAGGGGGCATCCGCTAAAACGGAGGGCTGGGAAAGTGAAAACAGATAAAAGGAAGTACTTTTTTACCCAGCGGGTAGTTAATCTGTGGAACTCTTGGCCACAGGAGGTGGTGATGGGATCTGGTCTAGATGCCTTTAAGAGGGGACTGGACGGATTTCTGGAAGAAAAGTCCATCGTGGGCTATCGGCAGTGGTGGACTGTGCAACCTCCTTACATTGATGGTGGGCTACTTCAGAGTACCGGGTGCAAGGGAGTGGCCACAGGATGCAGGCATCTTGTTGTCTCATGCCTCCCTGGGGCATCTGGTGGGCTGCTGTGAGATACAGGAAGCTGGACTAGATGGGCCTTTGGCCTGATCCAGTGGGGCTCTTCTTATGTTCTTATGCTGAACATCTACGGCAGCGTCACAGACTCTAGGGACAAACGCTTCGCCCCACGGCCAGCCGGCTGTTTTTTCCCAAGCTGGACACTTCCTTGAAAGCGTTGCCTGCTCCAACTTCAGAGCTTGCATGGCCTGGAGACTATCACAAGCCCACCAAAGGAACTTCATAAAGCACGGGGGCTCCTCCTCCACCTCTCTCCCTGCCGTGGCCGGGGGGGGGGCCCCCCCCCCCCCCCCCCCCCCCGATTAAAACAGCGGTACATCTGGCATTTACGGAGTGTCAAATACTTCTCTGGAAACCCCCCAGAACAAAGGATTTTGGTGGCCTTCCTCCAACTTGCTGATAGGTCTCCAGCAATTGTGCTTAGGGGGGTCAAACGCAGAAACTGTCAACAGCTCCCTAATGTATGCTCTTACCCCGAGTACAGGGGTCCCAGGTTTTATAGCCTAATCGGTTCGTTAATCAGAACACACACAGGCTAGGAAAGCTCCTGTTTGTTTTCTCTGACAGGTTTCACATTTTCCTCCAGGGAGCTGGGAAGCTTTAAGTGCCTAACTCTGTCCGGACTTAATTGGACAAGAAAACCAGTTTGGACAAACTAAGACATGTCACTGAGCTTGGAGTCGGAAGATTTTTTATATTTTTTTTCACTACTGCCCTGCTTAAAGGGAATATGTTTCCATGGCTGATGTCAAGACAGAGGGGAGAGGGCGGGCTAGGCAGAAAAGCCACCATTGGGCTCCTTTCACCAGCCATGCACAGAAAACATGGGGATAGATGCTCTAATAGGTCAGGTCATCTAACTAGGTGTGGAGACAGTGGTGTCATTCAAATGATTTAGGAACAGGAACTCACTTTTGATTGGCACTTGTCGGGAACCCGGAACCAGCCATGGAGCCCGTTAGGATCCGGAACGCCCGTTCTGGTCCGTTCCCCCTGAATGACATCACTGCCTTCGCCCCCCTAGGAATCCAGAGTCGCTCCCTTTAAGCCTCTGAGTGCCGGCCAACCAAGAAGAAAAGCTCTTTGCAGAGGAATTGGGAGGGGGGAGGAGGGAGAGTGAAGTGGGCAGAGTCAGCCCTAATTTTAACTAGTGGAACTGAGTTCCCCCACGTTCCCCCTGCATGACATCACTGTGTGGAGATCTCAGCATCTCATCCAGGACAGGAGGTGCGGACTGATGGTTGAGCTGCTTGTACTGCCTGAAGCTAAGCAGGAGAATCCATGGTCTTCGGATGGGAGACACAATGCCAGGCTATGACAAGCTTCAGTACCTCTTGTGGCAGGACGGAGGTGCTATGGAGTCAATTAGCCAGTGTGGGACTGTGTGAGAAAAAGAATGGAGCACCACCTTGAGGACCTGTCCAAGCTGGACTTACGACCACTCTCGGAGTCAGGGAGGATGGGACACATCTGTGTGCTGGCCTCTCTGACTCCAAGAGTGGTCCAAACATGCTTGACGGTGTCCCTTGTGCTGGCCAGACTTTGCTTTATTTACCTCATACTTACCTCAGAATTTTACCTCAGAAATTTACCTCAGAATGCCAGAAACAAGGGAGTGGCGTTTGGACCACTCTCGGAGTCAGGGAGGATGGTGCGCATCTGTGTGCTGGCCTCTCTGACTCCAAGAGTGGTCCATACATGCTTGATGGTGTCCCTTGTGCCGGCCAAAGTTTGCTGGCCTAATTGTGCTGGCCTAACTCCAGGTTAGGATTGCGTCCTAAGTGAAGGCATTTGAAAACCAATCTCATAGTGAACATGGCAAAAGAGAAAAGACGTTTTGGTACAGTTGAAAACATTTGTGCAAAACAGTTACTCTTCTCCCTTGACCTTCAACAATAACTCCCCCCACTCAAAAAAAAAAACTCTTTCTGGTATTCAGTCCCCAAAATACATTCCTTAATTTTGATGCTTATTTTTAACAAAAGAAAGAGAAAACTGGAAACGGGAGGGGAAGCAATAAATCTGGACGAGAGGCTTGTCGCATGTTTGCACTGAACAACATTCAGCCCGTTCTGTGAGACCCAGTCTAAGATATGTTGTACATGTCAAAAGTCTAAAAATATATCTATAGAATTGGTGATAACAGTAATTCCTGGGACAAGAGTAGCCAGTTATAATTTTGGCTTATTGTTCTCTTTTGAAAAAGAAGGTAGTCAAGGAAAAAAATAGGCAAAGGGTTACTTATGATGCTATTTACAAAGTGCAGCTTGAATTTTTCTCAGAGCGCAATCCTAACCTGGAGTTAGGCCGGCACAGTTAGGCCAGCAAAGTTTGGCCAGCACAAGGGACATCATAAAGTATGTTTGGACCACTCTTGGAGTCAGAGATGCCAGCACACAGACGTGCGCCATCCTCCCTGACTCTGAGAGTGGTCCAAACACGCTTGACGGTGTCCCTTGCGCAGGCCAAACTTTGCTGGCCTAACTGTGCCAGCCTAACTCCAGGTTAGGATTGCGCACTGAGTGGCATGCCACTTTGAACAAAGGACAAGACCCATCAGAGACAGCTAATATGGGATTCTCCACAATCAGTGGTGCTTTGAACGTGTTCTGATGGCCAGTCGCAGGACCTTTTTCCCCCTTTGTATTGTCAAATGTCTTGGCCAAGCGACTGAGTTTTGAAGGATCAAGCTAGTTCACCAAAACCGATGTCCTGGTTCACAAGTATTTCTTTGGGAGCACTCGGGAAAGCGGGTATATCTCATTGCATGCATGCAAATAGCATTGAGGGTGCAACCCTAACCTGGAACTAAGCTGGCACAGTTAGGCCAGCAAAGTCTGTCTGGCACATGTGCCACCATAAAGCACATTTGGATCACTCTCGGAGTTAATGAGGATGGCGCCCGTCTGTGTGCTGGCCTCTCTGACTCCGAGAGAGCTCCAAACATCCTTGACGGTGTCCCTTGTGCCGGCCAATCCCTTGCTGGCCTAACTGTGCTGCCGAATTCCAGGTTAGGATTGTGCCCTTATTGTCATCCCAGTGTGATGCTTGATTGTTCATTGATCATGCTCTGGATAAATGCTCTGGGGTCGCCATTGGATATGGTGGTGGTCGGAAATACATGCTCTCCGGGCAGTTGTGACGTTTCCCCGCAGTCTACTCAATGTTCTTTTCACAGCTTAACAGAGCGCATGTCGCTCTTTCTTTAAGAGGCCAAAAAACTATCAGCAGTCGAAGAGGAGGGGAGGGCACGTGATGGACAGCTTGGGGGGGAGAGAGAAAAAAACCTAGAGAGTTACGGTGAGAATCTCAGCACCTTCTATCTCTCCTGGAGTCTTGCCTGCAAGCGACATGAGCCACTGATAAAAAAAGGCAAAGAACACAGCCTCTGTAATTCCTGGGGATCAAGCCAGGGATTACAAGGCCTTTGTTGCATGGCTACCTGTAATTACGGCTGCCAGAGTTTGTTTTTTAACTGACTCCTCGGAAGATCTGGGACAAGATAGGCTGAACCTTTGAAAGGGCTTGGAAAGGTTGCCATCAAGGTTTATGGCTGCTCAAGACGGCCCGATGCCTATCGGGCGGGCTGATTCCAGAGCACCCTTCCGGCTATCTCCACATCAGTAGCCAAGGGCTCGCCGAGGCTGTCGTTCCCACCCAGAGCTCTGCGATGGATTAAGCCGTGACTCCCAAATTGCACTTTTAGCCTCTTTCACAAAGCTGCCGGAGGAGACATTGACCTCCGCTGGATTCTGTTTGGGTTTACTTGGCGACTTCAGTGTGGGGAAGCCCGTTTCCTGAAAGGCAGCTAGACAAGAGGCACTTTTTCCAGTGGTGTTCCTCTTATATTTAGCAGGGGAAGAGTAACTGTCCCTCTTCACCCCTGCGCAGTCTTTCTAGTGGCTGTTGCTGGCGGTCTGCCTTTTTTTAGATTGTGAGCCCTTTTGGGACAGGGAGCTATTTAACTTTATTATTACTATTTGCCTGTAAACCGCTTTGTGAAATTCGTGTTGAAAAGCGGTATATAAGTACCTGTTGATTGATTGATTGATTGATTGATTGATTGATTGATTGATTGATTGATTGATT
>JAJKFI010000059.1:2600658-2620144 GCA_029204185.1 Lerista edwardsae
CTAGTCCAGCTTCCTGCATCTCACAGTGGCCCACCAGATGCCTCAGGGAATACACAACTAGATATGTGCATCTCATTCCCACTTCCCTGCATCCAGCACTCCGAGGTAACCTACCTATAAAGTAAGGAGGTTGCACTAGCCATCATGGTCTATCCAACTTTCCAGCACCATTGCAGTCACAGTGCCTCCTCAAAAGGCAGGTTCCCCTCCTCAAAAGGCAGGTTCTCCAGGTGACTAACATAATAATAAATAATTAAAAAAAACTCAATATAAGCCCTACATAGAACAGCCAATAGATGGATCAGGCCACTGACCAACGCTGGCCTCCGATGGCAAGGCAAACAGGACCGTGGACACCTCCAAGGAAGCCATATGCTCCAACAAGCGTCGGTGAATGGGGCGTTGAATATCGGCATCCACCATTTTGGTTATCCACGGATACCAGGGATACCGAGAAACAGCAGTCCTACACCATGCATGCAAGTATCCTGCCCACCTAGTCAAAGGTCTGCGCATATATCTTTATCACATGGCTTTGTGAGCATGTGGGCTAGAGACTTGTCACAGACATGTGGCCAGGCTCCATCCCATTCCCCCTACGTTTGATGACACTTATCGATTTAAGACGCCCGGGAATGTGGCCAATTTTGTAATCATTAACTCCCCGCGATGGATCTTGACAAACATTTCACATCGGAGACATACGGGGAAGCCGGCGTCCGTTCCAGATGGGCTGCCGACAAAGCCGCAGATACACGCGGGATCTCCAGAGGGTCTTATATTTTCCCTCTCATGGGCGCGTGGCTTCCCGTTAAAAAATAAAAGGGCCATTCATTCAGCTGAGAGCAAAAGGCAATGATTTGGAAACACAGGAGCGTGGGGTTGGTTGGTTGGTTTTTGGAAACCAGAAGCAATTTGGAGCTTCTGGTTGAGGCAACGAGGAACTGCTCCAGGATCCATTCCATCCAATGCAGGGGGGAAAGAACGACAATGGGCCCTTGGTAGCTGCGGGGGATCCCGAACCCCCCCCCAGATACCTATTTTCATGGATAATTGGTGACATTGCTAACATCAGCACAACATCACTAGCGCCAACGCAGGAGCTCTGACCAGCGGCCCCACATCGGCAATAGAGCCATGGGGAGGCTGGGGTCAGGGAAGATGGCGCACGTCTGTGTGCTGGCCTCTCTGACTCCAAGAGTGGTCCAAACATCCTTTATGGTGTCCCTTGTACTGGCCAGACCTCACTTTATTTACCTCAAATTTACCTCAGAAATTTACCTCAGAAATTTACCTCAGAATGCCAGATACAAGGGAGTGGCGTTTGGTCCACTCTCAGAGTCAGGGAGGATGGCGCACATCTGTGTCTGGCCTCTCTGACTCCAAGAGTGGTCCAAACATCCTTTATGGTGTCCCTTGTACTGGCCAGACCTCACTTTATTTACCTCAAATTTACCTCGGAAATTTACCTCAGAAATTTACCTCAGAATGCCAGATACAAGGGAGTGGCGTTTGGTCCACTCTCAGAGTCAGGGAGGATGGCGCACGTCTGTGTGCTGGCCTCTCTGACTCCAAGAGTGGTCCAAACATCCTTTCCAGCGTCTCTTGTGCCAGCCAAAGTTTGCTGGCCTAACTATACTGGCCTAACTCCAGGTTAGGATTGCGCCCCGACATGCATAGGTGTAATCGAGAGCAGACTTTAAACTCCAAGCTGGCAGTGAAGGGAGACACGCCTTTGCTGCAGACACACACACACACACACACACACACACACACACACACACCACAAGCCATATCTGTCAAATATGGGGGCTGAAGTTGCGAGTCACAGCCTAGCTGACAGCCGGGCACGGAGCGGGTTGTTTATGCGCGACCTGTTCGGCAGGAACTTTTGAACCCTCCATGTGTCATCTGGGGCTGTTTCTAGGGTTACTCAGCGTTCACGGCGTAGAGGAGCGTGACCGCAGCCCCATCATGTCCCGACAAAGGCATGAATCAATGCTGGAAAGGTTGGAGCAAGCGAGTCGCCGCTTAGAAGGAGATTCGGGGTGCTAAGGCACACAGCACAGCAGGGTAAGAAAAAGAGGAAGCTTGGACCATCGGCATAGGAACATAAGGTCATGGGAGGGGTTCAGCAGGCCAAAGGGTCTGCCTGGAAGGACAGAGCCAGCTGTAAACCTGATCTGGATTAGGTCCACATTCCAATTCAGGCGGCCCAAAATTCTCGAGCCTCAGTCGTCAACCAGGTTCATTCGTCAACCAGGTTCATTCAGAGGACAAAAGGGCACACTGGATATAATCAGGGAAAGATTGCAAAGCCTACCCCCCTACCCAGCGTCGTCATCCGCAAATGAACTCCCGGAACGCTGGGAGGGACTTATGCGGGGCTTCGCCGTGATTGGCTGCCCGCCCGTTTCGTTCTGCAGCTGCCCTGGCCTCCAGGGGTGCCTGCTCACCGGCGGAGAGAGGTGGGGGGCGCGCCGGGTGCCTGGGCAAGCAGCAGGGGGCCGTGCCAACCGGGGGCAGCCCCCCCTCGAGGCCAGGGCAGCCGCGGAACGAAACGGGCAGGCTGCCAATCACACGCAAGTCCCGCCCACATCCCTCCCAGCGTTCCGGGAGTTCATTTGCGGATGACGACGCTGCCCCTACCCCCGCAACATCAGAACCTGCTCATCCATGAGGCATGCTGAGCTGTTTGCCTCAGGCGATGGAACGCTGGGGGGCACTTCTTGACTTCCCGCCCTACGCCACTGCTTCTCTTCCTCCTGCTACCAGTCTGACGAGGAAGAGGGGAAGGGAGAGGACCAGGAAATGTCAGACCTAAATACCCTGATGTCTTTGCTCTCCAAAGGAGGACCATGGCAAATTGGGGGCAGAGCACTGTTTCTCAAACCGTGGTGTCAGGACAGATTTCAAGTGGGGAGCGCTTGAAAAAATGGGAAATATGGGAATTGAAAATATGGGAAGATGGGATGCTGGAAAGGGGGGGGGCTGTGTGGTTGTTTTGCTTGAGGTTGTAAATAGGCTATTTTTTCCCTTTCCGATTCTCTTTGCTATTGGAAAACGGCTGAGAATTAGCCCAACTGATGGCTGCCTTCTCAGGAAAGCAGCAGGCTCTGGCGTCACAATGACGGCACTTCCGGCCATGACATCACTTCCAGCGGGTCCCGGACAGATGGTCATTCTAAAAAGTGTGCCCCAGTGCTAAATGTTTGAGAACCACCAGGCTAGCGTGTAAGCAGTGACGTTAACAGGAAATGCGAAAACTACTAGGAGGCAAACCTATTGTATTTTATTGAATTTATTTATGTATTGTATTTTTTCACATTTTTTTTTTAGACTGCCGTTCCTGAAAGGAGCTGAGCGTGATGCACACAAGTTCCTTCCTTTCTTCCTTCCTTTTATCCTCACAACAACCCTGTGAGATAGATAAGGCTGAGAGTTAGGCCGGCACAGTTAAGCCAGCAAAGTTTGGCCAGCACCAGGAACACTGTAAAGGGTGTTTGGACCACTCTCGAAGTCAGAGAAGCCAGCACACAGACGCGCGCCATTCTCCCTGACTCCGAGAGTGGTCCAAACGCCATTCCCTTGTATCTGGCATTCTGAGGTAAATTTCTGAGGTAAATATGAGGTAAATAAAGCAAAGTCTGGCCAGCACAAGGGCCACCGTAAAGTATGTTGGGACCACTCTCGGAGTCAGAGGCCAACACACAGATGTGCGCCATCCTCCCTGACTCTGAGAGTGGTCCAAACGCCACTCCTTTGTATCTGGCATTCTGAGGTAAAATTCTGAGGTAAATATGAGGTAAATAAAGCAAAGTCTTGCCAGCACAAGGGACACTGTTAAGCGTGTTTGGACCACCCTTGGAGTCAGAGGGGCCAGCACACAGACGTGCGCCATCCTCCCTGATTCCGAGAGTGGTCCAAACACCACTCCTTTGTATCTGGCATTCTGAGATAAATTTCTGAGGTAAAATTCTGAGGTAAATATGAGGTAAATAAAGCAAGGTCTGGCCAGGACAAGGAACACTGAAAAGTATGTTTGGACCACTCTCGGAGTCAGAGAGGCCAGCACACAGACGTGAGCCATTCTTCCTGACTCCGAGAGTGGTCCAAACGCGCTTTATGGTGGCCCTTGTGCCGGCCAAACTTTGCTGGCCTAACTGTGCCGGCCCAACTCCAGGCTAGGATAGCACTCTGAGAGTGAATGGCTTGAGGTCGCCCATGAAGCTTCAGTGCTGAGCGGGGATTAGTCTTTGAGGTCTAAGTCCAACTCCCTAACCACTACACCATCCTGGCTCTCGAGGCTTGGGAGCCTCTCATGGGGCTGGAGTGAAAGAAAAGGAAATGGGACGGTATTCTTTGAAAGATGTTGATCTCTGCAATCTGGAATTCCTGCAGCTCTGCAGCAGCAGAGGACCAAACAACCACTGCTTCCAGCCCGCCTGCCTTGCAGCAGTCACCACCCCAAGGTGTTGAGTTCCCTGTTACGTGGCACATTGTGGAGGTCGTCACTCCTCGTTGTCCGGGCCAGAGCTTGAAAAAGCACCCGGAGAAGTGGGATTAAAAGATCAGGTGCTTACAATGGGACGAGGAGTTGTTAACTTGTCAAAGTCCACTTGGAACGGTGTTTTATGGGAAGCATAATGGCTACGGGAGCGCCAAACAAGATACAAGAGCAGCCCATGGGAAGCAGAAAAGGAGAGAAACATTAAGAACATCAGAAGAGCCCCGCTGGATCAGGCCAAAGGCCCATCTAGTCCAGCTTTCTGTATCTCACAGTGGCCCACCAGATGCCTCAGAGAGCACACAAGACAACAAAATGCCTGCATCCTGTTTGCCACCCCCTTGTGTCTGGCATTCGAAGGTCAATATGAGGTAAATAAAAGAGAATTTGCTATCCTGCCTGTTGGGAGGGAGCTATAATAACTTGCAACTTAGTCTGGGCCTTAAGAACAGAAGAGCCCTGCTGGATAAGGCCAACAGCCCATCTAGTCCAGCTTCCTGGATATCACAGTGGCCCACCAGATGCCTCAGAGAGCACACAAGACAACAAGAAGCCTGTCATTCTGGCATTCTGAGGGAAATTTCTGAGGTAAAATTCTGGGGTAAATATGAGGTAAATAAAACAGGATATGCTATCCAGTCTGTGGGGAGGGATCTATAATAACTTGCAACTCAGTCTGGGCCTTAAGAACATAAGAAGAACCCTCCTGGATCAGGCCAAAGGCCCATCAGCTTCCTGTATCTCACAATGGCCCACCTGATGCCTCAGGGAGCACACAAGACCACAAGATGCCTGCATCCTGTTTCCACGCCCTTGCACCTGGCATTCTGAGGAAGCCTACGTCAAAAACCCAGAGATTATGTATACACACCATGGCTTGTAACCTGTGATGCACTTTCCCTCCATCAACTAGTCCATTCCCTAGATTTCAGGTGCCATCACCTCATCCTATGGCAAGGAGTTCCACAGACCAATTGCAGTTGCATTGTTTGGTGCCACTTCCTGATCACATCCATTGTAATGTCTTTCTATTCAGAGACGAAAATCTTACAGTCCTGCCCTTATTTGTTGTTCCGATCCTGTTTGCCTGGTGGGTCTCTAAGGGCCCAATCCTGAGCCCCACAGTGCCTGTGGTACAAGTTGGTGTCATGAAGCACCCCCACCGCCAGCAGTAAGACCTGGGGGGAAGCCTTATGCAAGCCATTCCCTCTCAGCCTCACTTTTCCATCTGCAATATGGGTATAATATTAACTTTCACAGGGTGGTTGTTAGCATTCCATCAAGATAAGGCGTCTGAGGTATGTTGCACACTCAGGAAGTGCCCTCAAAAGTGAAATATGGTTATCGTACGTATGATTGAATCAAGACTCGGTGTACTCCCTACAAAATGTGGAAACGATTTCCAAGGTGGAAAAACAGAGGAGACCGATGCATCAAGTCTATGTCAGAAGGCAGAAGGGGTATTTTGAAATTCCAGAAGCCCCAAGAGGAAATTCAGATGTGGAACGTTTTGAAAGCACCTTTATAAATCACAGAAGTTTTGCTCTATGCATATTCATGAAAATGGTCGTTGTGATGGGTATGAGGAATATCATCCTCAACAGGCCCCTTGATTTGGAAGTGCAGGGCCTTGGTAACAAAGAATAACTTTCTATTGCTTCCCCTAAAAATATCCTCAAAACATACCTTCGTTGACCCAAATAGAAGATTCTTCTTAAAGAAATTCTTCTGTAAGAGCGCAATCCTAAACTGGAGTTAGGCTGGCATAAACTAAGCCAGCGAAGTTTGGCCAGCAGAAGGGCCATCATAAAGCATGTTTGGACTACTCTCAGACTCAGAGAGGATGACTCACATCTGTGTGCTGGATTCTCTGACACCAAGAGTAGTCCAAATATACTTGACAGTGTCTCTTGTGTTGGCCAAACTTTGCTGGCTTAGCTTATGCCGGCCTAACTCAGTTTAGGATTGTGCCCTAAGACTATTTGAATGAACAATTGTCTGAGAAACTGATCAACAAGACTAGAGAGGTATTCAGTGGACATAACTGAAGGCTTGAGAAAGGAACTAGAGCGCAATTATGTGATAGTCCAGCACAGTTAGGCCAGCAAAGTTTGGCTGGCACAAGGGCCACCGTAAAGTATGTCTGGACCACTCTCGTAGCCAGAGAGGCCAGCACACAGACGTGCGCAATCCTCCCTGACTCAGAGAGTGGTTCAAACGCCACTCCCTTATATCTGGCATTCTGAGTAAATTTCTGAGGTAAAATTCTGGGGTAAATATGAGGTAAATAAAGCAAAGTCTGGCCAACACAAGAGCCACCGTAAAGTATGTCTGGACTACTCTAGGAGAAAGAAGACCAGCACACAGACATGCACCATCCTCCCTGACTCTGAGAGTGGTCCAAACGCCACTCCCTTGTATCTGGCATTCTGAGGTAAATTTCTGAGATAAAATTCTGAGGTAAATATGAGGTAAGTAAAGGAAAGTCTGGCCAGCACAAGGAACACTGTAAAGCATTTTTGGACCACTCTCGGAGTCAGAGAGGCCAGCACACAGACGTGCACCACCCACCCACCCTGGGTCTGAGAATGGTCCAAATGTGTTTTATGGAACAGTTAGTCCAGCAGTCCCAACATTGCTGGCCTAACTGTGCTGGACTAACTCCGGGCTAGAACTGCACTCTCGATTACCGATCAATAGGATTCTTCCCGAGTTTGCAGCTCGGTCTCTTTCGGATTTGCAGCTCTGCCCTGGGGAGTGATTCTCAGAGCCACGATTGGTGGGAATCCGTCCCAAGAAGCGGACATTCTTGGCTCTTTTCAGTGCCACCCTTCCCCACTGGGATGCTGCTCCCTTTCTCTGCTTTCATGGCCTGCTGGGGAAATCGCCCTTTAAATGACACTACCAGCTGAAGAGCTCTGTGCAAAGCCTGCTTCCTGTTTAGCGACAATTCAGAGCTCCAGGAATGCAGGAGACCAGCTGCTGGAGCAGGCTGGGAAGGGAAAAGGAGATAAGAGGTGCCCGCTGCTGTTGCTTCTCCACCCACTCCGGCAGATAAGCATCATGTTCCCCAGACATCTTGGCCACTGATCTCTGGCCCTTCCTTCCCCCCCCTCCATCCACACTCCTGCGTCATCTGCACTCGGTCAGCGCCAGCCTCTTGATAAGAGGAGACGAGAGGAAAGTGGGAGGGGGAGACGCACAACCCAAAGAGCACCTGTCTTCTGAACCGAGAAGAAGTGGTGGATCAGCGATGGGGAGACAGGTGGCTGGCCGGCTGACTGGCTGGTGGTGCCTCCAAGTCACCAAATAGAATCCCGTCCATTCAGAAATCAAAATAACGGGCAGCCCAAACCTAATCGGTGCCAAAGCGGTAGGACCAATGTGGCCACGCTGTATCCTGCACGGGAATTTTGCAGGCTGGCGTTCTCCTAGAATACTGTAGGGACGTGGTGGGGCTGCGGGTTAAACCGCTGCTGCTGGGCTGCTGACCCGAAGGTTGGCAGTTCGAGACCACGCGGTGGAGTGAGCTCCCGTCGCTTGTCCCAGCTCCTGCCAACCGAGCAGTTCGAAAGCACCTAAAAATGTGAGTAGATAAATAGGGACCACTTTGGTGGGAAGGTAACGGCGTTCCGTGCACTACGGCGTACAGTCATGCCGGCCACATGACCACGGAAGCTTTGTCCTCGGACAAATGCCGACAAATGAAACAAATGCCGACAAATGAAACAGGACAAATGCTGTTTCAGCTTGGAAACAGAGATGAGCACCACCCCCTACCGTTGGTTACGACTAGACTATTCAGTTGTGGGGAAACCTTTACCTTTACCTAGTCTTGAGGTTGGGGAACATTTGCCCCCTTGCCCAAGGACATAAGAGGAGCCCCGCTAGATCAGGCCAAAGGCCCATCTAGTCCAACTTCCTGCGCCTCACAGTGGCCCACCAGATGCCTCAGGGAGCACACAAGACCACAAGATGCAAGGGAACTCAGGGATCTTGTGGTCTCATGTGCTCCCTGAGGCATTTGGTGGGTCACTGTAGAATACAGGAAGCTGATCTAGATGGGCCTTTGGCTTGATCCAGCAGGGCTCTTCTTAAGTTCTCTTGTTCTTATCTTCTAGCATCTTCGATGCTCATTGTCTTTTTTTCCATCCCTCTCTCCATCACCTACTTCCATCAATTAGTATATAGAACACATATTCTGCCTCTGGATGTGGAGTGGAGAGGAATGCTATCATTTTTAGCGACGACGGACAACCTCCTGAATTATTAGGCTGAAAAGGACCAGGAAGCAATTTTATTCTTGAATGGTGCATTTTTCCCCATGCCACTGCCCCATTCCCCCCCCCATGCCAAAGCAAGAAAGCTTTTATACACCAAAGGGAGGAAAAAAATCTATAGAGTTCCTCGAAGGAACCGTTTTTCTGCTCCTCTCAGCAGCTTGTCCCTGGCTTGGTTCCTTTGTTCAAGAGGCCGCTGGCTCCTTGAAGTCTGCTGATGGAGAAGATGGCATGTGGAAGGCAATCAGGGAAGGAGGGGGGCAATTTTTTCCCCCTCGCCCTGACCCCGTAAACGCTCATTTGTTTGTACCCAGCACAGTTTCCTTGCAAGCAGGGATGGCTTTAAGCCAATGTGACCAATGTCGTCCCATCGGGCCCCGCACTTCAGGGGGCCCCACACAAACAGGGTGAGCATCTTGCCTGTGGCCGCAGCTGGGATCTCTATGGGCTGTTAGTCAGTGGGGTGAGCAGAGCAGCTTGGCCTGGGTCTCTCCCACCTGCCTCTGAACAGCCCAAGGTGGGCCACTGGAAGCAGTTGGCGGTGATGTGATGATATCACCACCGACTACTTCCACAGGCCATGCTTTGCACGTGGCACAAACAGCGCTCTTCTTGGTGAGTGGGGGGCCCTGCAGGGAGGGTTGGGGGCCCCTCAGGAATGCCCCACATTGGGCCCCGCTGCTGCTAGAGCCGGCCCTGCTTGCAAGCAATTGATGCTCTCATCCAATCGTAGTGGTTTTACTTCCGGTAGTGGTCATATCTGTGGGCGACCTGTGACAGAACTCTGCCTTTTGGTTCCGGCAGGTCTCCTGCGTAGAGGTGTGGAGAACATTGGAACAAGGGAGCATCCTACCTGGAAAGGAGGTAGCTTTGAGCTTTGGCAAGCATCCATATCAACCTCTCACAAAGCTGTGAGATTTGCGAGCGTTCACTTGGGATGTGTGCTCGCACTCCCACTCTAGGGGCAGCTCCTGCTTCCTTTCCCATTTGCTCATCTCCACTGCCACAGCTTCAGTCCATGCCTCTGCTCGAGACCTTCCAACCCTACTCCCATTCCTGGCTTTAAAACCTAAGAGGGGAATGGAATAGAAGAGGTGGAGGAGTAGAGAGCAGTGAACCAGAGTGGGAGAGGGAGGAGACGAGAGTGGTGGGCTAGAGTGTCTCTGAGGAATCTAAGGGAATAGAAGGCAATCTGGGATCCAGGGCTGAGGAGAGCACTAGCCACCAGGAATCCTTGCATGTGTACAATTTGGTGTACTCCTATTTTGTCCCATGTACCCAAATGAGTGTGTACAGAGCCAGCTACGCTCGTTCCCCTTCTTTTGAGAGCAGCAATGGGAATTGGCTGCTTTGTTCCCCTTTGAAAAAAATCTCCCCCTTTATCTCTGCTGGACGTATGGCCTCTATTTATTTCCCAGCACCGTTTTTTTTTTTTTCTGTTGCTGCCGTTGTTAATTTTTAAAAGGCTGGCTTCTCACCCACTTGAAGCGCCGAGAAACAAATCGGCCGAGGCCCAACTTCCTGTTTTAACAAGTGAAAGCGCGAGGGCTGGCTGCCAGGCAGACTTAATATAGTTCAAGGTCTATATTTAACAACAATAACATGGCTCCGGACTGACCCTACAAAGAGAAGTTGGAGTTCCGCGAGGCAGGGCGGGGGTTGGGAGGGGGGGAAGCGATTCTTCACAAATGCGGAAAACAATGAAGGAACACTCTTTCAAGTGTGAAGGAATATTCTTAGCTGCCCTCTAACACCTAAATCAAGAGATAGGTTGTTAGCAGGACATAATACCAGGAAATGTGCTTACAAGGCCTGCTTCCGCCTTGGAGACCGAGGCCTACGGGGGTAGGAGCCGCTGTGCTTGGGGCGGGGAAGCGGAGGGAGGCGAGATGGCTGGGAAGGCCAAGATGTTGACCGAAGTCCTTCCATCAGGAAAATCAAGCCTGGAGACCAACACCACACATCACAGACCTATGATGATCGGAAAAGACCCCACCTTCCTGTCGAGGTGACCCCGAGCCACTTCAAGAGCTTCTTTCATCCTGGTTTCCTGACACGGCGGCGGCGGCGGCCGTGGGGGAGTCGGAGCGCTCCATCGCCACGGAGGAGAGCCCCGCCAGCTCGAGCGCAAGCAAGCGCAACCAAGCAGCGGAGGGGAATGGCTGGCGCAAAGGCCAAGGAGGGGCTCAAGCCCTTGAGGGGAAGAAAACAGAAGCCGATGCCTCCATGGTTCAATAGAGTTGGAGGAACACCTGAATCCTCCTTTCCTCTCCACACCCTTCTCCAAGGCCAGAGCATCACAATGCAGTGCTCCCCACCCACCCCTGGGACGCCCCAACAGGGAAAGTGCGAACAACAAAAGCCCATTGTTAGAAGCCGGGCGTTTGGTGCCACTTCGGCCCTCCTCGAGCTCCCCCGGGGCAAGGCGGGCGTTCTGCAGGCTCAACAATAAAAGGCAGCCGGAGATGCGGGATAAACAGGGCCGTGAAATCATTTCCACATCAGTAGGACGGGCAAGGGGCAGAGGTGCCAAGTAGAGGATGGGCCGCGGCCAGCGGTCTGAGCACTCCTCACCGTAAATCTACCTTCTTTGCTCCGAAAGGTCCCCATCAGGTTTGTACATTAGAAAAAAAACGACACAGGGCTGTTTGTGACGCACAGGCCAGCGGTCCCTGACGTTGGTGTGGGATTTCCCCAGCCCCTGTCGCAATCCCCAGAGGAAATCCCCCTTCCCCATAGCTCCGGCTTATCTTTATATGGAACACAGCTTGTAGGGTTGACTCTCCCGCTGTTGCGTTTTGTCCGCAGAGGGGTTGCCTTGCTCGTCTGTTGCGGCGTAACACAACCAACGGTCGTGCAGAACCTTCAGGACACACCGATGCTTTTGTAGAAGTTAGGCTATTTAAAGTGCAATCCTCACGTTGGTTGGTTGGTTGGTTGGTTGGTTGGTTGGTTGGTTGGTTGGTTGGTTGGTTGGTTGATTGGTTGGTGGGTTGGTGGGTTGGTGGGTTGGTGGGTTGGTTGGTTGGTTGGTACCATACTGTGGGCGCAATCCTAACCGACTTTCCAGCACCAGGGTAAGGGCAATGCAGCTCCAAGGTAAGGGAACAAACACCCCCTTATCTTGAGGAGGCCTCCGTGACTACAACACCACTGCAGGATGCAGAGCATGGCCCATTGGCACCGCTATGCCAGTGCTGGAATGTGAGTTAGGACTGTGCCCTGCATCAGGTCATTGGTCCCTCTGGTTTACATTTTCTACCAATGACGCGCAGGAGATTGCATTTCTACCAACGTTGCTGTAACGCATCATCGGTAGAAAGTGTGGTCACCGCTGACCGGCAGCAGTTTTCCCAGAGCCCTTTCCCAGCTGTCCTTGTAGATAGCATAGATGCTATCACTCAGCGGCAGCCATTCTCAGCATATCGGAGGGAGTGCCTGACTCCTTCTTGCCTCACCTCTTTTGCCTTGCTTGTTTGTTTGTTTGCCAGACCCAACCCCTGGCCCTGCCTTAACAATTAATAGGCACGAATTGAAGCCATGGACGGAACAATATGGCTGACTCAGATCATCGCTGCGAAGGAAAATTACATTAAAATCTCTTCATGACACAAGTAGTTGTCAATATGAGAGTAATTTTTTTTTACTTCTAGACTATTAAGAGTATTTTTTAACTTCTACACTCACCCCCCCCCAAAGAAAAAAAAAACAAATTCTGTTAATGTTCAGTACTCACTGAACGGTCGTTTTATTGAGCCGATGTAATGTGAATACATGAATCTTTCCGTGGAAATTAAGTCCCATTTTTCATTCAGCGATTCGCACACCCATATGCAGAACACGCAGGCATGCTTAAAGAGGTTGAAATTAACTTTTACATGCGTGCAGGGAGATTTTTATTCGAGAATTCGCGGAAATCCTCCTCCTTCGCGGCGATGATCTGAGTCAGCCATATTGTTCCGTCCATGGCTTCAAGAATGTGACGTCATGGCTTCTCCAGTGTATAATAACTCCATGGCCAGACCCAACCCAACAAACTACTTCAGCATCCCTGGGCTGCTGTTGGGGCAGGGTTAATCCCATGACGGAGACTTCCGCCATCGGCCCAGCTGAGTCTAGACAGAGGTTTGAGTTTTTGAATTCAAAGGGGAACCATTTGCCAAAGGATGGAGCAATTTCAGGTCTTTCAGGAAGGGGCAAAAATTACCACCATAAATTTTTAACAATTAACCCAGGAGGGAGACAGGGAGGCAGCAATGCTCCTTTTAATATTCCCCCACCACCATCCCCGCAGATGGTCACCAAGGAAATAGTCCACAAAATGTAGGACTGGAAGGAAGAGAAAAAAGGAAATCAGAAATGAGAGACACAATTAAAAGGATCAGAAAATGGATAAGCTTTTATCCCGGTTATGCTAACTCTGGCACAAAGCGCTGATACAGATATACCCCGTTATCTGCTGGGGTTTCGTTCCTGACCCCTCCGTGGGTACCTGAAACCATGGATACTGGGGACGCCTTTTTAAAGATAGGGGAACATCTGTAGTTTTGTTGCAACAGGGTAAAAAAAAAAAAGATTTGTTTAATGTTCCCCTATTTTTTTAATGAAGGAACACAATGGCGCTGTGGGTTAAACCGCTGTTGCTGAACTTGCTGACCGGAAGGTTGGCAGTTCAAGACCACACTACAGAGGGAGCTCCCGTCTTTTGTCCCAGCTTGAAAGCAGGTAAAGCATGAGGAGTTGTGAGCTGATTTTCAGGGGAGGCAAAACAACCCCATTTACTACTGTGGATGTGTTTGTTCAATATTAAAACGTTGCTCCGGTTGTTGCTCCCCCCTAAAGGCTGTTGCCCGGGGCAACTGCTACCCCCTGCTGCCCTCTGAGCTATGCCGCTGTTTGTGGTGCCTTCATTGTTTCTCACACAAATTAGCTGGGTTTATACCTCTCCAGTCTTTCCATCTGAAACTCCTGAACGTTGTCCGGAACCAACATGCAGAATTTCACCAGCCGTCGGGAAATTCTTGCACCCTCCTTGAAATTCCTTAGCACTTTATGACCAAAGAAGACTCTTGGCATCCTGCTGGTGGCAGTCTCTGTGGCTTATGTCTCAGCCCCCAAGCTGTGGGCCGACTCATTGAGGGCGCAGTCCTAACCTGGAGTTAGGCCAGCAAAATTTGGCCAGCGCAAAGGCCGCCATAAAGCACGTTTGGACCACTCTCTGAGCCAAGGAGGATGGCACATGTCTGTGTGCTGGCCTCTCTGATTCCAAGAGTGGTCCAAACATACTTGACGGAGTCCCTTGTGCTGGCCAGACTTTGCTTTATTTACCTCATATTTACCTCGGAATTTTACCTCAGAAATTTACCTCAGAATGCCAGACACAAGGGAGTGGTGTTTGGACCACTCTCGGAGTCAGGGAGGATGGCGCACGTCTTTGGGCTGGCCTCTCTGACTCCGAGAGTGGTCCAAACATACTTTACGGTGTCCTTTGTGCTGGCCAGACTTTGCTTTATTTACCTCAGAATTTTATCTCAGAAATTTACCTCAGAATGCCAGATACAAGGGAGTGGTGTTTGGACCACTCTCAGAGTCAGGGAGGATGGCGCACGTCTGTGTGCTGGCCTCTCTGACTCCGAGAGTGGTCCAAACGTACTTTACAGTGTCCCTTGCACCGGCTTGGCCAAACTGTGCCAGCCTAACTCCAGGTTAGGCTTGCACTTTGAGTTGCATTGAGGCTCCAGAACTGCAAGCCTCAACTTCAGGCGCTAATCCCTGAGTAATTAACACCTCATTGGGAGGTCAGTGGAGGGTCAAGAGAGTAGGTTTATATGTTAGTTTTCAGAAGGATGCTGGTGAAGTCCTTGTTTTCATTAAGGCTCCAAGATGCTGAGGACTTCCAGAACTACTCTGTTTGCCAAATTTGGGGAGGGGGGCAACAGATTGAGAAGAATGGTCACCATTGTTCGAGGCCTTGAGGCTATTGTAGCATCTGTTGGGGAGACAAGAGAACCAAGAGCCAAAGCAGATATAAACTGCGACACTTGCCATTTTCTGGAGGAGGAAGAGGAGGAGGAAGAGAAGGAGACTTGGACCACGAAGACCTCCTTGTACTGACCAATAATCTAAATCAGTGGTTCTCAAACCTTTTAGACCAGGAACCACTTTTTAGAAGGGCACTCATGGTGGGTCCCACCAGAAGTGATGCCATTACCTCGGAAGTGATGTCACAGCCAGAAGTGGCATCATCCAACAGGAAGTGCCATCATTGTGACATAACATGACACTCCCGGAATGCAAACTGGCATTCTTGAACTACAACAACTGCACAACCATGAAATAGCCCTGAAAGAACACAGGATTGGGACAAAATATTACGTGAAAGCCCTGAATTGAAATTTTAAAAAAATAGTTAATCGTTAACACTCAATCGTTAACTCAATCGTTAACACTCACAAAAGGAATACAGCAAGAGTCAAGTCTGCAGCTTCCAAGATGGATGCTCCAAGCTTTCTGCAACCCACCTGATGTCAGGTTGTGGCCCACCACCTACATATTATGATTTAAGATGCCTTTAAGAGGGGATTGGATGGATTTCTGGAGGAAAGGTCCATCATGGGCTATAGGCAATGATGGATTGTGCAACCTCCTTCCAAAGGTGGTGGGCTACTTCAGAGTACCGGGTGCAAGGGAGTGGCAACAGGATGCAAGCATCTTGTTGTCTCATGCCTCCTTGGGTCACCTGGTGGGCCACTGTGAGATACAGGAAGCTGGACTAGATGGGCCTTTGGCCTGATCCAGCAGGGCTCTTCTTATGTTCTTATGTTCTTATGATTTTAACAAACCACAATTTTTATGTGGCAGTTCCATTTCTGGCCATAACTTTTCATAGAGTAAAGATATTACACTCTGGTTTGTTTCATTGCATTCTGCATTGAATTACCTTTCCAACAATGCACAACATTGTGGTATTATTCGTACATACCAAGGTTTTCACAATTTTGTCCACAAGTGTCATGCTCAGCTTGTTGCCCCCCTAAAGCTTGTTGCCCAGCGCAATTGCACCCCTCTGCACCACTGCAGCTACGCCCCTAAGATCCAGCCCAATACAAGGGTAATCAGAACTTTGCTGTCAGGAAGCCTGCCTTCTCTTTGCTTGGCTTCCTTGGGGCAGTCAGAGAGTAATGAGGTGAGGCCCAAAGCTCGCAGCTATGAAATGATCCAGGAGGCACCTCGACCAGTTTTTTGTGTATGTAAAGAGTTCCGGCCCGTCAGAAAGTTCAAAAGTCAGCAGCAATCCAAGGATAATGACCTCCAATAATGTCACTCGAGGAAGGGGATGTGATAGCCCGAGGGAATCAGTCCGAAATGTTATCAGTACAGAAGAAAAGTAGATGCAGTAGAAATTCGCCCCAGATCATCTTCAGAATTCTGAAATGGCATACATTTCAAAAGTGTTGTTTGGTTTTTTTTTTCTTTTATAGAAGAAAAAATATGGAACGGGAGAGGATCTCATCCCTGTTGGTAAATTGTGTCACAAACTAGGGGCTGTCTCTTGAACAAGGGTGCGATTCTAACCTGGAGTTAGGCTGGCACAGTTAGGCCAGCAAAGTTTGTCCACTACAAAGAACACCGGAAAGCACATTTGGACCACTCTCGGAGTCAGGGAGGATGGCGCATGTCTGTGTGCTGGTCTCTCTTTCTCCAAGAGTGGTCCAAACATACTTTTTGGTGTCCCTTGTGCTGGCCAGACTTTGCTTTATTTACCTCATATTTACCTCAGAATTTTACCTCAGAAATTTACCTCAGAATGCCAGATACAAGGCCATTGTAAAGCGCGTTTGGACCACTCTTGGAGTCAGGGAGGATGGCGCATGTCTGTGTGCTGACCTCTCTGACTCCGAGAGCTCTCCAAACACACTTTACGGTGTCCCTTGCACCAGCCAAACTTTGCTGCCCTAACTGTGCCGGCCTCACTCCAGATTAGGATTGTGCCCCAAGTGTGATCCCCAAGATATTTGCTCCCCATCTTGGAAAGGCGCTTTTGGCTTTGGAGCTTAAAGCTACATGCGTAATTGGGTCAGATCTCTGTATTGGTGTGTGTGTGTGATGAAAGACACCTTCCTTTTGCCGGGGAAAACCAAAAGTATAAGGCCCTCTGGAGACTGCAGAAGGGGAGGGGGCTCATTAGCCATTCCCATAATTAATTAAACAAAGTTGAGAAATAGCACGCCACTCTCGCCAACCCCACTTGCAGCTGGGGGGGGGGGAGCAACTCCCCAAGGCCCTTTGCGGGCTACCGCAGAGTGCATCCATCGAGCCCGCCGTCACGTGTATCAATATTGGATACAAAATTAAAGGCCGGGGCCCAGCTTTTACAATCCTCCAACCTCTCCTCTCTCTCTCTCTCTCTCCCCCCTTTGCCACATCCCTCTATTCAACTCCCCGCTCCTTAGTGGGGCGCCCCCCATCCTTGCCAAGCCCCCTCCCGCAGACCCACAGCATTAGAGCAATTAGCAGAAGCCCACTGGCGCCAATTAGCAGCCAATACTGTCTCTGCGGCGGGAGGGGGGGCTGGAGGGACAGGGGGCCTGTGTCTCCAGCCTGCCTTCACACTCAATTACTTTAAGTGGAGTCTCTGGGCTGTGGTTGGTCGGGCCGTTGTCTTTGCCGGTGCTGGAGGCTCTCAGCTCCCAGGCTCTCCAATACCCTCTTTATTGACTCTCTGCCTTGTCCGCTTACATCAACACAGACTTCTTCAAAGAGGAAAAAAAGATGTGGGGAGGGGCTGGCAAGGAAGAGGGGGGTGAGAGAGAGAGAGAGAGAGAGAGAGACTTGACATCTTAATCTGAAGTTTTAGAGTCTCTCTGGAGAGGCAGGGGAGGAGGAAGTGATGGCCATCACGTTCCCCCAAGAGCCTGCATTTTGGTGCATGGGTGTTGGGGGGGGGATGAAGTGTGCCCCCACCCAGGTGACGACACAACCCCGATTTGCACGGGGGGGGGACAGGTAAGGTCCCTGCGCTCTTGGACAATGGCATCCACTCTGGTTTTTGTGGAGAGATGATGCCTTCAAGAGGAACCAATGGAAAATGACTTTGGAAAGCCTTCTTCTCTGGACCGATCTGAAGGTGGGCAGCTTGCTGTGGTAGGGGGTGCTTGTGGGTGGACTGGGAGGCAGTTTGGGCCTGGGTGAGAGGTGGAACCAGCCTGGGCGACCTAGGCCGGATCCTGACCCCCGTCCCCATTGGCCTTGTGCTGGCTACTCAGATTTGAGCCGGCACCTCTCAGAAATCTGCCCAGTCCCCTTTGAAAGGCACCTAGGCCAGACACCATCACCACCTCTTCTGGCAAAGAGTTCCACAGATTAACGACCCGCTAGGTAAAAAAGTATTTCCTTGTATCCGTTCTCACTCTCCCCACCCGCAGTTGTAGTGGCTGCCCCCTGGTTCTGGTGTGGTGAGAGAGGGAAGAAAAGAACAGGGAAGGGACCCCCATTTCTATCTCTCCATGGCAATGGCTAAAGGACGTCTCCATCCACGGTCCCTCCTCAGCATTTGAAGAGGACGAAGGAAAAGGGTTGACCTTCCTTTCATCCTTTGGGACGGGGTCCATTTCCCCCTGTTGAGAAGCCCTTGGTCATACCAGGGTTAATTGCGCAGGTTAATCACCTGTCCTCCGTGCGACGTTGGAGAGCGGTTTGCAGTTCCTGGTTCTCAAGGTTCAAACTGCCTTTGGTGTCCTTGGAAGGACCAGAAGAGAGAGAGAGAGAGGAAAGGGGGTTAACAGGACTTAATTGGGGATGTCTTGGTCTCTCCGCGCCGCTCACCTGGGGGTAGGTACAGAGCTAGTTGGTGAGAATTAGGAAGATTGGGGGAAAAGGGCACATCGTGGAGCTGTGGAGCTGTCAGGATGGGTTACTCAATGGGCAGGAGATGGAACCTTCAGGGCAGAGATGATTCCCACCTGGACTGAGCTAATGAGGGTGTCTTTGATGTCAATAAACGTTTCCTGATTGCAGCAAACAAGGCAACCGTCTCTCCGTGCAGGAAGAGAGGGACAGAGAACTGGAAGAAAGTATAGGACACCTGAACGTGGGAAGGATGGTCAGGAGAAACCGGCCTCACTGCTTCACACTCTTCCTCTTTCCTATGCTGACCACTGAAAGAGTTGCCCTCAAGAATCTCTCATATCATGACTCTCCGATATCCCATAGGACTCTCCCGTATCTTGAAAATAAGGGCAAGATTGGCATTTCTTTGCTTTTCTATTTGCCGCGAATGAGCTCCGGAGTGAGCAGAAAAAAGTGCTGATTTCTGGTCAGGACCTGCTAAATGACATCACATCCTGCTTTATGACATCACTCCCGGCCCCGAGCAGGCATCACCCTGAATGCTGTTCGGGCCCGCGGTGTGAAACAAGTCCGACACCCCTGAGCTGCAGTCCAAGAATGCCAGTTTGCATTCCAGGAGGGTCATTTGATTACATCACTATGATGGCACTTGCTGCTGGGTGATGTCGCTTCTGGCTATGACATCACTTCCCGGTTCATGACATCACTTCACGGTGGGTCGTGACACAAGTGTCATCCTAAAATGAAGGACCCATTCTAAAAAGTTTGAGAACCACTGCTGTAGATAGATAGATAGATAGATAGATAGATAGATAGATAGATAGATAGATAGATAGATAGATAGATAGAT
>JAJKFI010000059.1:2620154-2639831 GCA_029204185.1 Lerista edwardsae
GATGGATGGATGGATGGATGGATGGATGGATGGATGGATGGATGGATAAGGAGACCATGAACTGGTCATTAAGGCAGAGCCAGTAATTCAAAGATGCAGGGTCCTTATAGATTCATGGAATCCTAGAATTGGGAAGATCCCATAAGGTCATCTAGTCCACAAACACACCCGCCGCCTATAGCAGGAAATCCTCCTCGAGCCTCTCCAGCTTGTCAAGTCTGTTTTGCTTGGCATCACCATCCCAAGGACCAAGGCTGAGTTCGCCACGCACAGCCGAGATAGCAGGGAACAGGGTCGCTGAAATGAAACGGTTCGAATGCTCTTCCTTCCCCCCTCCCCAAAGCAGAAATCCGCAGCTGAGACACAGCTCGCCCTCGATGGGGGCCATCTGGCTTCCTTCCGATCCGCGAACCAAGAGGGCGAAAGACGCGCACTCTCCTAAATGCACCGCAAGGATCTCTCTCACACGTCGTGTCAGCACTTAAAACACCACCACCCCCAGCAGCCCCCCCCCCCTAAACTCTTCCAGGTGAGTGCCCTTGCTCTTTCTGCCGAGGTGCTGAGCTGATCATTCACCACTTCTGCACAGCAGGAGCAACCAACTGACACCGTTTTTCTCCCCCAAAGCTGACCTCTCTTCACTCAAGTTAGGGAGAATTCAGGAGAGTGTACTTAAAGCGGAGTCCGTGGGCAGTGTTAAAAGCCTCTCTCCCCTCCTCTCGCTAACATGGGTGGGAAGGTGGCAACGAAGGGCGCCAACACTTTGAGTTGATTGCCTTGCAGGGTGATATTTCCGGCTGGGTGGAGAAGCCATAGACCAAGGAGAGCTTGGGAGAGGCATATGCAGTGATGTCATGCAGGGGGTACGCGGGGGTACGCAAGTACCGGTTTCTAGGATTACAGCTGGCCCCGCCCATTCGCCCACCTACTCGTTGACTCCACCCTCTGCAACGTTTGAATTTCCTGCATGTTTGAGTTGCCTGCGTGTTCTCAGAGGCAGGCAGGCAGGCAGGCAGTGAGCGGAGCCTTTCCTTGCCACTGAAAAATGAGTTGCTCTGGGGTTTTAACATGATGCCAGGCCTCCTTCACATGTTCTGGGGGTGCTGTGGAATACTGTTGCAACTGTTGGGTCAGTTTAAAATCATCTGAGGCCTCAAAAAGGGCTTTTTTCATGTCACTTCTTGCCACGACATCACTTCTGGCTTATGACGTCACTTCCGGTGGGCGGGTCCCTACACGTGCCAATCAAAAGTGAGTACCTGTTCTTAAATCATTTAGATGACACCACTGGGCATATGCACACACTCGGAGATGGGAGTGATCGCAGAATATGAACTGCACTGCAGCTGTGAAGCCACTGTTCCTAGCATTTGGACAAGATCATTACAGCGCCATTAAGAACACTAGAAGAGCCCCACTGGATCAGGCCAAGGGCCCATCTAGTCCAGCTTCTTGGATCTCACAGTGTCTCCACATGCCTCAGGGCGCACAAAAGACAACACAATGCCTGCATTCTGTTGCCACTCCCTTGCCCCTGGCATTCTGAGGTAAATTTCTGAGGTAAAATTCTGAGGTAAATATGAGGTAAATAAAAGAGAATTTTCTACGTGGGGAGGGAGCTATACTAACTTGCAACCCAATTTGGGTCTTAAGAAGAGAAGAAGAGGCCTGCTGGGTCAGGCTAAAGGCCCATCTAGTCCAGCTTCCTGGTTCTCACAGTGGCCCACCAATTGCACCCCTTCTCTTCTTCTGTTCTTAGGATAACAATTACTGTTTTATTTACCTCATATTTACCTCAGAATTTTACCTCAGAAATTTACCTCTGAATACCAGATGCAAGGGAGTGGCGACAGGATGCAGGCATCTTGTTGTCTTGTGGGCTCCTTGAGGCATCTGGTGGCCCTCTGTGAGCTCCTTTAAGCCTAGATATAGTTGGCCCCTTGATCTGACTT
Source organism: Lerista edwardsae (assembly GCA_029204185.1). Taxonomy (NCBI): domain Eukaryota; kingdom Metazoa; phylum Chordata; class Lepidosauria; order Squamata; family Scincidae; genus Lerista; species Lerista edwardsae. The sequence goes on from JAJKFI010000059.1 coordinate 2,622,107, forward strand.
GGCCCTTCGCCTGAACCAGCAGGGCTCGTCTTATGTTCCTATGCTACTTTTTTTTTTGACACACTCCTCGGCTGTGCCTTTCCTGCGGAGGTGAGAAAAGAGTCCGTTCTTTCACCACATTTCCCCTCCCACCCTCCTCCCAACACTGCAATCAATTCAACGTAGGCACAGACAGACTCCGCGCAGACTGTATTCTTTTACCCAGGGCCCGCTGGCCCAGTGGGGACAAGGCACTCCACAGCCGCCCCCCCGTCGCACAGCCGCCGTAATGGAAGGTTGCTGACTGGCGCCACTCGCGATGGAAGCCCTCAGTAACAGATGAAGCTGTCATCAAACACCTCAGGGGGAAGGGAGGGGTGCATCGCCACGGCCCGGCCTTCTCCGCGGTGGAACTGCTGGCTAATTGCTCGGTGTGGCGAGCGCACACTTAAAGTGCTACCGTCATCATCAATAATGGGACGCGGGGCGCCTCCCTTCCTGGGCAGCATTGATCTGTTCCATCCGCCTTCTGTTGTTGTTGTTGTTGTTGTGGGTGTGCGCGCCTCCCTCTCCCCTCCTCGCTCGCTCGCTTTCTCTCCCTCTCCCGTTAAAGTGTTTTCCGAGCGCGCGTCTCGCGTGAGTGGTGCTTAAGTGCTAATTGTTACACCACCAATTGATTGGCGACAAGCTGGCTTGCCAACTTCCATCTCCCTGCTCCCCGAGAGGGGTGCGGAGGAAGGCCAAAGAGTCGGGATGGAGCAGGGGGGAATCCTTTTGTGCTCGCTCACTTCCTCCGGAGCTCACTTTTCCAGAATGCGTTGGAACGAGGAGGCCAGTCATCGCACCGGCTGCCAGTTTCCATTCATGGGCTGGTGCGCTTCTTTGGCGCTCGTCCGCCCGCATCCATGAGCAAACCAACCCTTGGAAAACGATTTTAACATCCACCTGGAGAACAAGCCAGGAGCATCTCCAAGCTGACCAAATGGGGTCGGTTTGTGATGGAGCCAGAATGAAGAGGGCTGTTCTTAAGAGTGCAATCCTAACCTGGAGTGAGGCCGGCACAGTTAGGCCAGCAACTGGAAACAGGATGCTGGAAACAGGGAGGGTTGTGTGGTTGTTTTGCTTGTGTCAAGGTTATAAATGGGCTTTTTCTTCCTTTCTGAGGGTGCAGTCCTAACCTGGAGTTAGGCCAGAAAAGTTTGACCAGCACAAGGGACACTGTAAAGTATGTCTGGACCACTCTCAGAGTCAGAGAGGCCAGCACACAGACGTGCGCCATCCTCCCTGACTCCGAGAGTGGTCCAAACGCCACTCCCTTGTATCTGGCATTCTGAGGTAAATTTCTGAGGTAAAATTCTGAGGTAAATATGAGGTAAATAAAGCAAAGTCTGGCCAGCACAAGGGATACCATAAAGTATGTTTGGACCACTCTCGGAGTCATAGAGGCCAGCACGCAGACGTGCGCCATCCTCCCTGACTCCGAGAGTGGTCCAAACGTGCTTTATGGTGTCCCTAGATGGGCCTTTGGCCTGATCCAGCGGGGCTCTTCTTATGTTCTTATATTCTAACATCAGAGAAGATGGCGCATGTCTGTGTGTTGGCCTCTCTGACTCTGAGAGCGCAAGCCTAACCTGGAGTTAGGCCGGCACACTTCGACCAGCACAGTTCAGCCGGCACAAGGGACACCATAAAGCATGTTTGGACCACTGTTGGAGTCAGGGAGGATGGCGCCCATCTGTGTGCTGGCCTCTCTGACTCAGAGAGTGGTCCAAATGTGCTTTATGGCTTCTCCTGAGCCAGCCAAACTTTGCTGGCCTCCCTGTGCCAGCCTAACTCCACGTTAGGATTGTGGTCTGACAGTGGGGTCCCCTGTTTCGTACTTTATATATTCATGTATATAGCAGGGGTCATGGCACATGACCAGAGAAGTGCACTGTTCATGAGCATCCCAGATAACATGTCTTGAGTTCCAAAATCGGCTTTGGAATGGAGAATGGAACGACGATTTCTCTGTCCATCCGGAGAATAATGTCTTGCCACAGGAAATAATGCCAGCCAATTGAGCATCAAACAAAACAAAGCACACATACACACACACACACACAAAATTAATGCTTGTGGACCAGATGGGTGGAATTCTGTCAAGGGAGACTTTCCCATGAGCCGGAAGGGATACTTCAGATCTGTTGAGGTTCTGATTACTCAAGGACCCTCCCGGGTGTACCCAGGCGCCGGACTCTCCCTTCCGCCACCCTGCGTCTCGGCCCTCTCCATCTTCCCCCCCACTTTGTAAGTTCATGGAGAGCATCGAGGCCCCATCATGGGTCTCTGTAAATCCCCTCCGAAGATTAAGCCCTGTGAATATTTCATGACCCTTGAATGACAGCTCTTAAGGACCTGTTGGAAGTCTGGCGCCCACTTACGAGTTAAAAAGAATCGGCTGGGGGAGGGAATAAGTCACAGAGAGAGAGAAAAAATGATCTTCATGAGCCTTGGGATGATAGAACACAATGTTCCGCGGCTGTCTTTCGGCCTGTCCACCCACTCCCGGCTTCCTAAATAACAGCGGAATTAATTTAAGAGGCAAATAGTGTTCAGACTCAGGTCGCAATCCTCACCTGGAGTTAGGCGAGCACAGTTAGGCCAGCAAAGTTTGGCCGGCACAAGGGACACCGTCAAGTATGTTTGGACGACTCCAGTGGTGTCATCTAAATGATTTAAGAACAGGTACTCACTTCTGATTGGCACATGTCGGGACCCGCCCACCGGAAGTGACGTCATAAGCCAGAAGTGAGGTCGTGGCAGGAAGTGACATGAAAAAAGCCCTTTTTGAGGCCTCAGATTATTTTAAACTGACCCAACAGTTGCAACAGTATTCCACAGCACCCCCAGAACATGTGAAGGAGGCCTGGCATCATGTTAAAACCCCAGAGCAACTCATTTTTCAGTGGCAAGGAAAGGAAAGGCTTCGCTCGCTGCCTGCCTGCCTGCCTGGCTCTGAGAACATGCAGGCAACTCAAACATGCAGGCAACTCAAACGTTGCAGAGGGCGGAGTCGACGAGTGGGCGGGCGAATGGGCGGGGCCAGCTGTAATCCTAGAAACCGGTACTCGCGTACCCCCGCGTACCCCCTGCATGACATCACTGGACGACTCTCAGAGCACAATCCTCACCTGGAGTTAGGCCGGCACAGTTAGGCCAGCAAAGTTTGGCTGGCACAAGGGGCACCACCAAGTATGTTTGGACCACTCTCGGAGTCAGAGAGGCCAACACACAGATGTGCGCCATCCTCTGACTCCGAGAGTGGTCCAAACACGCTTTATGGTGGCCCTTGTGCCGGCCAAACTTTGCTGGCCTAACTGTGCCAGCCTAGCTCCAGGTGAGGATTGCACTCTCAATGATTACTTCTCTAGTTTCCTTCTATGCACAAGAATGCATGTGCATGCATGCACGCATGCACACACAAACACACACAATTCCATTCCTTCCTCTTTGTCTCCACAGCAGCAATTCCTCCCCTTACAAATGGCTCTAACTAGCACCAGCCTGATGGTCTCTCGCTAGAGGCCCAAAACGACTTGCTCTCCTGTAGTCATTCTGGGTATTATTTTGTGGCCCTGCCTCCCCCTCCCCAGTCAACCACAGGAAAAGCCAGCAGTTACATGGAAATCTACGTTGGGCTGTTTTTGATTTTCTTCCTAATCACCTTCTTCTTCTGGATGGATGGAAAAAAAACCATAGCGTTTCTGTTCAGAATGGCATTGTGGATGAGAACCTTGGGTGTGCGAGGTTTACCAAAATGCAGGCTGAAGGGGGTGGGAAGCCCAGGGGTGCCTGCCCCAAACAGCCCCAAGTCTGACTCAAGTCTAAGTATAACCAATTAGATTTATGGTGCAACCACCGGAATAGCAAACATGTGCTTGTTGTGACATCAGGGGCGTAGCTAAAGAAGTGCAGGGGGTGCAATTGCACCGGGCGACAAGCTTTAGGGGGGCCACAAGCTGAGCGTGACACTAGCGGCCAAAATGGTGAAAACCTTGGTCTGTATGAATAATATTGACATGTTATATATCACTGGAAAGGTGATTTAATGCAGAATGCAATTAAAAAAACCGGGGTGTGATATCTTTACTCTATCAAAAGTTATGGCCAAGGATCCTGAAAATGGAAATGCAACTGTGACATCACTTCCTGTTGTGACATCACTTCCGGGGCATCATTTTGTCCTCTGCTACACTGCTACCAGGCTCCACTTTCATGAGCTATGCCAATGGAGGTAACTCCAGATCTGAGAATGCTGATCTGTAGTATTGATCTGTATGCGGCCTGCAGTCTTGGCAAGGAGCCTTCTGGCGGCTGCTCCTCCTCCAGGGGTGGCCCCCGTACACAGCGCTGTACATTTTGAAGCACACAAGCTCCTTACAGTTCCCGTCACCCTATCTCCAAAGCACTTGAACAGGCCCAGCTGAACTCCTGGATCAAGACCCTACTGAGCAACCGCCGTCTAGGGAAGACTTGGCCGTTGTGAGAACACATCCGCCAAGCCGGGACATGATCGGATCACATCCATGCACACACACACACACACACACACACACACACACACACACACACACACCCGTTTAATATCAATTAGAGTTTTTAACAACCAATTGATGTCCCATTAAACTTGCAAAAGCAGCCTTGGGGAGCTGCCAGCAGAAATGCTAAACAGCTCTCACCCAGCCGGGGCACTCTCTGTTTCGGGATGCGCAGCTCAGGTTGCACAGCCGGTTCGCCCTGACAGACGTGTGCCATCCTCCCTGACTCCAAGAGTGGTCCAAACGCCACTCCCTTGTATCTGGCATTCTGAGGTAAATTTATCAGGTAAAATTCTGAGGTAAATGTGAGGTAAATAAAGCAAAGTCTGGCCTGCACAAGAGACACCATAAAGTATGTATGGACCACTCTCAGAGTCAGAGAGGCCAGTACACAGACATGCGCCATCCTCCCTGACTCCGAGAATGGTCCAAACGCCACTCCCTTGTATCTGGCATTCTGAGGTAAATTTCTCAGGTAAAATTCTGAGGTAAATGTGAGGTAAATAAAGCAAAGTCTGGCCAGCACAAGGGACCCCATAAAGTGCGTTTGGACCACTCTCAGAATCAGAGAGGATGGCGCACGTCTGTGTGCTCCTCATTATCCATGCACCTCCATGAAATACTAAATAAAAACCAGGGTGTTTCTGACTGCAGTGTGTGTGTGTGTGTGTGTTTACAAAAATGAGAAGTGCCGAAAGTGCTGCTAGGTGCTTTTCTTTGGTTATCACTTTTTTCCCCCACTTCTGTCGATCCATCACCCTTTGCAGGCCCTCGGCTCTGGGAAGGGAAGGGTTAAGGCTGCCGACTCCATCAGCCCTCCGCAGCAGGGGATGACCCGGTGAAAAAGGGTTAACAGTATTTGGTTTTTCAGAACTATTTGTTACATCAAGTTAGTGCAAGCCGGGTGCAGGGAGGTCAGCCCTGCTCCTTTGCCCCTCTCTGTTCCAGCCCCACCATTTCCTTGTTTCTTCTTTAATCTGATGACCTCAGACACGGCTCTTTCTCTCCGATGTTCTTGACAGCGTCTTCAGATAATACGCGGCTCTGCGACGCCAGCAGTCTCCCCCTTTCTTCCCTGGCCCTCGGGAGAGAACCAGAGATGCTAAAAGGCACCAGTGCGGGGGGGGAGGAGGGGAGGAAAAAGGCAGAAAGGCTGCCACAATTAGTTCTGTGGTTTTGGGACATGAGAAACACTGTCGAGGCTTCCTTTTCTCGTTGCTTTACATGCTCCCCTTCCGTTCTCAGTGGCAGCGACCGCTTTGCACAGGGTTTGCAAACACACGCACCCCAATGGCGCACTCCTCCCATGCCTTGGGAGGTGCTGTGCATGCAAGCAAGCCCCTTGCGGCACCCAGGCGCGAGGAGACAGGTAAGTTGTCCTTCGTGGCCCTAGCCAGAGCTAGGGCTGGCTTTAGGCCAATTTGACCCATGTGGCAAACTGGGTGTCACCCTGTGGTGTTATTCAAATGATTTAGGAACAGGAACTCACTTTTGATTGGCACTTGTCGGGAACCCGGAACCAGCCACGGAGCCCGTTAGGATCCAGAACGCCCGGTCTGGTCCGTTCCCCCTGAATGACATCACTGCCTTCGCCCCCCTAGGAACCCCCTAAAGTCGCTCCCTTTAACCCTCTGAGTGCCGGCCAACCAAGAAGAAAAGCTCTTTGCAGTGGAATTGGGAGGGGGGAGGGAGAGTGAAGTGGGCGGAGTCAGCCCTAATTTTAACTAGTGGAACTGAGTTCCCCCGCGTTCCCCCTGCATGACATCACTGGTGTCACCCGTTAAAGGGGGCTATGCTAGGCTGGAGGCACAGGTCACAGCACTTGCCTGAGGGCCTTTCAGCGGCACGCACATTATTACGCACATTATTTATACACCGCTTTTCCACGGAGCTTCTCACAACAGCAACGGTTCAGACAGCGCCACTCCCCCCCCCCTGTGACCTTTGCGAGCAGAATACTGTGCGGGGGACGACAGGTCAGCGGGACGTCCGCACTGTCCATTCTGCATAGCCCTCTGCTTGCTTCTGCAGAGGAGCTGGAAGGGTACGCCTGGCCACGATGGGTCTCTGTGCCTGCCATGGCAGGTCAGGACCCCTACCCGCCTCCAGGGGTCCCCCGTCTCCTTGCAAACGCCAGGCGCAGGTGGCTCAGTGTCTCTGACAAAGGTCATGTTTTTGTTTTGATCCATGATAGTCTTCTCAAAGGTCACAGCATGGCCCCAGGTGAGAAGAAGCAGGGGGGGGGGAGGTCTTCCTTTCACCTGAGTTGATCGTGCCTCTCTTTTTCTGCTGGGCTTCGAACATCTGGAAGGTGACCGTCTAGTCTGCTCTCATCAACAGACGGCAGAATATAATTCTTCTCTCTCTCTCTCTCTCTCTCTCTCTCTCTCTCTCTCTCTCTCTCTCTCTCTCGCTCTCGCTCTCGCTCTCGCTCTCCTAACCATCTTTCCAGCACTGACACAGCTCTGCCAATGGGGCATGTGCTGCATCCTAGTCATGGAGGCCTCCTGAAGGTAAGGGAAGGTTTGTTCCCTTACCTTGGGGATGCATTGCCCTTAGCCCAGTGCTGGGAAGTTGGTTAGGATTGCTCTCTCTCTCTCTCTCTCTCTCTCTCTCTCTCTCTCTCTCTCTCTCACACACACACACACACACACACACACACACACACACACACACACACACACACACAGAGAGAGAGAGAGAGAGAGAGAGAGAGAGAGAGAACGAGAACTCCAGAATCACTATGCCCTCCTGACTCTTGAGGTTGCCACACTGTTTGCACTGTTTGAGCAGGGGATGGCATCCCAAAAACCAAGGGGGCCTCGCCCAAGAGAACCAGTTCCTCCTTACCCCAAAATCCCAACTAGAAAGGTTGGACACTCCCATCAAGAGTGCCCTGCTTGATTTAAGGATTCGATCCTAGTCAACTCTCCATCCCTGACGTAGCTGTGCCAATGGGGCATGTGCTGCATCCATCCTGCAGTTGGGGGGGGGGCAGTCACGGAGGCCTCCTCAAGGTAAGAGAAGGTTTGTTCCCTTCCCTTGGAGCTTCATTGTCCTTACCCCGGTGCTGGGAAGCTGGTAAGAATTGTGCCCTGTGTTCAGAAGAGGCCCTCCAGCACCCCACGGTCTCACAAAGGGCACCTGGTGGTCTCTTCTGTCCTGGCAGGATGTGGTTGAAAATTGCGCTTGGCCCTTGTTGAACTTGCTTGGCAACCCCAGGCTTCCTTGGGGGGTCTGGGTCTGACGGAGTAACTTAACTCCGAAGCCCTTGTGTGACACGAGGTTATACCCCCTCTGCCCTTAGACACATTTGCTCTCTGGATGGGGAACTTCTGCCTCTTCTCTTTCTCTCGCCGTAACACTTAGCAGATCTTCCAAATAAGAAGGCCTTATTTGAGGGGGTCGTCAGGTGCTCGGGGTCCCAGCTGGGGACTCCTGGCCCTGTGCTATGTCCTGCAGGCATCAGAGGCCAAAGGAAACCAGGCACATGGTGACCCCTCCCCTCCTTTCCCCCCAGCTGCCACCCCTGACCCCGCTAGGATTGCGGACGGTCGGCTAATTTAGAGACATTGGCGTGATTGCGCTCACCAGCTTCCTGCCCGTGGTTAGAAAGAGTCAATCATCTGGCAATTTTGAGGAGGTCAGGACGGGGAGAGTCGAACCGATTCAGAGGAAATGAGAAGCAGCCCGCCGACACGTCTTGCTTGCTTTGCGCCTTCGTGCGCTGAGCTGTTGTGGCTTTTCCTCCCCTGCGGGCATGCATTGCGACACTTCTGGAGGCCCTCAGACAAGGAACATAAGAAGAGCCCTGCTGGATCAGGCCAAAGGCCCATCTAGTCCAGCTTCCTGCATCTCACAGTGGCCCACCAGATGCCTCAGGGAGCGCACAAGACAACAAGATGCCTGCATCCTGTCGCCACTCCCTTGTATCTGGCATTCTGAGGTAAACTTCTGAGGTAAACTTCTGAGGTAAGTATGAGGTAAATAAAGCAAGTCTGACCAGCACAAGGGACACCATCAAGTATATTTGGACCCAGTGGTGTCATCTAAATGATTTAAGAACAGGTACTCACTTTTGATTGGCACGTGTCGGGACCCGCCCACTGGAAGTGACATCATAAGCCGGAAGTGATGTCATGGCAGGAAGTGACATGAAAAAAGCCCTTTTTGAGGCCTCAGACAATTTTAAACTGACCCAACAGTTGCAATAGTATTCCACAGCACCCCCAGAACATGTTAAGGAGGCCTGGCATCATGTGAAAGTGACCCAACAGTTCCAAAACCCCAGAGCAGCTCATTTTTCAGTGGCAAGGCAAGGCTCCGCACACTGCCTGCCTGCCTCTGAGAACGTGCAGGAAATTCAAACGTTGCAGGGGGCGGAGTCAATGAGTGGGCGGGGCCAGCCATAATCCTAGAAACAGGTACTCGCGTACCCCCTGCATGACATCACTGTTTGGACCACTCTGGGAGTCAGAAAGGCCAGCGCATAGATGTGCTTCATCCTCCCTGTCCCCGAGAGTGGTCCAAACATGTTCTACGGTGGCCCTTGTGCCAGCCAACTTTGCTGGCCTAACTGTGCCGGCCTCACTCCCGGTTAGGATTGCGCCCTGAGTCCCCACAAGGGAGCTGTTGAGTGTGGGTCGCCATCGCTTCCCTCCCCACCACCACCATCCCAATCTCCCCCATGATTGTTGTCAGCATTCAGTAACCCAGACCTCCCACAGGAACGCCAGGGGTTTGTTGGGGTGCAGACACCGCTCGGATGTAGCAGCAGGGCAGACTCTAGCGGCGGTGTAATTTAATAAAGAGACACTTAAAGCCAGTTATGGTGGAGTCAGTCCACTTCAGATGGCCTCCTGTGCTAATTTAACTCTGGCTGCAGCCCCTGAACTGGCGTCTCCCGGCTCATTAGGGACCGAAAAGGGGGGGGGGCTTCTGGCTTTGCCTTCGTGCTTGAGATGCTTCATTATCCAGGGCAGTCTATTTCAATCACTCCCTCCAAGGAGGTGTGGGAGGGAGGCAGCTACTGTCCTCCCCAGTTGTTCCTTGCACTCATTACCACTCTTTTTTTCCGTTTTGTTTTGGGTGGGTGCTGGGGAGCCCGACAAAAGGAGAAGTTAATTGCCTTTTGCCTCCCACTCGCCTGAGTGCCCCTCAGCCATTAGGAGCAAATTGGTTCTCTCCAACGCGGTTGCTCTCCGATGGTCCAAGCTCCACTCTGGGGGCTGGTTAGAGGGCAGCCGAGAAACATCCATGGGGTACCAGCGTGTCCTCGTTAGGAAAGATGCTATCTCCATTGACTCTGCATTCTCGGGGCTCCTTCAGGATTCTGTGGTTAAGATTTTTGCTGGTGGTAAGCTTGGAGCTGCTTAAAGGTGAAGGTTTCCCCACGACCGAACGGTCTAGCCGCGACCAACTGTAGGGGGCGGTGCTCATCTCCGTTTCTAAGCCAAAGAGCTGGCCTTTTGTCCGAGGACAAGCTTCCGTGGTCATGTGGCCGGCATGCAGTGGTGTCATCTAAATGATTTAAGAACAGGTACTCACTTTTGATTGGCACGTGTCGGGACCCGCCCACCAGAAGTGACATCATAAGCCGGAAGTGAGGTCATAGCAGGAAGTGATATGAAAAAAGCCCTTTTTGAGGCCTCAGGCAATTTTAAACTGACCCAACAGTTGCAACAGTATTCCACAGCACCCCCAGAACATGTTAAGGAGGCCTGGCATCATGTGAAAGTGACCCAACAGTTCCAAAACCCCAGAGCAGATCATTTTTCAGTGGCAAGGCAAGGCTCCACTTGCTGCCTGCCTGCCTGCCTGGCTCTGAGAACATGCATGCAACTCAAACATGCAGGAAATTCAAACGTTGCAGGGGGCGGAGTCGACGAGTGGGCGGGCGAATGGGCGGGGCCAGCCATAATCCTAGGAACCGGTACTCGCGTACCCCCACGTACCCCCTGCATGACATCACTGCCGGCATGACTATACACCGAGGTGCACGGAACGCCGTTACCTTCCCTCCGAAGTGGTCCCTATTTATCTACTTGCATTTTTACATGCTTTCGAACTGCATAATCCTATGCATGTCTACTCAGGAGCAAGCCCCATTGAAATCAGTGTTGCTGTTGGGCAAGTGTGTTTAGAACCGCTGGGCGAGACGGCAGCCTTGCGGGGTTTTTTTTTCCCCCAGCAGAAAAGTGAATGCTGTTTCTTTAAAGGGACTGGAAGGGGCAGGGAATTACGGACTAACTCGGTTTGGAGCCTTTGTGTAGGGCTTTCAGGAAGAGATAGACCATTAATCATGCACAATTACTTTGACCTCGGGTGAACTGAAGTTTCTCTGAGCGTGCAAGAGAGCCGACTCGGGGGACCCGAAAAGGCTGACACAATTGGCTCGGGGCAGTGCCATTCACCAGCCAAGTTTTCATGCTCACTTTATTTTTGTTTTGCCCAGACTCAGCCCTGGGAGATGTGAAAGAGCAAGAAAGGAGATCGTTTCAAGGAGCATGTACAGAATGCCTAACTCAGGCTATTGGGTGAGTGTGGATGGTCTTGTCCATGCGAGGTCAGAAGAACAGACTTCTTGGGAGTGGTGGCTCAAGAGCTTTAAGCCCCTGATGTGTGGTGGGCTCTGCTACCTCCTCACCTACCTGACCAAGGTGTCTCCACTACCGGCTGTCCATGAGGCCAGCTGAACCGTGCACCTTAGGTAGCTAGCTGATTGGTGGGAGGGTGTCCATCTCTATCTGCCTGCTTGCCTCCATGCCTGCTTCTCTCTCCAGATTGGAAAAGGAAGCAGAACAGGAAGTGGGGAGGAGAGGATGTATTGGATGCTCTAGCCCACTACTCTTCTGTACTCCTTGACACTTCCTTTTCAGCTCTGTTGCTCTCTTCCTTTTCCAGTCCAGGGAGTGGGAGGAAGAGAAGGGGCTGACATACCAGCAGCTAAAGGGGGGTTAGTATTTGACCTGCCCACCCCAGGCACCCTAAGCTGCACATTCCAACGGGCTGAAGTCACAGCCCCCACCTCGTTCTTTAGGGTGCAATGAATCACTTACCTCTTATGGAGGAAAACACCCCTGAACCAGGAAGTGTTTGGCAATTTCCTGTAGGAGCGCATAGAGGAATTTCCATGGGCTTCGTTGACATACAAGCTTGTATCCCAGCTAGAAATTCAAGAGCCCAGAGTCTTGATACACAATCAGGAGGGGTGTGTGTGTGTGTGTGTGTGTGTGTGTCATCTCCCCACCCATTTCTCAACTCTCTTCTGTGTCTCTCTTCAATGGAGTGGTCTGCTGCTTTCTTGCCAGTGGATCAACGTTCCTTGATGGTGGACCCAATTTTCTTTGAGGGCGGGGAAGAACTTCTATGACAGTGGTTGCCAACCTGGGGGTCTGTGAACCTCCCCAAGGCAGCGGGAACCCAGTCGCTACCCCATTTAAGGGGATGGCTGGGCGGGGGAATGTGGCGACAGTAGACGGCAGCTTCTGGATTATATTGCGGCCACCCCCCAAAAAAGGGTCATGAAACTGGAAGTGGGTCATGATCGTGGGGTATAGGCCATGATGTGTGGTGCTACCTCCTTACGTTAGTAGTAGGCTACTTCAGAATGCCAGGTGCAGGGGAGTGGCAACAGCATGCAGACATCTTGTGGTCTTGTGTGCTCCCTGAGGCACCTGGTGGGCCACTGTGAGAGACAGGAAGCTGGACTAGATGGGCCTTTGGCCTAATCCAGCAAGGCTTTTCTTATGTTCTTATGATAGCAAATTCTCTTTTATTTACCGCATATTTACCTCAGAATTTTACCTCGTAAATTTACCTCAGAATGCCAGATACGAGGGAGTGGCAACAGGATGCAGGCATCTTGTTGTCTCATGTGCTCCCTGAGGCATCTGGTGGGCCACTGTGAAAGACAGGAAGCTGGACTAGATGCACCTTTGGCCTGATCCAGCAGAGCTCTTCTTATGTTCTTATGATCATGTTAGAGGGGGCATGCACAGAGGGGGCTACAGGCTCCCCGCAGCCTCCAGAGGGCCAAAGCAATCCTTATGTATATTAAAAAAAAAACCTTTTGTGCTTTAGTGGCAGAGCAATCCCAAAGGTGCTTTATCCCCTCCCCACAAACACTTACCATGGTCCCAACTTTTGTGTAAGCATTGGGAACCTCTGCTCTATTTTGAACGAATTATTGAAGCAACCCCCTGGAAACAGACCCCGTGCGTTCCTACAGCACAACAAGGGTTTCTAATAAAGGAAGGAGGTGGGGATACAGGGCTGGGGCCCCTCCCTTACGAAGAAAGACTGCAGTGTTTGGGGCTCTTCAGCCTAGAAAAACGGCACCTGAGGAGGGACATGATTGAGACATACAAAATTATGCACGGAACGGATATGGTCGATAGAGGGATGTTCTTTTCCCTCTCTCAGAAACACCAGAATCAGGGGGCATCCGCTAAAACTGAGGGTTGGGAGAGTTAAAACAGATAAAAGGAAGTACTTTTTTACCCAGCGGGTAGTTAATCTGTGGAACTCTTTGCCACAGGAGGTGGTGATGGCATCTGGCCTAGATGCCTTTAAGAGGAGATTGGATGGATTTCTGGAAGAAAAGTCCATCGTGGGCTATAGGCCATGATGGATTGTGCAACCTCCTTACATTAGTAGTAGGCTACTTCAAAGTACTGGGTGCAAGGGAGTGGCCACAGGATGCAAGCATCTTGTTGTCCCGTGCCTCCCTGGGGCACCTGGTGGGCTGCTATGAGACCCAGGAAGCTGGACTAGATGGGCCTTTGGCCCGATCCAGCAGGGCTCTTCTTATGTTCTTATGATAGTGGAGAGCTACTTGCGTTATTCCAGCCCCTTCTCGACGATGTCCCACCGTCTCTCCCTCAAAATCTGTCTCGGATTTGTCCCGGCCAGCGTCTGCGTTGTCTGTTTGCCATTGGCTTTTCGTCCCGATGTGTCACCTCCCATTCTCTCGCACTGCCTTTCCCCTTGCCATTTACAGCCCAGTGCTCGGACTTACCAAGATCATTTCCAATCCCCATCCAGACTTCCAAAGTGTCTGCAGTCCCTGTCTGCAGGATGGTTTGCATCCCCTAGAGACTGTGACCCCCTCTGGGGGGGGAGTCTGCAACTGCTATAAGGTCTCCTCTGGGGGACGTTGGAGGTATATTTAGATATCCTCATACAAGATTTGAATGAAAGGAACTGCCCATGAGGAAGAAGAAAATATCTCACACACAAGCCTGACAACCTGCCCTGTTTGGTTTAGATCAAGCCGTGATAGTTGGAGCTACTGTTCTGGGGGGTGGGAGGGGAGGGGGGGTCGCGACCGTTCTTAGCTTCTTGCTCGCCTCGTTTCCCACCGTGGGATGCTGCTATTGTTTTGCCTCCAGTGCCGTCAGAATTATCTGTGGGCTTCAATGAAGGGTGCAATCCTAACCAACTTTCCAGCACTGACCTAGCTGGGCCAATGGGGCATGTGCCCATAGTGTCAGCTTACCGGTACGCTGGGCGGATCTTCTGGGTGATCGGCAGTGTGCTCGTTGCATTCCGCTGCGTTCCGCTGCGTTCCGCTGCATTCCGCTGCGTTCCGCTGCAGCGGGCGGGCTTTCGCCATTACGCAACGGAACGCAGCGAGCATGCTGCCTATCACCCAGAAGACCCGCCCAGCGTACCGGTAAGATGACACTACTGCATGTGCTGCATCCTGCAGTCGGGGGGCAGTCACGGAGGCCTCCCCAAGGGGAGGGAATGTCTGTTCCCTAAATTCAGAGCTGCATTGCCCTGACCTCGGTGCTGGAAAGTTGGTTAGGATTGCGCCCTAAATTGGGATGTCTGGAACAGAAGCACGTGAGCATGTTTTGTGTATTTTATTTCTGTGAAGAATGTATACCCCGCCTTTCCCATGCCGAAGCAAATGCCCAAGGCGGCTTCCATGAGCAGGCTAGTCTAAACCACCATTTTTTCCAATGGGGTTTTTACAAATCTACAATATTCTTGTGATCTGCCAATCCTCAGGCCCAGATGGTTGCCTTCACAGGGTGGTTCTCTCCTTTGGCTGCCTGCCATCGAGCCTCAGCATGCAATCGCAAGTCAAGCCTGGACAGGTCCGCAAGGTCGTATTCAGTGATGTCATGCAGGGGGTACGCGGGGGTACGCGAGTACCGGTTCCTAGGATTATGGCTGGCCCCGCCCATTCCCCTGCCCACTCGTCGACTCCGCCCCCTGCAACGTTTCAATTTCCTGCACGTTTGAGTTGCCTGCACGTTCTCAGAGCTAGGCAGGCAGTGAGTGGAGCCTTGCCTTTGCCTTGCCACTGAAAAATGAGCTGCTCAGGAGTTTTGGAACTGTTGGGTCACTTTAACATGATGCCAGGCCTCCTTAACATGTTCTGGGGGTGCTGTGGAATACTGTTGCAACTGTTGGGTCAGTTTAAAATTGCCTGAGGCCTCAAAAAGGGCTTTTTTCATGTCACTTCCTGCCACGACCTCACTTCCGGCTTATGATGTCACTTCCGGTGGGCGGGTCCCGACATGTGCCAATCAAAAGTGAGTACCTGTTCTTAAATCATTTAGATGACACCACTGGCTCGTATTCCCTTCTTTGCCAGCTGGCCTCCTCCGCAACTCTTACTTGCAGTGAGCTAATCAGCTCCACAGCGACTCTGATCTGCCACCGCAGGCACTGCAGCTTGTCACAGCCTGGCATTCGTCTCCCATCCAGAAGCAAACCACAGATTTTCCTGCTTAGCTTCAGGCAGTACCAGCAGCTCAACCATCAGTCCACACCTCCTGCCTTGCTTGCTTGCTTGCTTATATCCCACCTTTCCCTCGCCACAGCAAAGGCCCAAGGCAGCTTACATGGGCAGGCTGGTCTGAACCATCCTGTTTTTTCCAATAGAGTTTTTAAACATACACAGAGTGCAATCCGAACCTGGAGTTAGGCCAGCAGGCCAGCAAAGTTTGGCTGGCACAAGGGACACACTCAAGTCTGTTTGGACCACTCTCGGAGTCAGGGGGGGATGGCGCCCATCTGTGCTCTGCCCTCTCTGACTCTGAGAGTGGTCCAAGCATACTTTACCCTTGTGCTGACCAAACTGTGCTGGCCTAACTCCAGGTTAGGATTGCACTCACAGTGTTCTGTGCTTCACCGAATCCTCAGTCCCAGATGCAGTCTTCACGGTGTGGTTCTCTCGTCTGGCTGCCTGCCATCGAGCTTCAGCAGGCAAACACAAGCCAAGCGTTGGACAGGTCCTCAAGGTCATACTCCATTCTTTGGCCATTCTTTGGCCAGCTGGCCTTCTCACACATTCTAATCAGCTCCACAGTGACTCCGTCCTGCCACAACAGGTACTGCAGCTCGTCCCCGCCCGGCATTCCATCTCCCATCCGGAAACAAAACCACAACAATAAACAAACAATCTGAGGACTCCAAACCTGGTAACAGTGAAGTGCAGGGACATCTCTAGTCAGAAACCGAGATCTTGGCTTTCTCCTTTGTCGTTCCAAATTCTGGAAGACGAGAGCGTTCCAGCTCAGCTCTGTGGGTGGCAAGTGCTTAGAAGAAACATGGGGACAGAGAACGCGAGGACTCTGGGCTCCTTGGAAGGTTCCTGAATTTCATAAATGTCATTGCTGAGTGTACTTTTACAAGCACGGAGAGTGCTTCGTAGTCCTTATCTCACTAGGCATCACGACAGCCTTTGAAGTGAACCATTAATGTCCTCTTTTACTGATGGGGATCCAGCTTGGGGTTGCAGAGGCCACCCACTGAGCTCAGAACCAGCCAGCTTTGTCTCAACATCTGCTTGATCAGCATCCAATTATTTTTATTCTATTAGACAACGCTGGCAAACGGTTAGCATTGTGGCACACGTCTGTGTTCTGGCCTCTCTGACTCCGAGAGCGGTCCAAACATACTTTACAGTGTCCCTTGTGCTGGCCAAACCTGGCTGGCCTGACTGTGCCGGCCTAACTCCAGGCTAGGGTTGCACCCAGTGATGTCATTCAGGGGGAATGGACCAGAACAGGCGTTCCGGATCCTAACGGGCTCCGTAGCTGGTTCCGGGTTCCCAACAAGTGCCAATCAAAAGTGAGTTCCTGTTCCTAAATCATTTGAATGACACCACTGGTTGCACTGTCAGGCAGAGGCGGATCTACAGGGAGGGCAAAGCTCTAAGTGTTGCAAGAAGCCTTACCCTGTCATGTACATCCCTCCTCTCCCTTGCTGCTGTAGCCAGTAAGCAACGCCAAGATGTTGCTTTTCCCTGTGAGGATTGGCTAAAACGGTGCAGGAGAGGAGGGATTTCCACTGCAAGGTAAGGCTTCTTGCAAGACTTACCCTTAGATCTGCCTCTGCTGTCAGGCAAGTTCCACGACTCTTGTAATGGGGGGACGTCACCCGCCGTGAGCTTGAGGGTGCAATCCTAACCAATATCCCAGCATTCCCTTACCTTGAGGAGGCCTCTGTGACTATGGCTCCACTGCAAGATGGAGCCCATGCCCCATCGGCACAGCTAAGTCAGCGCTGGAAAGTTGGTTAGGATTTGGGCCTGAATCATGTCCCAACTTCCAGGGAAGGCCTTGGCTATCTTTTGCTATTTACCTGGTTCACTTTGTGCCTATACCGTGTGTGTGTGTGTGTGTGTGTGTGTGTGTGTGTGTGTGTGTGTGTGAGTGAGTGAGTGTGCGTGCGTGCATGCGTGCGTGCGTGCACACACAGTTCTCTCTCTCTCTCTCTCTCTCTCTCTCTCTCTCTCTCTCGCTCGCTCGCTCGCTCGCTCGCTCGCTCTCGCTCTCGCTCTCGCTCTCGCTCTCTCTCGCTCGCTCTCTCAGGGCTCAGCCCTAACCACCTTTCCAGCACTGACCTAGCTGTGCCAATGGGGCATGTGCTGCATCTTGCAGCTGGGGGGAGGGCAGTCCATACAGAATAAACTACAGGGCACAATCCTAGCCAACGTCCCAGCGCTGACCTAGCTGTGCCAATGGGGCATGTGCTTCATCCTGCAGTTGAGGGGGGCAATCACAGAGGCCTCCTCAAGGTAAAGGAATATCGGTTCCCTTGGAGCTGCATTGCCCACCCCCCACCCCGATGATGGAAAGTTGGTTAGGGTTGTGCCCCTGTGTGTGTGTGTGTGTGTGTGTGTGTGTGTGTGTGTGTGTGTGTGT
>JAJKFI010000059.1:2664139-2678448 GCA_029204185.1 Lerista edwardsae
TTATTATTATTATTATTATTATTATTATTATTATTATTATTATTATTGCCTGATCGTTGATTGTGCTGCATTAGCAACCTTATTGCAAGAGCCAAAGAGCTTATTTCACCCAAAGTGTTTCAGATTTACACTGAATTTTACAAAAGTGCTCTTCAAATGGCAGAGCAGTGTGAAATATTGCCCCCTTTCCCCACCCCACCCCCAAAAATGCAAAAGGGAAAAAAGACTTCAGGCCTTGCTTAATAGCTTCTCTTGTCGGAAACAGATTACTGGGTGAGATGGATCTCCATTCCAATCCAGGAAGGCAAGTCTGATTTGTGTGCCTATTTTTAAAAAAAATTTAATTTTTAAATTATCACTTTAAAAAAAAGGATACTTCAGGCAGTGTACAAAACCAAGGCCAATTACCCATTTAAAGAAATCAGAATGCAAAGGTAGAATTTGTAAATAGGCAGTCAAAATGGAACAAAATGGTATTGTCTTGTGAATGAAATGGGTACGCATGCATTCAGGTGGGCTGAATGCATGTGTTGGAACAGGGCTGTGATGGAACAGGAACTGCTCCTCACAGAAACATATCTACCTGCATTTATAGAGCTTGATGTCCAGAGAGACTTTCAAGGCCCTTCTGGATTTCAAAAGTAGGTTGGCAAGGCCCGCCCAAGTCTTCCTGGCGCCCGAAGTGGTGCACACTGCTCGACTTCCTGCTTCCTGGAATCAGAAAGGAAGAGGCAAATGGAGCAGAAGAGTTGTGGGCTAGAGTGAGAGAGGCTCCTCTCCACTTCCTCTCCTACTCCGTTCCCCTTTTCCCTTTTCAAATCCAGGGAGTGGGAGGAGCTGTGGTAAGAACAGGAAGTGGGAGGAACAGGAAGTGAGCTAAGGTGGGCATCCTCTGCCAAGCTACCTGAGGCGGCCATCTCAGTTGGCCTCACTGAGTGGCCGGCCAGCCTTGCTATTTCCTTCCAGGTCGGGATTCCTGCTGTTTGAGAAGCAAAAGTCCACATCCCGTTGGGAGCCCCGAACCATGATAACTAGTTATTAATGCTGTAGTGATTCATTCAGCTCCGTTCAGGTTTATGGCTTATTATAACCAAAGGTCACAGGAATATAAAATGTACCTATGTGGCAGAGAAACATCACATGCCACATAATAAAAGACATCAACCTCGGATTCACATTCCGAGCTCAGTGGTCTCCAGAACATAAGAACCCCTTTTTCTTGCAGCGTAAATTTTTGCTCTGGTTTCTATTACAGCAAATTATACTTTGGGTTTAATGCCCCAGCCTTCGATCCGGGACCCCTACGATGGTCTCCCATTAACTCAAAAACTGTAGTCCGTTCAACTCTGTCAAGTCCCCGTCAGTTTAATAGTCAGGCGATAAAAATCATGATACGCTACGAAAGAAAAATCATTGGCATCGACACATTCGGAGGTGGACAGAGACCACATGAACAGCAGTCTGCAATGCCCAAAGGATTCAGTTAAAAGGAAGATTCTTCTGTTTCTAAAAATCTAGGGGGATTTGATCCGAGTGGGGCTACCTGGGGAACAGCTGAAGGCATTTGATGCACTGCAGCAGCTCCATTGCCGACATCAAGCAAGCATGGGTCTGGTCAACTCCCAGATAGGAGACCACTAAGGCTGCCCCAAGACCTCCTGATACTGAAGGGAGTGTACCAAACGCTCTCTCCCCTTACCTGTTTCCTTTGACTCTCTAGGCCACTACTCTTCTCTCCTCCACATTTCTGCTCTGTCCCCTCTTCCTTTTTCAATCCAGGAAGGACCAATGGAGGCAAGCCAGCAGACAGCGGTGGGAGTCTCCACCAATCTGTCACCTTAGACAGCCGTTACAGTTGGCCTAGATGGGCCAAGCCTGGAGACAAACGCAGGGATCCCAAACACACAACTCCTTGGCTAAAGAAAGGCAGGATGTAAACAGTAAATTAAAGAACGTCCTACAAAGAGCGAGCATTCCTCCCTATCTCCAAAGGTCTCTGAAGCAGGACTTGTCCCGATGTTCTCAGAAGGCTTTTGTGGAAGAAGATATCCATGAGTTCTCCTGGACCCAAGGCCACTTGGGATTTTAAAGGTGTACCCCAACACTTTGAATCTCCTTTCACACTGTTGAGATCCTGGCTGTTTTCAAGGGCAACCTCAGTCCAGTTTCGTAGTTCAGAAATGGTTTTTCATTACACAACTTCCACATTTCATGTTCCCACTTTGCTGTCAACAATTCCAGGTAAAATCACCCTTCTCAGATCTTATCAGCTAACATGAAGTTCTCTAATCTTTGGCTGCTTGCCATCTAGTTAAGAAAACACTAAGACAAGAGGGGGGAATCAGAGCATCCTATACCTTGAAAAAAAAAAGACTTTAAAAAATCAATGAGCAAAACATAAAGAAAAAAAGGAACTTTTTTGTGATTGACCGTTTTAGTGTTTTCTCCTTGTAAATACATAAGCGTAAGAGCAGAGAATGGAGGGTATAAAACCTCTTCAAGTTAGGTTTCCTTTTTTCATTTCCTTTGCTGGAATACAAGTTTGGAACACCTGAAAGAGGAAAAAGAAGGCTGCAAACTTTTTCCTTCAGGCGGGATGACTGAAACACCTACTGGAATTTTCCCGAAAGTTTGTGGTGTCACAGCGCCCTCTGGAGGAACCTCTCGGTCCTTCTCGACTTATCCTCGTGTTTAGGTTCTGCAATGAATGCTGATGAAAGCCTATGAAATGAGAAGGCCTGTCCCACATATTCTTGGCTCCGGATCGGAGGTCCGGGCTGGTCTTGGAAGCAAGCAGGCCCTGAAAGCAGATTTCGACAACCGTTCCCAAATAATTGCAATTCGGAGGGATGTGTCTGACATGGTGTGATGTTGTTTTTCTGAATGAGGTTCAACGCGCCCTCCCCTTCATTCCATGGCGACTGCTTCCATTGACATTTCATTGGCCGTCTCCAATGAAGTCAGAGCATGTACAAAACTCAACAAGCTGAGTGTTGGAGACGGAGGGCGAGCAGGAGGGAGTTTAAGCATCTTGCTGAACATGTGAGCACCTAGCAGAGTTTTGAACAGGAGCTATAAAAATGATTAACCTTCCAACAGCGATGGAACGACTCTTAAATCTTCTGATTTTGCCGCACAGTTATCCTACTGCTGAATTAAGACCACATTAAGAAAAGTAATTAACTGGGCAACCACCCCCAACCCTTTTAGATTGGTGCTTGTATATTTAGAAGAGGGAGACCTTTGTCTCTATTTACCCCAGCCCAGCATCTTTTCCAGTGGTGTCTACTGGGGTGTCTTTTAGCATGTGAAAACAACTTTCCAAGAAGGAGCCATTTGGTTGCTTTTTGTGTGGGCACAATCCTAACTGAGTTAGGCCAGCGTAAGCTAAGCCAGCAAAGTTTGGCCAGCACAAGGGACACCATAAAGCATGTTTGGACCACTCTCCGAGTCAGAGAGGCCAGCACACAGACGTGCACCATCCTCCCTGATTCCGAGAGGGGTCCAAACGCCACTCCCTTGTATCTGGCATTCTGAGATAAATTTCTGAGGTAAAATTCTGAGGTAAACATGAGGTAAATAAATCAAAGTCTGGCCAGCACAAGGGACACCATAAATTATGTCTGGACCACTCTCGGAGTCAGAGAGGCCAGCACACAGACATGAGACGTCCTCCCTCACTCCGAGAGTGGCCCAAACACTCTTTATGGTGGCCGCTCCCCCTCCTAACCCTTTAGGTGCACCTCTGCAAACCGCACAGGTTAGTTGGAAGCCATGTTAGCCGTCTCCCTGCTCCCCACCCCCTGCCCGGTATCCGAGATCGTTGGCCTGAAATAATTAGATTTCCGCAGAGAACGCCTTAATTGGCTTTCTAGCCCATTTGGGTTGTCTGCAAGGCAACGGCAAAATGGCTGCGTTCATTTTCCTTGGCTGTATCAGACCGTATATCACTGCTCCTTCCTCCTCCGTTCTTCCAGTCAGATTGCCTCACTCTTATTTGGGTTTCATATTGTGGATTATAAATTTCTCTTCCCTCTCTCCACACACACCCTCCACAGTTTTCTCTAATTTGACTCCCAACCATTGAAACTGACTTCAAGCAACTTTTTCGGCCTGCAGCCACTAATGGCTTCATATGAAAGGTCTGCTTCAGAAACAGTGGACGTTTCCTTGGCCCAGCTGCATCCAATAAGAGGCCAACCCCACCTGTCCTGGAATAAAATGATAGGAAGTTTTGGCATTTTTTTCCCCTTCCAAATGCAACCAATTAGACTCATAATGGAAAAGAGATGGCAAGGGACGGCCCCATCTGTGAGGCCAGCTGAGGCAGTTGCCTTAGGCATCAGACTGAAAAGTCCACCCACTGGCTTGCTTCCACTCCTCCTCCTCCTCCCTCCATGCCCTGAATTGGGGAAAAAGAGGGGGACAAAATGGAAATATAGAGGAAGGAGAGTGATGAGCTCCTCATGACACCCCTGACTTTCAAGATTTGGTACCTGGGGCACTGTACCCATGGGCCTGCCTTGGCTATGCCATGGTGCCTGAGGCAATCACCTCATTTGGTCTCATGGATGATCCAGACTTGGGCACAGAAGGAAAGGCAGGGGAGAGAGCAGGAGAACGTGATGCCACCAGGCTTATTTGTGAGCCAAACACACACACACACACACACACACACACACACACACACACACACACTTTTGTTCGTAACGGAACCTCAAACCCATTGACCGAGGCAGCTCTATTGCTTTGCTCCACTCTGGGACTGCTTGAGCATCACCAATGATCCAATGCTTCTCCAAGAAGCCACAAAGCTTTATAAAGGTGACCTGACCAAGGAAAGGGAAAGATCTTTGACAACATCATTGAGCAGATACGGTGCCCAGGAGAAGCTGGGCATGCATTGTAATTTGGGGAGAAACATCGGCCATAATCAAGCCTACCCTGGGGGGGGGGGGGACCAACGAACTTTATATTTCCATATGGGTCACATTATGAGAACGTATATTTTCTTTCTTTTTTCGCGTCTTAAAAAACGAGTAAGAAAAAAACACCCCATTAGATGGGGATCTGGAAAGGTTTAGCTGATTTACAGGCTATACATCTTAATTTCCCTGAATTAAAGGAAGGAAGGAAGGAAGGAAGGAAGGAAGGAAGAGAGAGAGAGAGAGAGAGAGAGAGAGAGAGAGAGAGAGAGAGAACAAAAGAGGGAGAGGAGAGGAGAGGAGAGGAGAGGAGAGGGAGAAATAAAGGAGAAAGAGAATGAGTTGGATCAAAAAAAGAAAATGGGCAGGCAAGAAGTGCCTGAATGAATGAATGAATGAAGGGAGGGAGGGAGGGAGGGAGGGAGGGATGAAGAAATAGTGAGTGGGTGCAGGAGAAGCTGCACCTGCCAAAATTCCCGCTCTGTACACTGGTTAAAAGTTGGGTTGCAAGATCCAAACTGGAACAGAGTGCCTCTACTTTTAATCATTGTCTAGAAGAGGGAATTTGGGCAGGTGCAGCTTTTGAAGCCTTTCCATGTTGAGCTGCACCTGCCCAAATTCCCTCCTCTCCACAATGGTTAAAGGTAGAGGCACACTATCCCCCTTTGGATCTGGCAAACCCAGCTAAAGGTAGAGGCACTCTGGCCTCCATCGTATTTGGTCACCCTGCACCTTGGATTGGAGCGCCAAAAAGCAAGCATCCAAGCTCAAACCATGCGTCTGAGCTTGAATGCCGCATCTCTCTTGAGTCAGAGTTTCCCTGCCCTCAAGTCGCCCTTCTTTTCACATGTCCCACAGTGACTTGCAACCGGACTTTCGTCACCCTGGAAAGCCTCGCTTACATGAATACACATCAGGCAACCTGCCCCCTGCCTGTTTCATTCACACGCTCCCAGGCGGCACATCGAATCACCCTTCCTAAGGTGGTCCTGCTGTAGGCGAGGTACAAAGCGTGCCATTCTCTCTCGCTTGTGGGGCAAGAGGGGGTGGGGTGTGCCTGAGAAGCAAATTTTACGAGCATGGTGAGATAGCAACCTTGGCACTCCCGCGAGGCAGGCCTGTGCCATCACATTCTGGGGTTGTGTAAGCGTGGAGAGGGATGACAAAAGGAACGTTGGCAGTGGACGACGAGCTTTGAGAATCCCAAGCAAAGCGCGCCATCGGTATTTGCACAGCTCACTGTTTGGCAAGGCTGGGTGGGTGAAGGGAAACCATTTTTGGCTGCAAACTTTTCTTTTACGATGATGGGGAAAGAAGAGAAAGAAGAGGGAGGGAGGGAACCCTCTGGGAATGCCTTTACATAAGAACATAAGAACGTAAGAAGAGCCCTGCTGGATCAGGCCAAAGGCCCATCTAGTCCAGCTTCCTGTATCTCACAGCAGCCCACCAGGTGCCCCAGGGAGGCACAAGACAACAAGATGCTTGCATCCTGTTGCCACTCCCTTGTACCCAGTACTCTGAAGTAGCCTACTACTGATGTAAGGAGGTTGCACAATCCATCATGGCCTATAGCCCATGATGGACTTTTCCTCCAGAAATCCGTCCAATCCCCTCTTAAAGGCATCCAGACCAGATGCCATCACCACCTCCTGTGGCAAAGAGTTCCACAGATTAACTACCTGCTGGGTAAAAAAGTACTTCCTTTTATCTGTTTTAACTCTCCCAACCCTCAGTTTTAGCGGCTGCCCCCTGGTTCTGGTGTTTTGAGAGAGGGAAAAGAACATCCCTCTATCGACTCTATCCCTTTGTTACTGGGGACGCACACGCACACACACGCACGCACACACACACACACACACTGCAGCTGCCAAATTCAATGCCTTCCCTAACTGGCAACACACAACTCTTCCACCGTCCCCTCCCTGGACTTGACAAAGAGGAGCAGAAATGTGGAAAAGAGAAGAGTGCTAGAGTGCCTCCACTCTAGCCCACCACTTTCTTCTCTTCTGCACTTCCTCTTCTGCTAAAAAGAGATTCCTGTTTGAGTCTTTTCTCTCCTGTGACACCTGGCTTCGTTCAGGACTCCGGGCGAGCTTCTCAGTTCCTTCCCCTGGCTTGATGCCTTGGTGTCCCTGACTTTGTTCCCAATTCCAGTCTCTTACCATTAACCATTGTAGAGAAGAGGGAATTTGGGGAGGTGCATCTTACACGCCAGATATTGTCACAAATGGAGACAAGCCCACCAAAGAGCTGACAAAATGCAGAAAAGGGCAACTATAATGATCAAACTCTGCGTCACCTTTCCTACCAGGGCAGGCTAAAGTGTTTGAAGCTTTTAAAAAAGGCAATTTAGGGGAGATATGATAAAGGTATACACAATGTGGAGAGAGTACGATGTCCTGACATCCAAGGACAAATGGAGCCAGTAAAGTAAAAGAAATGGTTGCTTCTCTTTCCGAAAGAACTCAATTTCACCCCGTTTCACCCTGCAGATGTCTTTCGCTCCTTCTGTGCCCTCCTTATATCTTTCTGTTGCTCTCCCTGGTTACCGTGGAGATCCTTTTTCCACCTTCGTGGGATTACGACGAGGCAGAAGTCTGTCCATAACAGCCGGAAATATGATCCATCAAGATGCCTTCTCCAGAGAGTGTCCAAGCACAGATCTCAGGAAATGAGACCCAGCTTTACATTTTCTAACCCCAAGACACGAGGCTTTTGGGTAGCTGGTTTTCATCTTCTTGTTGTTTCACGAGAGACCTGGGACAAAATGTGGCACCTCCCCAGCCCCAACTGGGAGCGCAATCTTAAACTGAGTTAGGCCAGCATAAACTAAGCCAGCAAAGTTTGGCCGGCACAAGAGACACCGTCAAGTATGTTTGGACCACTCTCTGAGTCAGAGAGGCCATCCTCACAGACGTGCGCCATCCTCCCTGACTCCAAGAATGGTCAAATACCACTCCCTTGTATCTGACATTCTGAGGTAAATTTCTGAGGTAAAATTCTGAGGTAAATATGAGGTAAGTAAAGCAAAGTTTGGCCAGCAGAAGGGGAACCGTCAAGTATGTTTGGACCACTCTCGGAGTCAGAGGCCAACACACAGACGGGCGCCATCCTCCCTGACTCCAAGAGTGGTCCAAACATGCTTTATTGTGGCCCTTGGGCTGGCCAAACTTTGCCGGCCTAACTCCAGTTTAGGGTTGCTCTGTGGGTCTAGCAGACCAAGCAAATGACCCTCAGAGTGTAATCCTAACCTGGAGTGAGGCCAGCAGAGTTAGGCCAGCAAAGTTTGGCCGGCACAAGGGACACCGTAAAGGATGTTTGGACCGCTCTCGGAGTCAGAGAGGCCAGCAGCAGACAGACGTGCTCCATCCTCCCTGACTCCGAGAGTGGTCCAAACGCTCTTTACAGTGTTCCTTGCGCCAGCCGAACTTTGCTGGCCTCACTCTGCCGGCCTCACTCCAGGATAGGATTGCACTCTGAGTCAAGGTTATGCACAGTGGGTGCACACACTGTGCAGATCGGGGCAGGACTCAGGGCCCCACCGCCACCAGGTGGAGATTGAAAGGAAAGAAGAGAAGTTAACAAGGGATACAAACATCTCTTTTTGGGGAGCCAGAAAAAGGATTTATATATATATATAAAAAAGAGTCGTATCCACACCGATTACGCCCTGGCACTCTATAAATCAGTGGGTGCCGTCATAGGAAAACATGGATCGTGATTTGGTACCCTGCGAAACCATGGTGATATGGCTATTCCAATCTCTCCTATGACATCATTCCTATTGGACGGCTCTTTAGAATGAATAACTTCTTCCATATGTCCCGGGGCGCAGAGCTCCTGAAGTACACATGATTTGATATAAGGTTCGAGGAAGCTCTAAATCACTCGGGCTAATGGGTAGGTATGGAAGAGGCTGAGGAGGAAGACGAGGGAAAGTATCCAGTTTTCATTTTCGTGACGGCAACCCGAAATGTCTCGGATGAGGTCACTGCGGAACCGAGCCCGAAACGCCGCCAGGCTATCAAGAAATCCATCCTACAGCTCATCTGTTTTTAGCAGAAGCCAATGGCAAAGCTTGTAGCACAATGGGCTGTTCCACATTTGGTGGAATGGAACTTTGCTCCTTCAGGAATAAGATCTCCCCCCCCCAAAAAAAAATAATAATAATGCAAAATAGGTCTATCAGACTTGCTCAGAAGGGTGCCTGCAGTTCCCCAAGGACGAACGAAGGCTAAGCACTGCAGGCGATCATGGAAGAAAGGGAGTAGAAGCCATGTTTCAATTTGCATCTCCTAGAGTTTCATGGAGTCCTAGAGTTGGAGGGTGCCCACAAGGTGATCTAGTCCAACCCCTAGAAAACGTCCTAGAGCATCTCCAGCAAATGCCTGTCGTGCCTCTGCTTGAAGATCTCCAGAGAAATCTAGCAATCTGTTCCATTGTTAAATTTGCCCTTGCTGTCAAGGAATTCTTATAGATTTCAAGCGGGAGGGGGGGGTGTCTCCTGGCCAAGCAGGTACCTGGTTGGATTGCCCAAACACCCCTGACAAAAAGCAAGATGAGGACAAAATACTACGTAAAAACACTGAACCGAAACAGAAACGCAGTGATGTCATGCAGGGGGTACGCGGGGGTACGCGAGTACCGGTTTCTAGGATTACAGCTGGCCCCGCCCATTCGCCCGCCCACTCGTCGACTCCGCCCTCTGCAACGTTTGAATTTCCTGCATGTTTGAGTTGCCTGCATGTTCTCAGAGCCAGGCAGGCAGGCAGGCAGCGAGCGGAGCCTTTCCTTGCCTTGCCACTGAAAAATGAGTTGCTCTGGGGTTTTAACATGATGCCAGGCCTCCTTAGCACGTTCTGGGGGTGCTGTGGAATCCTGTTGCAACTGTTGGGTCAGTTTAAAATCATCTGAGGCCTCCAAAAGGGCTTTTTCATGTCACTTCCTGCCACGACATCACTTCTGGCTTATGACGTCACTTCCGGTGGGCGGGTCCCGACACATGCCAATCAAAAGTGAGTACCTGTTCTTAAATCATTTAGATGACACCACTGCAGAAACGTTATTAAAATCTCACTTGCCAATTCAAGCTGCTAACGCTCCCAAAAGGAACCTGGCAAGAGTCAGGTCTGCCGCTTCCAAGATGGCAACTCCCAGCTTTCCATGACCCACCTGACAACAGGTTGCGACCCACCAAGTGGGTCCCAATCCACAATTTGAGAAACACTGTGGTAGAGGACCGTCTTCAGGTGTTCCGAGATCATCAATGTACGTCCCAGAGGTCTTTCCAGAAGATGCTTTTCCATCTCTTGGTATCTCCAGAGCTTCCTCTTCCCATTACATCACTTCCTGGAGAAGAGGACCACATGGGATTCTTTGTCCCTTCTGCCTCCCCACCTCGGCAGGAGAGCCTGGGGCTGATCCTACATCCTGTCTGCCGAAGGGGCCCTGTCACAAGCACCCACCCACCCCACTCCAGGCTTGTGGGGCCAGCAAGGTGGGGTCGGGCCCATTTGATGGACAGCAACCCCAGGAAAACGGAGCATAGCAGACTATAAATCTCACCCTCCCTCCCTCCTCTCTTTATTGCCTGTCTATGGAAAACACAATCTGATATAAACCAGAGAGGGTGGAAGAAGGGTCGTAAAACCGTAAGGGCCCCAGCATCGAGTGTCGTGAGGGTGTTATATTACTGGCATACCAAGCGGCTGATGTCAGACCCCGGGCGGGCAGGTCAGCAACCCACCAGGACCGACAGAGCACTGCTCTCAAGAGACCAGCGCAAAAGTGTTTCACCCGAGGTGGACGGTCCACACAGCTTTCTTTCCTTCTCGCCGATTAATTTGGGTTGCAATCGGCCGGGATGCTCTGCGCTGCACGAGCTTTGCTGAAATCCCCCAACAAGAGCAGCCCAGCTCCATCACCCCACTTTGCTGGGCTGGACGGAGCCCAAAGTGTGCCACCCGTCTCCTTTCCCTTCACAAGTCCGTGCACGGCGCCATCGCTCTTGGCGATGGGTGTGGAGCAGTTCAGGTGCACAGTGCTCTACGCCGTTAAAAAAAAAAACAGGCGTACAATCTAGGACAGTGTTTCTCAAGCTGTAGGAGCAAGACCCAGTAGGTGGGTCACAAGCAGCGATGGGATCTACAAATGAACAAGGGGAACGCTGGGCGGGACGTAGGCGGGACTTCCGCTTGAGTGGCAGCCTGTCCGTAGCATTCCGCGGCTGCCCTGGCCTCGGGGGGGGGCTCCTGCTCGCCGCGGGGATCAGGTTAGGGTCACGCCGGGTGCCTGGGCGAGCAGCGGGGGGGCACGCTAACCCCAAGGCCAGGACATCTGCGGAATGCTACGGACGGGCAGCCAATCACACATAAGCCCCGCGTAAGTCCCGCCCAGCGTTCCCCTTGTTCATTTGTAGATCCCATCGCTGGTCGTGAGCCAATTTCAGGTGGGCCCCCTGTTCATTTCAATGTGTTAGTTTTGATGGGTTGGACTTGATGCTCCCACAGTATGTATGGTACATGTATGATACACACCCATGGTACAGCATTTGGGGAAATGTTACAGATCTGTGCTTTTAGCAGGCTACTGTGCCTTTAACCGTGATAGTCAATGGGGCTTACTCCCAGGCAGTGATGTCATGCACCCACTACGCACCACTACACGAGTACCGGTTCCTAGAAGTTGAGCTGGCCCCGCCCACTCGAAGCTGGCCCCTGCTATTTAACCAGGGAACAGTTGAAGCAAAATATGTATATACACATCTCTAGAAAGCAAAGCAATAGAAGTTAAATCAACACTAACCACAAGCTGAAGTTATTACAAACATGATCACATCCATGGCAACAATCATGACATCACTTCCGGCCTATGACATCACTTCCGGTGGGCGGACCCCGACAAGTGCCAATCAAAAGTGAGTACCTGTTCCTAAATCATTTGGATGACACCACTGCTCCCAGGTAAATGTAGACAGGATTGCAGCTTTTGGGATGCTTGGGGGATATTTTTTTAAACACATCAGCAACTGCTTGGGAGGGTTAGGAAGGTCCTTCATTTTAAATAAAAAAAATTTCTAAACTTTTAATTTACTTACTGTATGTAATTGATTTTGTCGTATGGGGGTGTTAAAAATTTTCCTGCTTGATTACGTCACTTCCGGCTATGACATCACTTCCAGGTTAATGACATGGCATTCGGTAGGTCCTGACAGGGGGTCATTCTAAAAAGTGGGTCCCAGAGCTGAAACGTTTGACAACTGCTAATCTTTTAGCACTGGGACCCACATTTTGATAACGACACTCTATCGGAACCCATCTAGCTTTATGAGACTTCTTTAAAAAGGTAGTCTAAGAAGAAACTGCAGGGGCTCATCTGTTTGCAGGGCAATCAGCAGCGGCCTTGCAAACTGCAGGAGCTCAGCCCTTTGGAGGACAATCAGCAGCTGCCTTGCAAACTGCAGGAGCTCAGCTCTTTGCTGGGCAGTTAGCAACTCTCCTGCAAACTGCAGGAGCTCAGCAGTGATCTGATTTGTGAATAGAAAATAAATATTTTCATTAGCAGAGAGCCCGCCCTGTGAACAGATTGGGGGTCGCCTCAAGCCTCAGTGGCATGTAATTTACCCAGCATGCGATTAAACTGCGGAACTCCTTGTCACAGGATGTGGCAAGGCCTAGATGCCCTTCCAAGGGGATAGGATAGATTGATGGAGGATATGTTGATCCCAGGCTACAAGCCATGACGATGACTGGATGCAACCTTTGCGTTTTAGACGGCGCGTAACTCCGAATGCCAGGTGCAAGGGAATGGCAACAGGATGCAGGCATCTTGTTGTCTTGCGTGCTCCCTGAGGCATCTGGTGGGCCGCTGTGAGATGCAGGAAGCTGGACTGGATGGGCTTGATCAAGTAGGGCTCTTTTGTTCTTATGTTCTCTCCTATCATATTAGCTTCCAGCTACTACTAGCATCCTTCAGTCTCAAAAGACTGTAGTAACGTGCTCTGAATAGAGGTCCTGGAATAGCATCTGGTACGGCTAAAAAGGCCAATTCGAGAGTGACAATCCCTTCCACACTGAGGACAAATACAGCCTGTCCAGTGATGTCATGCAGGGGGTACGCAGGGGTACGCGAGTACCGGTTCCTAGGATTATGGCTGGCCCCGCCCATTCGCCCGCCCACTCATCGACTCTGCCCCCTGCAACGTTTGAATTTCCTGCACGTTTGAGTTGCCTGCACGTTCTCAGAGCCAGGCAGGCAGGCAGGCAGCGAGCGGAGCCTTGCCTTGCCTTGCCACTGAAAAAGGAGTTGCTCTGGGGTTTTAACATGATGCCAGGCCTCCTTAACATGTTCTGGGGGTGCTGTGGAATCCTGTTGCAACTGTTGGGTCAGTTTAAAATCATCTGAGGCCTCCAAAAGGGCTTTTTTCATGTCCCTTCCTGCCACGACCTCACTTCCGGCTTATGACGTCACTTCCGGTGGGCGGGTCCCGACACGTGCCAATCAAAAGCGAGTACCTGTTCTTAAATCATTTAGATGTGACCACTGAGCCTGTCCCCTGTCCAGCTCCCCGATTTCGCTGGTTTCGGGGCCGCCTCGTGGCCTCAGCCTGTTGAGCAAGCATCTCTTCGAACTGGGAGAGGCCATGCTGCCCCACCTGCCTCCAAGCTGGACGCTCCGAAGTCCAGGTTTCCCCTCTGCGGACGTCCGTTCCTACGGCCTTCAGATCCCTCTTGCCGATCTCCTCGTACCGCAGCTGTGGTCTCCCTCGAGGGCGCTTTCCCTGCACTCGTTCCCCATACAGGAGGTCTTTTGGAATCCGACCATCAGCCATTTGCTTCTGGCTACTCACAAACCATCTCCTGAATCGCCGGAGGGGAAAGGTCAATGCATTAAGCAGAGCAGATTAATACACTGTTGTAAATCCCAGAACCGGCACTGTTAAGGAGCCGGCCGTATTTCACACGTGATTGTTCTCCCCGTCGAATGCGCTGCCCAGCGAGCGCCTGAGTCGCTCCGTTTTTTACAAGCTCCCCCCCAACAAGCCCTCTGTCTAGTGGGCCCGGCTGTGTCCCGCACTTTGATCCCAGAAATTCGATCCACGAGGTCTGGGCTTTATAGGAAGGCCAGGTCCAGATTAAGGGAATTAGCCACAGTATATCACAACCAATAAAACGGTGATTGCGGCCCACCACAGCGCTGCCCCCAGGGGATGGGAGCGGGGGCACGGGGAAGGGGGCAGGGCGGGAGGGGGGGGCAGTGCACATCGCTGGAACCAGCCGGGGCACTGGCGGGGAGTCTGGGAACTGGGAGGGCTTCCTTGGGAATCGCTGGTGTGGCGGAAAGAAAGAAAGAAAGAAAGAAAGAAAGAAAGAAAGAAAGAAAGAA
>JAJKFI010000059.1:2694247-2722151 GCA_029204185.1 Lerista edwardsae
GTTGGTTGGTTGGTTGGTTGGTTGGTTGGTTGGTTGGTTGGTTGGTTAGCACCATCCTGTCATCTTTGCGGTGATGGTCTCAGCACTGGCCCAGGGCTCCCACTCCCAGCTCTGGAGCACCTTACAGCATCCTTTCCAACACCCAGAGCTAGTGGTGCGCATAGAGCACATGGGGTTAGCCCGATAGAATCAGCTGTGCACGTCCGTCCTTTTTGTGGCCTGTTTCTGCATCTCCATGGGAAGCAGTGGCTGTTGCCAGGAGCCAAGGAAGATTGTTTCTTCCACCACCACCCCAACCGCCCCCCTCCCCTCCCTTGTGATGCTTTCTAGGTGATTAGTTCTTGAGCCAGGGGGGGTTCCTGTTACAATATGGCCCCCTGCCCGTCCTCGTTTCCCTGGAATCAAATCTCCCACCTGAGATCAGAAGCCCTAAACTTGCTTAATCTTCCAGTTTACGCCGCGGCGTATTTAATATTTTTAAAACGGCGCTTTTGGGGAGGGGGGGAAAGAGGGAGATTGGCAGGTTGCTGGACAAAGAACGAAAGCCGTTCTCACCAGTGGTTTCATTTTCACACCAGTGGTGCTGCGGCCGGCTGGCTGAATGAATCCGGGCTAAGTCCGAGGGGAAGCAGACCCCGAGAAGAGGAGGCAGTTGGAATTATACCACTCAGGTTTGTTTCCTGGGAACGAGAGTAGAACAATTGACGTGGTGTCGGCGCCTGGTCTTCTTCCCAGAGGGGAGGGGCAACTCTACCTCTTGGGGGGCCCTGGGGGGGGGAGGGTCAGAGCAGGATATTAGACAAGCATCACCCTCTTTCTTGATCACCTTGAAGGCAGATGAAGACTCAGCCACCACTTTAGGAAGAGCCGCGACTAAAGGCGCAATCCTAATCTGGAGTTAGGCCGGCACAGTGAGGCCAGCAAAGTCTGGCCAGCACACGGGACCCTGTAAAAGTGCATGTGGACCACTCTCGGAATCAGGGAGGCCAGCCCAGAGAGGTGCGCCATCCCCCCTGACTCCGAGAGTGGTCCAAACGGGCTTTACGGTGGCCCTTGTGCTGGCCAGACTGTGCCGGCCTGACTCCGGGTCAGGATTGTGCTCTAAGGATCCTGAAGGCCCTCGCCACCTGCAGACACACCGTCTCTTCCAGGCTAGCCCCTCCCCTCCACATCCACGGCCTCCTTCTCCTCTTCCAAATCCTGTTGCCGTAGAAGAAGAGATTTGTAGGGGGACACTCTAGCCCACTGCTCTCCTCTCCTCCGTTTCCTCTTCTGTTCTGAAAGCAGAAGCCACAATGGTGGGCTTTTGTGCCTGCTGGCCCAGCACCCGACAAGGGGTAGAGGGGAGGGCACTTAGCACCCTGCTGGACATTTCGGGGCTCCCCTTCTAGAAGAGTTCAGAGACGTCTGTTCAGCTCTGCCTTCCTGGCTGAGAGTTGGTCCACTCTAGTGCCTTCATCAGCAGCTTCCTTGGCCAGAAGGCTTTGGTGCCTTCAAGAGCATCGTGTGTTCTCCGTGCGGTGGAGAAGGGATCTCGGGAGTGGGCATTAGCCCACTATTAGCATTAGCCCTGGCTATTTTGGCAAGCCCCTTTGTGTTTTAAACACATGGCAAAAAGGCCTCTAAGTGCCCTGAAGGGGCACTCTTTGTAATGCACAACTTGGATAAATTCAGATCAATACACTCCTCATGAATAATAACCGCCTGGGAGAAGGCACTAAGTTTATAGGAAGAGCCCACCTCTGGGTTCTGGGTCCATCCAGCCTCCGAAGGCCATTAACAGTGAAAGTGCCCCCTCCCCGCCCGAGTCAGACCTGTGCAATGTGCAGCCTGCCAAGCTGAACACAGCACTCATGCCACCAATTCAGGCCTGCCAGGTGATTGACAGTGACGGACATGGCGCGGGCAGACTTAAGAAGCTGCTATGCTGCTAGTTCCCATAAGAACATCAGAAGAGCCCTGCTGGATCAGGCCAAAGGCCCATCTAGTCCAGCTTCCTGGATCTCACAGCAGCCCACCAGGTGCCCCAGGGAGGCATGAGACAACAAGACGCTTGCATCCTGTTGCCACTCCCTTGCACCCGGTACTCTGAAGTAGCCTACTACTAATGTAAGGGGGTTGGACAATCCATCATTGCCTATAGCCCACAATGGACTTTTCTTCCAGAAATCCGTCCAATCCCCTCTTAAAGGCATCAAGACCAGATGCCATCACCACCTCCTGTGGCAAAGAGTTCCACAGATTAACTACCCGCTGGGTAAAAAAGTACTTCCTTTTATCTGTTGTAACTCTCCCAACCCTCAGTTTTAGCGGATGCCCCCTGGTTCTGGTGTTTTGAGAGAGGGAAAAGAACACCCCTCTATCGACTCTATCCCTTCCGTGCATAATTTTGTATGTCCCAACCTGGGTTCAGGACCCCCCCCCAATGGACCACAAGCTGATTTTCAGGAGGTCACGGAGAGCTGGGCACCGCCATCCCGAAAAGTCGGACACACGACACTAGGCCGTTCGACCTCTCCAAGGCAGACAGTTTTTCCTAGACCTGTGAACGATTTCTGCTCCGTGACTTGACAGTGCAGATTCTTTGGGGAATTGGAGAGGAGGTTGGGGTCTGGGTTTCCGCGTTCGGGGAAGCAAGTGACCCCTGGACCCAAGACAATATTTTACTTATTTAATGAATTGACACCCCGCCTTTCTGCTCCTTGTTAGGGGACCCAAGGTGGCTATAGGTATGCTGCAACAAGGTTAAAAAAACAGATTTGCCATATCTTTTTGAGCAGATGTGTTTAATGTTCTGTCTTTGGGTTTAATGTCCTCTCTTTTCCCTTCTCTTTTTAATAGGCATCCCAGTATCCATGGATAACTGAACCTGGGGATACTGAATCGGTGGATGCCGGGGCACGCCTGTACTTTAAGACTTCCTCCTCTCAACATTAAAAGGAGGAAGATGCTACAAGGAGATGGGTTGACCCTCTTCTAGTAAAGGTGAGCGGTGGCCTCCGTCTGTGGCGCTTGTCCGGTGAGCTTTCTCTCCGTACAAGTTGTCCTTTGGCGACACCTGCTGGAGAGAAACAGATGCCTATCCTGTACGTATGGGGCTGTCTAGAATGCCCAAGGGAGCTTCTTCTGAGAGGTATGAAGACGAAGTGCCCCGTTTCTGGTACAGTGGCTCCATCAGCCTTTTACTGCATGTTGTGGCTCAAGTGGGCAGACTCAACATTCTGAGGACGCTGCTAAGGAACGTCGGAGGAACATCCCTTCTGATGAACCCAACGAACGGTGCCAAAGTTACTCCGGCAGGACCTGGATCGGGGGTGGCCTGCCAAATGGTGCCCCCTTCCCAGATGGCGTGCCCTCCTCCTCTGCTCCTCCCACCCTCCAATGTTCCAGCTCAGCAATTTCCTCCCATCCACATGGCCGTTTTCCTCTCTGTCTCTGCCTTCCAAACATGGGAAAAAAGATGGTGGAACGAAGGCAAGGGGGGACAGAGATGGGTGTCCTCCCCAATCTGCTGCTTAAGAGGCCTCCACTGGCCTCATAAGAAGAGGCCCACTGGATCAGGCCATCTAGGCCAGCTTCCTGCATCTCACAGTGGCCCACCAGATGCCTCAGGGAGCACACGAGACCACAAGAGGCCTGCATCCTGTTGCCACTCCCTTGCAGCTGGCATTCTGAGACGGCCCAGGAGGTTGCACATACCCATCAAGGCTCGTAACCTGTGAGGGACTTTTCTTCTAGAAATCCCTCCAATCCCCTTTGACAGGCATTCAAATCAGATGCCATCGCCACATCCTGTGGCAAGGTGTTCCACAGATGAATGACCCACTGGGTAAAAGAAAAAAAAATCATTTTATCCGTTCTAACTCTCCCCACACTCAATTTCAGTGGACGTCCCCTGGATCTGGTGTTGTGGGATGCCCTGCAGTCCCATTCAGAGCCACCGGAGGGCAGACCTTTCTATTACCTGCTGCTCTGCCCTGAAGTCAGACCCACGGGAGGGCGGACTTTTCTATTGCCTGCTCCTTTGCCAGATGCTCTGCAGTCCCACTCAGAGCCACCAGGGGCAGACATTTTTATTCCCTGCCACTTTGCCAGATGCCCTGTAGAATTTTTTATTCCCTGCTGCTTTGTCAGATGTACTGCAGTCCCACTCAGAGCCACCGGAGGGCAACTTTTTTATTTCCTGCTCCTTTGCCAAATGCCCTGCAGAATTTTTTATTCTCTGCTGCTTTGCCAGATGTACTGCAGTCCCACTCACAGCCACAGGAGGGCAGAGTTTTGTATTCCCTATTGCTTTGCCAGATGCGCTGCAGTCCCATTCAGAGCCACAGGAGGGCAGAGCTTTTTATTCCCTGTTGCTTCGCCAGATGCCCTGCAGTCCCATTCACAGCCACAAGAAGGCAGACTTTTATTCCCTGCTGCTTTGCCAGATGCCCTGCATAATTTTTTTATTCCCTGCTGCTTTGCCAGATGCCCTGCAGTCCCACTCAGAGCCACAGGAGGGCAGACCTTTTTATTCCCTGCTGCTTTGCCAGCTGCCTTGCAATCCCACTCAGAGCCACCAGAGAGCAGACTTTTTATTCCTTGCTTCTTTGCCAGATGCCCTGCAATTCCACTCGGAGTGCAGATTTTTTTCAAGAGGTAGTTCCAACTGCCTGCTACCTGGGCAAAGCATATTTAACAGGGGGAGAGCAACTGTCTCTAATTCATCCCTACACAGCTTTTCTCTCTTGGGGAGGCGGGGGGGGGGGGCTGTGGCTAGTATCTCTATCTTGTTGTTGTTGTTGTTCGGTGTTTTACATCGCAAATCATTTTAGGATAGGGAATCATCTTTTCATGGCTTGTACTGCTATAGAAAGTCCTTCCTAGGTAGATGGTCCTGGACAGCTGAATTAAGGGCTGGGGGCAATTGGGAGAAACAAACCCCACGGTTTGTGATGTGAGGCATCACATCCTGTGGCAAGGAGTTTCACAGAATACATGCTGGGTAAAGGTTTTCTTTTGTCTGAGCTCTATCCTACTGCACGTTGCCTTCCGTCCCACAGAGAAAGCCAGGGTTTTAAAGCCTCACTTGCCCCCAACTCTTCCTTTGCAAGTGATTTTTTTTTCCTTCTTAAAAAACAACTCAGAAGAGCTCACCAACTCCAATTATATGATTTGTGTGTTAACAGGTCACTCGAGCCCCCACTGAAGCCAAGGAGCGAGAAAGCTGTATGAGGTTCACAAGCTTGCCGAGGAAGAGTTTTCTCAGGCTTCAAGGAAGCAGAGTTTGCCCCTTGCAAACATTAGTAAGTGATAAGATCACACTTCAAACTGACCAAAGCCTTCTTGTCTGGGGATGTCGAGGGCATTTGTTTTCATTGAGACTCACAAGTGGTTTGACATCAAACTGACGTTTATTTCTCTCGGGAGAAGCTTGAGCGGGCTCTGGCAGTCAGCTGGTTTCTCACTGCCCTGTGTCGACGGGGCAGAAACTGGAAACCAGAGTTGGTTGTATCTTTTTGGGCTGTGATCTGCCAGGGTTGTGTCTTTCCCCTGGTGCCCAGGAGAAAGACACAACCATTTTCAGAGCAGGAATACAAATGCCCCCCCCCCCTTGATAACCCTTTCCCATTGGTTCCAAAACGAAAACCCTGCAGAAGGCAGGGCAACAATTGAAGGAAGGCTTTTGACATCTCCATGCAGTGCTGTGTGTTGGCGAAGGAAGATAAGCCTTGCAAGGCTTAACGGAGAGTGCCAAGAGCTGTTAAATATTGCTGCAGACTGGAGATGCTATCCTAAGAACAGCCCTGCTGGATCAGGTCAAAAGCCCACCCAGTTGAGTTTCTTGCATCTCACAGTGGCCCACCAGATGCCTTGGGGAGCACTCAAGTCAATACCTGTGCCCTTTTGCCACTCTCTTGCATCTGGCATTCAGAGGTGATATATACCCAATCATGGCGTCCTCTGTAAACCTGTCCAATACCCTTTTAAAGGAATCCAGGCCAGGCACCATAACCACATCCTGTGGCAAGGAGTTCCACATACTGACATTTTGGCCCAAGCTGCGTTGGTGTTCCATCCGAGCCTACCTGCCCGTCCCCTTTCTGGGCAAATTTGCTTTTGATGAGGAAATCAGTAGCAGGAAGCTCACCGGCACATGAAAGAGCTCGTAGACTTCATTCCTAAGGCTGGACTATCATGAGATTTGATGTTTCTGGCACGTTTTTGATTTAATGAACTGGGCCAGGAGGCTGCAGAAACTAGGAATCTCATGTACCGTGCGTGCATTTATCAGGCAGGACAAGGTGGAGAGGGAGCGACAGGTCAATTCAAGAGAATAGAGTCACACAGCCAGGCAAAACTTCAGTAATTCAATAATTTATTCATCTAAAAAAGTGTGTAAAAGTATATAGCTCTCATCCACAAGGTATATATGAATGACATTTAAAATGGAGGTCTTTATTATTATTGTTTCTTCTCTTTATCAAAGTCTTTTTTTTTTTGTTTTTGTGGTTTTTTTTAGTGTATTGTACCAGCGATATACTGTTAAGATTTAAAATGAACTGCACATAGTTTTTTTTTTTTGTTTGTTTCAAATCGTTGGCTATATATAAAAGAGGCTCACTGAAAAATGCTCAAGGGGGAAAAAAACAAACCAAAAAAACAAAAACAAAAACAGAACTCCCCAAGAAATGTACAGCTTTTACATTTTAAAAAAGGTTCTGAAATATACATAAAAGCATGCTTGACAGCCCCTGACATTTCCCCCCTCCCCCCCCATTTGCTCAAACTGTAATAATTCTGATTTCTGCGTGATTTCCAAAATTAGAAATAAAAGAAAAATAAAATAACTTCTTCACTCTGTAGGAAATCCAGGGCTAGTACATTTCAGATTAATTCAGTAAAAAAAACTCACAAGGAAAATAATGCATATTTAAAGGGAAATATTATACAGGCCTTTCACACTGAAGTACATGAGGTTTTTTTCCTTTTTCTTTTTAAAATCTATTGCCATTCATTTTAATTTTGCACAAAAATGTATAAATATGTTACCAGCTTTCTCTTAACTTAAAAAAAAAAGAAAATTAAATAAAAACACCCAATGAAAACTACTCCTTACTTTACCCCACCCCCTTCTTTGGGGGGTGGGGGGGATTTCAATTTTTGCATTTAGAACTGGATCTCTGGAGGAAGGAAAAAACCCCTCAATAAAAACAGTTAGGTCGACCTAACTTGTATAATCCAAAATTCAGGTGAATCTTGCGAACAAATTATCCCAAAAGTGGCACAAGGTTTACTTTACATACGTGGTTTTTTTTTCCTCACCAAGTAAATTTCCTTTTTTATTTTGTATACAACTTTACAATCTTAATCTTTTAATGCTCTTCAAAAGGCCTTTGAGAATTTTCTTTTCTGATTAAGAAAAAATAGTTCTGCGATATTCTTAAAATCAAATTTTACACTGTGTACACTAGATACAAACGGTTCTTGATATAGCGGATTTTTGCTCCTGTACATTGCAAAGGTTTCTCCCCACCGGGTGGATAAGACCAGGCGATGAGAGAGTAAGAACGATCAGTTTACAGGATCTGACCAATCCCACCCAGCCCTAAATCCACACGTGGGATTGTTTTTCCCCCTCTCATAATAAATTTAGATTTAAACCTTACATCATCATTTCCAGGAAAAAAAATATTTATTTAAGTTCATAGAAACTTTTAATTATTTTTTTTAACCAGAAGAAGATAGGACTTTCGGAAGAACTTCAAAAACGGTGAGAGTGTCCCAACCAGCTGGTACCCCCAGCCCGACTCCTTTTAGGAGACCCCCCCCCAAATTGCCACACAGTGCAATGACGAACACTAAGAAACGGGAGTTTACATTATAAACCTCTCAAATCCTAGAATGCAGGAGTCATTAAAAATACTATTTATTTTCCTTTTTAAAATGGCAAACGTTTTGATGAAACCAAGTCTTTCCCCTTCCCTCTTTCACCCCCCCCCCCTGCACCCACAGTGGTTCCCACTTTCAAGTACTAATTTAATGCACCAACTCAAGAAATTATTTCTTTGAAATATTTCTTCCATCGTGACAGAAAAAGCGCACCAGCTATGGAACTGATTGAGCGTAAACACAAAAGTAAGTTTGGTGTTTGTTTTTAATAATACATTTGGGAGAATTGGCCTATCTTAGTTTCTGGATGACTGGAGCGTGGGGGGGGGGGGCTAGCGGGAATTAATTTTCTGACCTGCCCAAAAATCCTAGAAGTCCATCTCACTTTGTCTCGATCATATCCATCTCCCACTGGTCTCAAGTCATCCAGCACTATGTAGATTTATTTAAATCTTCCTACTGGCAGAATTCCTTAAACAGCCCCCCCCCCAAAAAAGTCCACAAAAATATAGTGACTCCTATAGACCTTCCCGACTGGGTCAGCCGCAGTTTGTCCCAATTTCTAGGTCAGAAGAGCAAGAGAGGTATGTCGATAAATCGTTCCGGGAGGAACCGGGCTGGATCGCGTGTTGTACCGGGTCTGCTATAATTTAAAAAACAGCCCCGATAAATAAATTAAAATGAACAAAAGGACAAAAAAATTTTTTTTTTAAAAAACCCAAAAACTTAAAAGAGTATCTCCAGACCACTTGTATCTACATGGACAGGTAACAAATGCATGCATTCATTCCAATCCACTCCGACAGGAATTCCAGGTAAGCAGAAAAATCCCACTATTTATAGACTACTAGACTCGGGTCTTCTTTGCAGCCAAGTCCCAGCTCGCGGTTCGAAAGAACGGCAGCGGTGGGCCAGCCAAGGCTGGTCACGGCGCCATTTTGCTTCGGAAGGTGGGGGCCTCTCCTTGGTCTCCACCGCAGAGATCCGTGCGCGGAGGAGGAGGAGACAACTTTCTCCGCCGTTCCGTAATGTTCAGCCACCGAAAGTAACA
This sequence comes from Lerista edwardsae, assembly GCA_029204185.1. Lineage (NCBI taxonomy): Eukaryota > Metazoa > Chordata > Lepidosauria > Squamata > Scincidae > Lerista > Lerista edwardsae. The sequence goes on from JAJKFI010000059.1 coordinate 2,703,174, forward strand.
CTGTTGCAAGGTTGTAAAGACGTCCGCCGTCTCAGGTTCCGGACAGAAGTGCTGGCGTGCTCCGCTGGGGGCGTCCTGAAGGGGTGGACGGTCCGACCCCGACAGGCCACGGCGCGGGTTCCTCGGGTCGAAGGGGACAATCGCCCAGGTGCTTTCTGGGTATTAAAGGATGTTCATGATGGCGTTGTACAGCTGTGTGAGCACCACAAAGTGGATCGGCAGGCAGGAGCTGCGGTCCTGCGTGGCAGGGTTGCACGTGAGCCAGGACAGTGCATTGTATTGTTCCAAAACAAACCTGGAGGAAAGAGGGGTGGGGAGAGGGGGAAAAAAACCCACATCAATTCTAGAGTAGCTTTGCTAGGTCAGGCCTAAGGCCCGCCTCTCTCTAAACCAGAAAGACACCAATCATGCAGCCTTCTCTAGCAAGAAAGGTGCTCTAGCTCAGTGATTTTAATCCTTTTTCATCTCGTGGCAGACTGTGCTGCAGTGAGGGGGGGGGGGCTTACGTCCCCCAATGGCCCTGCTGAAAAGTGACCTCCTTCCAAATTCCGGTGGCACACCTGGGGACCACTGGTGGCACACCCATGTGCACCGTGGTTGAAAATGGCTGCTGTAGCCCCCTGAGCATTTCAGTGGCCTTCTTCTGCCCCTGATCAGAACAGAGACTATACTTGATCTTAGCCAAAAGGCCGAGAAGCTATCAAAACAAAGAGAATTTTTTAGATTGTGAGCCCTTTCGGGACAGGCAGCCATTTAACTTCATTATTACGATTTGCCTGTGAATCGCTTTGTCAACTCTGTGTTGGTTGATTGGTTTCCCCCCCCCCCTCTGTTCAGTGACAGACGCTTTCGAATTAGGGTGCTGGAGAAGACTCTTGAGAGTCCCCTGGACTGCAAGGAGATCCAATTGGGCAATCCTGCAGGAAGTCCAGCCTGATTGCTCCCTGGAAGGACAAATACGAAGCTGAAGCTCAAATACTTTGGCCACCTCGTGAGAAGAAGAGAGGACTCTTTAGAAAAGACCCTCGTGGTGGGCAAGACTGAAGGCAAAAGGAGAAGGGGGCGAGAGGGTGAGATGGTTAGAATTTGGGCGAACTCTGAAGCTAGTGGAAGACAAGCGAGGCCTGGCACGCTATGGGGTTGCATGGGGTTGCAAAGACTTGGACGCAACCTGGCGACTGGATGACAGCGACAAGGCTCAAAAACGCTCCTACAACATACAGCAGTGTTGTTTTTTTCCAACAGAGGTGGGGGAAACCCTCAGGCCACCCCTTTCTCGTTCGCAGGCCCCCTCCCTCCAAAAGCCTGCAGGGAAGAAAGACTTCCAAGTGCAACAGGGCTGGAAGTCAAGAACAAGTTGTGCATTGCTGGGGGGGTTTGAGGGGGGTCAACGGTGGGACTGGGGAGACCTCTTACCTCAGGACATCCGACGTGGTCTTAGAGTCCAAGGGGTGAGGGACTCTCTGAGTGTTCCGGGCCGGGAGGAGCTCGTCCGTCTGTGCGACAGAGATGTGGTGATGCAGGGATGCCTGGGGGAGGAGGAGAGACACAGAGGTCCGGTTGGTACCCAGACTGCGGGGCATCTTCAACCAGAGACCAGAAGTGGGCAAGAGGGGCTACAGTGCTTCTGCCAGTACAACAGGGGGGCGAGCTCCAGGAGAACACCGAGAGCAGCCCCGGAGGCCAAGCTCCCCAATAATAACCTGGGCCAGCGTTTCTCAAACTGCGGGCTGGGACCCACCTGGTGGGTCGCGGAAAGCTGGGCGCAGGGTGTTAAACCCCAACCGACACCCTGGAAGGTCCAGCTCTCTACAGAAACGTGTGCCAGGCTGCCGGTGAAAAGCAGGGCCGCCCTCTTCTCCCTCCCCACCACCCCGTGTCCCACAAACCTTCAGAAAGAGGGGACACTGGTTCTGGGCCTGCGGGCAGGACGACCAGAACCACTGCGGAAGGTTCTCGGCTTTGGCAGTGGACACGAAGTACCCCAAGGCCAGGGGCTGCTGCTTCAGCTCTTCCGGGGCCTCCCGGGAGAGGAGACGTTCGCCTTGGCTCTGGAGGAACGAGAGGAAGGAAGGAAGGACGAGTGAGGCCACAAAGGAAGCAACAGTGTGGAGGGGCCGGTTACATCTTTCATCCGGAAGCTTCCCTCATTACAGGACCCCCAACCTTGCAGGCGTGAGCTCGGGAGGGGTGTACTCGGCTTTCGCTTTCAGCCGGTGTGGAGCAAACGCAGCCATTTCCGTCTCGCGCACAGCTTCGTCAACTGCACGGCTACTCTGACGCTGAGCTCCCTACAAGGGGGAGACCCTTCGGAACCTCCGATTGCAAGACCGCAACTGCCCGGGTTGTCACGAAGAGACAAACATGACCTCCTCTCGCCGTTCTGGGCCTGATTCCAGGTGCTGGCGATTGCCTTGGAAAGACTTACAGTCGAGCGACCAGACAGGCCTGCCGCCTTTGCACACGAATCTACGCGTTCACCAAGACCAGGGAAGGAGGCTCTTGTGCGTACCTCCCTCTCCAGTTTGGACCATGGCTACATGCGGCAGGGCCTTCTTAGTGGCAGCCCCTACTGAGCGAGACACCTTGCTTATTTCCAGCATTCTACTGGAAGATGAAAAGCCAGTTTTTCCTCAGAGTTTCCTGATCTGTTTCTCCTGCTGCCGTTTTTGGTTTAGGCGCCGATATGCTTTTATTGGGACGAATGGGACGTGGTGGCGCAGCGAGTTAATCCGCTGTTGCTGGGCTTTCGACCGCAAGGTTGGGAGTTCGAGACTGCGCGACGGAGTGAGCTCCCGTCGCTTGTCCCAGCTCCTGCCAACCTAGCAGTTCGAAAGCACCTAAAAAATGCAAGTAGATAAATAGGGACCACTTCGGTGGGAAGGGAACGGCGTTCCGTGCGCTACGGCGTAGAGTCATGCTGGCCACATGATCAGACAAAAACTCCGGCTCTACAGGCTTGGAAACGGAGATGAGCACCGCCCCCTACAGTCGGTCACGACTAGGTGGGGAAACCTTTACCTTTTTTATGCTTTTATTGATGCCCCCGAGACAGCAGATCATTCAATACATGTTCTCGGATAACTCAAGGAACCACATAACACGGGGAAAGGGCTGCACCTGTTCTGCGTTCAGCTGAATTCCTTTGCCCAAGTCCTCCAGGGGTTACTCTCAAAGACAAGCTTAATGCCTTCATTTTACATCAAAAGCTGGCCTTGCCGATAGAGGTTTGGCGTGTTTGGGAAATGCCGGCATTCAATTACAAGGTCCACGGACGAAAGGGTGCACTCCCATGACCAGGGTTGGAGGGACAATGAAGGCGCGCTGCCTCTTTTGTAACAACAAAAATTACACCTCAATTACCAGGCTCGCGTTAATTGTTAAACCGGCTGCTGCAGCAAAAGCAGTCACCTAGAAAAAGCCACATTGGTTTACAAAGCCCTTTGGATCGCCCGTCTCATTAAAAGCGACTGAAGCGATTCCACTTTGCCGTGAACAAGTCTTCACACGTGGCTATTCGGTGGTAAAAACAGTTTGATTTGTTTGTTCGATGGCTGTGGGGGCCAAACACTGAATTGCAACCTTTAGAGATGTCAGGGACAGCAAGAATCTGACAGAACACACAGAGCTATGCTCTAAGAGCGTCCCATGGACGGGGGGGGGGGCATGCCATAGTGTGCGATCCTAACCTGGAATTAGGCTGGCACAGTTAGGCCAGCAGAAGGGCCACAGTAAAGCACTCTCGGAGTTGGGGAGGATGGCGCACGTCTGTGTGCTGGCCTCTCTGACTCCAAGAGAGCTCCAAACATTCTTTATGGTGTGCCTTGTGCCAGCCAAACTTGGCCGGTCTAACTCCAGGTTAGGATTGCGCCCAGAGTCTATTTCATGTCAATATCTGCCATACTTGTAACTTGCAGAACTTAGGGTCACTTAATTCTAAACGGGAAGGAAAAAAAAGGGACGCTTGCATTGCTGAGAAGAGATGTGTTATCAAGACAGCAACATCACAATTTCTCCCACTGAATTTATCCTCTTCTCTCTCCCCCCCTGCCATTATTCTGTTTGAGAGAGGAGACAAAATATCTTTTGGCTGCTGCTGCTGGGAAAAAAAAAAGACGATTCCTGCTGTTGCTGCCATTGTGTCAAAAATATGTGCCTGCAGGTTCTGTTAGTTTTCCCAGCATAGGATGATGGGCGTACATAAGAACCTGGGTGAAGTGCTTCACACCAGAAAATGCAAGTGGGAAGCTCTGCTAAACACTTCAACATTCTGCCATGTTTTGAGTTTTAACGAACCCCCCTTTCTGAAATTAGCAAAATTAATTTGCATTCTGAATAAGCTTTGCTGCTCAAAACCAGCTTCTTAAAAGCCACTTCAAGGAAAATTAACGACTGAGCAGCAAGCACGCTGGGCTAAGAAAACAGTATTTGCATAAAAGCTCAGCAGCTGGAGATGTTGTGGGCCCAAACGTGCTCTTTTTCGGGGTGGGGGGAGTCCTTCGGGGGGAGTCCCTCTTTCAGAAAATCTTCTGCCTTAAATCTAGCTCACTTCTGCAAATATGGCTTCCAAGGGCTATTCAGCGCAACTCAGAAAAAGAAACATTGTGATAAAGCACCAGGCTCATCAATTGCTTCTAAGGAGATGGTGACGTATACAATGGCCCCAATTCAAGCATTCACACTAAACCGTAGTTCACTACTGTAGCGTAATTGCTAAACCATGGTTCCGCACTACAGCCTATTGCTAAACCATGGTTCAGTGCTGAAGCATGGTTTCTAAAATACGCTGTCAGCTGCCCTCAGTGGAAAGGAAGATGGAGGAATACATATACACACGTTTTAAGCCGTAAGACACTTACCCGGCTATGCTGGAAGGAGGGTCCAACCCCGATCCCTGAAGGAGAGCCGGGAGAAGGGACAGGAGAGGAGTTTGGAGACGAGTGGAGATTCCCAGTGATTAGAATCCCAATGTCATTGTCCATGTCGTCCGGGAACGGAAGGTCGAACATGTCATCTGAAGAAAGGGGGCAAAAATTTGCAGTCAGTCCATTTGCAAGCATATGAGCAGGCCAAAAGGTGCTTCCTGCCTAGTCATTTGAAAGGGAAGTTATTCTTCCACAACTGCTTCGGATGATGGAAACTTACTCATTTAACTACGGTGTGAGGCAACACTCTTTCAAAACCTGCGCCTAGAACGCCTTTGTTTGAGGGCAGAAAGAAACTGAGAAGAAGTAGCGGAAACCAACTAAATACTTTTTGTGTGTAAGAGTGAGCCAAACCTTTTGCATTTTCGGCATGCGCCAGTCAATGCGCCAGCTCCATCCCAATTACACGGTCTCTGCCAATCAGGGATCACACAGCCAGCTTGAAGATGCTACAAGCCAATTCAGAGCGAGGGCAAGAAGTGCTGCCTTCGCTCCAAATGGGCAAGTGCCTTTTGTCCTTGTTCAGACTCCTCAAGAGGCTGTCCAGGGAGCTGGGTGTGGCAAGGCCCACAAAAGCTGGCAAACACCTGTTTCAATTTGGCAAGACCAACTCCAGGTGGGTCCCCAAACCTCCTCTATTCACCAGGGTACTTCCCCTGGGGCAGGGAACCTCACACAGAAAATGCTTTCGGTTGTTTTGCAGCAGAGATGTTAAGGGGACAAACCCCTTATTGCAAATAATGATTCCCGTCCAACACACAGCCCCGCCCCTCCTATGAAGAACAGCAGACGGCAACTACCAGTAACACAACCTGGATTATTAAAGCTTTCCTCCCACAAGCTCGAGGCACTAACCCAAATGAACGCGACACTTTGCCTCGCCTCTAAGGCACAAATGAGAGGGCTAATAGCTCAGGAGGCTTTCTAATCATTAAACACGGAGCGGAGTGGAGAAAATTAAATCTAAATGCCCTTTTGGAAAACATGCGCCCTGGGACATGGCTCCAATTAGCACGCAGGACCCGAAAGGCCGGGTTTAATGCGGGTTAAACATTTGTCAGAATCGTGGCTCAGGCGGGATTCTGGGGGCGGTAAATGGACAGGGGCACACGGGCATTAAGGGGAGGCTCACCCTGTGGGGCCCACTGAATTCCAGAAGCCGATCAAAGGAGACTCGTTAAAGGAAGGGGGTCAACTTTGCTTCTTAACGAAACAGTTAACCTTCCTTGCAGCTGCCCAGCGAGTAACTAGATGATTTATAAAGTGGACCGTAATTAGATCAGTGGTGAATATTGACCCCCCCATGCTAGAGTATATCCAGAAAACAAGGAGGTTGTGTTTCTCCACATCAGGCTCCATCCTCTGGCAGAGACCACCTTTCCTTCCTTGCTCTTCTACACTCAGAGAGGCTCTCTTCCAAGACCCCTTTTAGCTCCCCTGATGGAAGCACCCCAATCTCCTTCTTCCCCCCTCTCTAGAGCCATTTCATCCCATTCCCAGCCCGGCCCTGCTGAATGGGGTTCCGACTCAGCAGAAACCCACAAACTTCTCCGTTTTCAGGAGTGCCGAGGAGAGTTTCCAGGCGCCAAGCCTGGAAAATGCAAGAACGTCCTCAGTGCATTTACTGCAAGCAGGCAGGCCCTTGCTACATAAAATCACACAGGCAGGGTTACCAGACCCAAACCGGGACAGAGTGCCTCTGCCTTTAAACCATTGTATGCTGTTGTTCAGTCGCTAAGTCGTGTCCAACTCTTCGCGACCCCCTGGACCGCAGCACACCAGGCCTCCCTGTCCTCCACTGGCTTCCGGAGTTTGCCCAATTTCATGTTCATCGCTTCGGTGACACTGTCTAACCATCTCACCCTCTGCCGCCCCCTCCTCCTTTTGCCTTCCATCTTTCCCAGCATGGGGGTCTTTTCTCAAGCGTCCTCTCTTCTTCTCATGAGGTGGCCAAAGTCTTTGAGCTTCAGCTTCAGTGTCCTTCCAGGGAGCCATCAAGCTGGACTTCCTGTAGGATTGCCCGATTGTCTAGAAGAGGGGATCTGGGCAGGTGCAGCTTTTTAAACCCATCCACAATGAGCTGCACCTGTGCAAATTCCCTCTTCTAGACAAGGGTTTAAAGGTAGAGGCACCCTGTCCCAGTTTGGATCTGGTAGCCCTAATCCTCGGTCACAAGGAAGGCCATTCTTTCAACCCCCCCCTCAAAGGCAACAATGCTGTGGGGGACCAGCTATAAGCAGACACTGGTCACTTTTGGTTGCCTAGCTAAGGACACCAGAGCATGTGGGTAAGCAGACAAGGCGGATCACAACATCCAGGGTGCGCTGCTGCCATGAATGGGGAAACGCGCGCACACTTTTCCGAGCGTCTGGGCACAAGCCGCACTTACCGTTGTTGGGGCTGAAGCCATCTTCGTTGGGGTAGTTGGCAGGAGCCACCTGGATGGTTGCCGAGGTCGGAAACACCAAGATGTGCGTGCAAGAGGCATCCTGCGGGGTATTCAGCTGGGACGACTGCAAATTCAGGGCGGTGCCGCGGCCAAACACAGACCCCATGGTGACAGCATCTGTCGACGGGAGCACAGAGTCTAAGCTTTGGGAGGCTCTCCCAGCACTCAAACCTTCCCAGTTTGAGATGTGGCTAGCAGGGCGGTGGGACAATTGGGACGCAGAGGGTCCCTCCTCACTGAACTGAGAGGTCGCGCATAGCTACCAAATGGCCATTGGCTAGACCTCTGGTCCTCCGTGAATTGGCCTGATTCCCTCTTAAAAGCCGCCATCTTGTAGCAGCGCAAGTCAGGATAGTGCAGAAGTGAGAGAAAACGATTTAATTTTTTCGCGGAGTTTGTTTCCCGAAGGTTAGCAGTGCAGAAAGCGGTGTCGTGCGCTTTTATTTCGCTATCACCGTTTTCTCCCACCCCTACTGAGGCGCCGTCCCCATCCAACGTAAGAAGATGAGCCCCGCTGCATCAGGCCAAAGGCCCATCCAGTCCTGCTTCCTGTATCTCACAGGGGCCCACCAGGTGCCTCAGGGAGCGCATAAAACAACAAGATGCCTGCATCCTGTTGCCAATCCCTTGCATCTGGTATTCTGAGGAAAATTTCTGAGGTAAAGTTCTGAGGAAAATTTGAGGTAAATAAAAGAGAATTTGCTATCCTGTCTGTGGGGAGGCAGCTATAATCACTTGCAACCCAATCTGGCCCTTAAGAACATAAGAAGAGCCCCGCTGGATCAGGCCAAGGGCCCACCTAGTCCAGCTTCCTGTATCTCACAGTGGCCCACCAGGTGCCTTGGGGAGCACACAAGACCACAAGATGCCTGCATCCTGTTGCCACTCCCTTGCATCTGGCATTCTGAGGTAAATTTCTGAGGTAAAATTCTGAGGTAAATATGTCACCTCTCCCATGTGTGGTCCATAAGAACATCAGAAGAGCCCTGCTGGATCAGGCCAAAGGCCCATCTAGTCCAGCTTCCTGTATCTCACAGTGGCCCACCAGGTGCCTCAGGGAGCACACGAGACCACAAGACGCCCGCATCCTGTTGCCACTCCCTTGCACCTGGCTTTCTTTAAAATGCAGAAGGACGTCCCTTAAGACTTAAGAAATACGATTAAAGTACTCGCTGGAGGACTCGTTTAGGCAGACTGGGTAGAGTTTGCTTTGAATGGGAGGCAAGACCGCCAACGGCGCGCCTGTCCTTCCGCCTGACCCACGCATTGGCCTTAATAAATGGTCCGACTGACAGGATCCTTGCATGGATTTTCCCAAGCGACATCTGTTAGACCTACTAATGCACCAGGCTCAGCATTTAGAACCCAGCAAGCCGACACGGGGAACGGGGCAGACAAGAGGCAATACGCTACATCAGGGGTCAGGGAACCTTTTTACCTTTTACCCCAAAATATATTTGGATACGCCGACGTTACCCCCCCCCCGCCAGAACAAAAGAAAAAAAATTACATATTGGAACCCATTGCTTTTTATTTGATTAATTAATGAGCTTAATTAATGCTATGTAAATATGAAGTTGTAAAGGGCGGAGCACAACAAACAAAACAAAACAAAACGGAGCCAGCCAGCCAGCGACGGAACCGGAACGGGGGTAATGGATGGTTGTGTTGCCAAGACACAGCCGGGCATGCATATAGATTCATATGCATGCCCGGCTGTGTCTCGGCAGCGCGACCGTCCATTACCCCCAGGAATTTCATTTTTACCCCATTTGGGGTAATTTACCCCTGTTCCCTGACCACTGATCTAAACGGTACCGTTGTCTGAACTCCTCCCACAAACCCTGCTTTGGGTAACGGAGCATCCCTTATTCATTAGTCAGACCCACACGACTTTCACATGTTCCGATTTCGAAGAACGGGGGTGGGGGGTGGGGGGGGTGGAGAGGAACCCACTTCCCCCCCTTTCCCCATGCCACATGTCTGCATGGTCCACGACATCTAAAACACAACGGGCGGCACTCACCTGGCATCACCACGAAGGACCCCTGGGGCTCCATGGCGACTAAGCAGGCACTGAGAATGGAGGGGGAGTCCGTGGAGGAGATGCCACACATCCGACACACCTCCTTCAACCGCTTGCTGATTGTCTGCAGCGAACACTCCCCGAGGAGGATGCTCCAGTCTGGGGAAAAAGGGGAGGGCATAAGAACATCAGAAGAGCCCCTTTGCTGGATCAGGCCAAAGGCCCATCCAGTCCAGCTTCCTGTATCTCACGGTGGCCCACCAGGTGCCCCAGGGAGCACACAAGACAACAAGATGCCCGCATCCCATTGCCACTCCCTTGCACCCGGTACTCTGAAGAAGCCCACCACCTTTGTAAGGAGGTTGCACAATCCATCATTGCCTATAGCCCACGATGGACTTTTCTTCCAGAAATCCGTCCAATCCCCTCTTAAAGGCATCCAGACCAGATGCCATCACCACCTCCTGTGGCAAAGAGTTCCACAGATTAACTACCCGCTGGGTAAAAAAGTACTTCCTTTTATCTGTTTTAACTCTCCCAACCCTCAGTTCTAGCGGACGCCCCCTGGTTCTGGTGTTTTGAGAGAGGGAAAAGAACATCCCTCTATCAACTCTATCCCTTCCATGCATAATTTTGTATGTCTCAATCATGTCCCCCCTCAGGCGCCTTTTTCCTAGGCTGAAGAGCCCCAAACGCTGCAGTCTTTCTTCATAAGGGAGGTGCCCCAGCCCCGTCATCATTTTTGTCACTCTCTTCTGCACCTTTTCCAGCTGCACCATTCCAGCAGGATGAAACAAGGAGCTGGCCTGGGGGTGGGGAAGATCTTCTCTCTCCTAAGCCAGGAAGAGCCGCAGGATTTAGCTTGTTATTGGTGGGGAAAGAACAGCCTGGAAAGGAACGGGCCAGGACCGCCATTTCGGCAAGGAGGAGTGTGAACATCAGCGCCTCCCGTTCGTGACAGAAACTCTCTCCGGTTCTCCTCCTAAAACCAAGCCCCACCTTCTCGGCTGATTCAGAATCTCTCAAATAAATAACTTTATTCCACTTTGCAATGCTTTTGGGGAGGGGGCTTGCCGACCGTTTGGGGGCTCTAGTTCTCGTGGCGGGGCATCTCTTTTTCATTTGTCATGCTGCCTCCGAGTGCAGGAAACAAAGGTCCTGTTCTGTTGGGAAAAGGACAGGAAGTTGGCTGTTCTTAAAGGATTTAAATAGCTAAGGGAATTCTGTTTTGTGTGTTTTGTTTTGTTTTTAAACACATTGTTATGGGTATTCTGAACAGTACTCCATGAATTGGGATCCGTTTGGAAAAAGAGGCACACATTATATTAAACTGCAATGCCAGCCATGCCCTCTTGAGGGAGCCAGAGTCAAAAGCTGGAGTCAAAAGCTAGTCGTCGGTGTAGCTCTTGCGAACTTGGTGGCTATTGACATTTGGTGGCTTAAAAAACAGCACCTGGGCTGCTACTTGCAATGGACACAAGAAGTTATGGCCATAAGCAGCATTCTGCAACCTGTGGGTCGGAACCCCAATGGGGTCACGAAGCCTCATTTTGGGGGTCATGGCAGCCTTTCAAAGTCTGGGCTTCAAAGCCAATCCAATAATGGCACTACCTTCTCAAAACTGAGTTCCTGATATAGTCTGCATAGCCTCGATGTCTTGCCCGGCAGTTCCTAAGACCAGTCTTGTTTAGGCTGCTACCTCGTAGGGTTGTTGTAAAAGTGCAAGAAGCAGGGGGAAATGGGGCAGGTGAGGTGGGCAGGGAAGGCGGCAGATCAGGTTTCAGGAAGGGGAAAGAACTGGCAATGAGTCCCAAATTTCATACTTCAGTTTATCTATGTATTGGGGTTGCGACACGAAAAAGGTTGAAGGCCACTGGCCTAAAGATCTAAACCTGGGTTTCTCTCGGCAGCAGGAACCAGACATGATCTGGTCGTTAAGTGACGGTGGAGCTTCCCAACACATTTGCAAAATAAGCAGGGTGGAGAGAATTAGTTTCACTGCCGCTTTGCCCAAACCATAAAGTTCATGATTCCTGGGACCGGAAGCCCACAGATGTCAAAACAGGCAGAGGATCTAGAGGGTCTGTCCAGAAACGCAACAGCCCCTCTCCATTTTGGCCCCCGAGTCAATGCCTACATGCACGCTTGGCAGACCGTGAAAGGCAAGACACAAGATGATTTGACAATGCAGGGAAGGCGACGGGGTTGGTGTGTACCTTTCAACTCCCCGTGGCCCAGCCGGCCGAGGCGTCCAATCACCACTCGCCAGGGCAGTGAGGTCATCTGGACAATCCCGATGCACCACTCCCACAGCTTCTGCAAGCCAATCTTGCGGGCGGATACTTTGCACCTCCTGGATCTACGGAGAAGAGAGGGAGAAAAAGCAAAGTACACTTCTGTTCTTCGGTTACATCACCGCAAGGGCTCCATCCCCGGAGATCCAGGTGCTCAGTTACTTTTTCCAATGGCACCTGACCAAGTAGCCAGTTTGCATTACACCATTACTTGCGGTCCAGCACATCTCAGTCATTAACTCCCCAGTTAGCCTGGCGGAAGCCACTGTCCTAAGTCTCCCACCTGCAACGTGGGGGTGATAATATTGGGCTCTCTTATCGGGCTATTGTTACAGCAATAAATATTTCAAATGCTCCAAAGTGCTCTATAAATGCATTCATACGTTCGTTATAACCGTCACAGCTGCGGCTGGAAACTGCGGTATCAAAATACTTTTAACGTTTTGTTTCAGGACATTTAAAAAAAAATGGAAGAACCAGCATTGCACATCAGTATTGTTTGACGACGATGATGTGAGAGATCGTATGCAATGTCGAGCCAATCAGCCATTGATTGATGGATGGATACTGTGCTGAGTTCAACACTATGAACTATGCACCCATCTTATGCTCAGATGTATTCAACGGGCAATTTCAATCCTGTTGTTCTGCCCCAACAGGGGCCAGTAGGCTAACTCGTGACAAATAGAGAAGAAGCAAACCAAATCATTAAAAAAAATTTAAAAGTGTTAAAATTACAGGTAAGAAAAACCCCAAAGTGCATTGCAGATCAGCAAAAACGTAACAAGCCGAAGGCTAGCGGAAAGAAGTGGAGCTTTCACGGGATGTTTTAAGAGAGGCTAAAGATGGAGGCTTTTGGGCTGCCTGATGAAGGACGTTACAAAGCTTGGGTGCCGGTAACCAAGGAAGCCCTGCCTTTTGGTCCCCTCAACGGGTCACGAGCTAATTTTAGGTGGGTCACATAGCACCTAGAGCAGCCATTTTGAAAAGATGGGAAGAGGGGACGGAGGAGAGGGGAAGGGCTGTGTGGTTGTTTTGCTTGTGTCCAGGTTGTGAATAGACTTTTTCCTCTTTTCTGATTTACTTTGCTATTGGGAAATGGCTGAGAAATAGCCTAACTGATGGCTGCGTTCTCAGGAAGGCGGCAGGCTCTGGCGTCACAATGACACACTTCCAGCCGTGACATCACTTCCGATGGGTCATAAGAAGAGCCCTGCTGGATCAGGCCAAAGGCCCATCTAGTCCAGCTTCCTGTATCTCACAGCAGCCCACCAGGTGCCCCAGGGAGGCACGAGACAACAAGATGCTTGCATCCTGTGGCCACTCCCTTGCACCTGGTACTCTGAAGTAGCCCACCACCAATGTAAGGAGGTTGCACAATCCATCATTGCCTATAGCCCACGATGGACCTTTCCTCCAGAAATCCGTCCAATCCCCTCTTAAAGGCATCTAGACCAGATGCCATCACCACCTCCTGTGGCAAAGAGTTCCACAGATTAACTACCCGCTGAGTAAAAAAGTACTTCCTTCTATCTGTTTTAACTCTCCCACCCCTCAGTTTTAGCGGATGCCCCCTGGTTCTGGTGTTTTGGGAGAGGGAAAAGAACATCCCTCTATCGACCCTATCCCTTCCATGCATAATTTTGTATGTCTCAATCATGTCCCAAACAGATTGTCATTCTAAAAAGCGGGTCCCAGTGCTAAAAGGTCTAGCCCTGTACCGTCTATTCTGGGGAACAGCAGCTCTTACGAGGTCTTCAGCAGAGAAACGTGATCCGTAGCATTTGCTTCTTGAGACGCCAGAGACCTGGAGGTACTCTAAGCATCTGTGCTACCGGTCAGCTAGGAAGACACCTGGTTTTCCATCCTACCTGTTTGGCAAGTCAATATTGACAATGCAGGTTTCCAACAGTTCGCCATGCAGGTCGGTGCAGGAGGCCAGGAGCCAGCGCTGGTCGTGCGACAGACAGTACCCGACGAACAGCACGTTGTACTTCTGGCTGGCCTCCCCGAAGGTCTCCCCCAGCTCCGTCTGCTTGTCCTTGATGGGCGCCAGGATGAACGGAGGGGAGTACAGCTGGATCGGGCTGGGCCGCTGCGAACACAGGACACCCCACGCAGCGTAAGAACATATACGAGACCAGTTAGCTCTAAGTGCAGAAAGCGAGGCAGTGCTTTTAAGGGCAGGGAAGCTGGAACAACGTAAGTGCATAAGAACATAAGAAAAGCCCTGCTGGATCAGGCCAAAGGCCCACCTAGTCCAGCTTCCTGTATCTCACAGCGGCCTACCAGGTGCCCCAGGGAGGCATGAGACAACAAGACGCTTGCATCCTGTTGCCACTCCCTTGCACCCAGTACCAGTAGCCCTCCACCTTTGTAAGGAGGTTGCACAATCCATCATTGCCCATAGCCCACGATGGACCTTTCCTCCAGAAATCCGTCCAATCCCCTCTTAAAGGCATCCAGACCAGATGCCATCACCACCTCCTGTGGCAGAGAGTTCCACAGATTAACTACCCGCTGGGTAAAAAAGTACTTCCTTTTATCTGTTTTAACTCTCCCAACCCTCAGTTTTAGTGGATGCCCCCTGGTTCTGGTGTTTTGAGAGAGGGAAAAGAACATCCCTTTATTGACTTTATCCCTTCCATGCATAATTTTGTATGTCTCAATCATGTCCCCCTTCAGGCGCCTTTTTTCTAGGCTGAAGAGCCCCAAACGCTGCGGTCTTTCTTCATACGGGAGGTGCCCCAGCCCCGTCATCATTTTTGTCGCTCTCTTCTGCACCTTTTCCAGCTCCACTATGTCCTTTTTGAGCCCTGCAGGATCAAGGCGAAGACTCTCCCCAATGATCTCAGCCAATCCGACTATGTAGCTAACTTGCTTCACGCACACGGAGACGGACTGGGTGGCCCCAGGCACCGCTTGGTTTGGGTTTTGCAAGGGCTGATGGGAAGATCTGCTCCTCGCGGCAACTCAAGACCAAGGCAGCGACTCAGGACTTAAGCCCAGCTGGCTGGCTTGTTTTTCCTGGGGGGCGGAGAGCAGAGCTGCAACCCCCCCCTGCGTGTCCACGGCTAGCACACTTGCCTCGGGGTTCTTGAGCGTCATCTCGATGCTGGCGGCCGGCCCAAAGCCGGTGAGAGACTTGATGTGGATCTGCGTGGGCAGCGGCCGCCTGCACTGGCAGTAGACGGAGAACGCCAGAGACTTCAAGTGCTGGATGTAAAAGACCTGCTCGTCCTTCATGGTCTGCAGCATGTATTGGCAAGGCACAATCTGGAACGGAGAAACAGAGCAGGCAGGGTTAGGGAAGCCGGCGAGTTCGACTGGGCAGCCACTGGCGCGTGACGTATTTAAGGGGTGCCCGTACGTCTCCTGGAAAGCTGGGGCCGGCCGGCCTGGATGGCACAAAGCGAACCAGGCACTGACCCCAGAAGCGGATCGCTGTGATGGCCCCTGGGGGCTGTCGTCAGGTCTCTGCAAGCGTCCCAGGCAGAATGGCAGATGCTGTTCGCGCCGGCTACCATTTCCAGGTCTCCAAACTGGACACCGCTACTCTCCATGCCGGGCAGTGATTCTCCAGGGTTCAGACAGTCCTACCCAGAGATGCCATCTTTTGTATGCTAAGATGCTCCACCACTGAGCATAAGAACATAAGAAGAGCCCTGCTGGATCAGGCCAAAGGCCCATCTAGTCCAGCTTCCTGTATCTCACAGCGGCCCACCAGGTGCCCCAGGGAGGCAACAAGATGCTTGCATCCTGTTGCCACTCCCTTGCACCCGGTACCAGTAGCCCACCACCTTTGTAAGGAGGTTGCACAATCCATCATTGCCTATAGACCACCATGGAACTTTCCTCCAGAAATCCGTCCAATCCCCTCTTAAAGGCATCCAGACCAGATGCCATCACCACCCCCTGTGGCAAAGAGTTCCACAGATTAACTACCCGCTGGGTAAAAAAAGTACTTCCTTTTATCTGTTTTAACTCTCCCAACCCTCAGTTTTAGCGGATGCCCCCTGGTTCTGGTGTTCTGAGAGAGGGAAAAGAACATCCCTCTATCGACTCTATCCCTTCCATGCATAATTTTGTATGTCTCAATCATGTCCCCCCTCAGATGCCTTTTTTCTAGACTGAAGAGCCCCAAACGCTGCAGTCTTTCTTCATAAGGGAGGTGCCCCAGCCCCGTAATCATTTTTGTCGCTCTCTTCTGCACCTTTTCCAGCTCCACTATGATGCGGCGACCAGAACTGGACACAATATTCCAGGTGCGGCCTTACCATCGATTTGTACAATGGCATGATAATATTGGCTGGGACAGGGAGAGCGATAGGGCCCTCTCCTTACGAGACAGGATAAACCCTAACTTGGGTTCTCTTGGGGACTGCTGAGGTTCTCTCGACCTCTTGGGTGCTGTTGAGCCACCATCATGTGTGGCTCAAAGCCAACACCAACGTTCTCTGGGGGCTGCCGCCCATTCCTCTGACGCTGGGAGGACAGACACCGTGTTGGTTCTTCGGTCACCGCGGCATTGACAAAGCCAGAGCGAGGCTCTCTATTTTTTCATATTATCATAGAGTGCTGCATATGCCAGACTACCGCCTGCCTAAATTATGCCTGGAGGAACAATTGAAGTGCGGCGGTTGGGCCAGTTCGGTTCACTCGTTGTTATCTGCCATCTCTCTTTCTACAGGTATTTTTGTTTTTGTGGATTTCAAGCCGTTGCTGAGGGAGTGGTTATATAAACAAGACAACGAACAGGATCTAGCCCTCCTGAAAGTTTCTCATTTTTCTCAGATTTACAGTTTTTTTTAAAACTTCCCACTCTAGACCACTATATTTCTATTCGCTTACTTATGTCAAGCTAAGGAAGGCCTTCACGGAATTACGCCTCCAAACTATGCCAACTGCGTATCTCGAAGGCAGATTCCAGGCCACACCTAAACACCTTAGATACTGTATTTGCGGATCCGGGGAGATTGAGGAGGTGGTGCATTATATTATATTCTTTTCTGCCACCTCTATCATTCTCCCAGGCAGAGATTTTTAGGTCACATTTTGGCTTCCACTCAACTGGAAAATCCTTTTCTGATTGTGTGCTATCTTCTTTCTGATATTGATCCTCATGTTACTTATATGACCTCTTTGTATGCTAGGGCTGCTAAAGTTATTCGTTACAATTTTGTAAATTCTGATACTGCAGTTCTTGAATTCTAAATATGGCAGGGGGACTGGTTTCATAAGGCCTATCGTTGGATGTTTTTGATGTATTAGCAATTCTTCTGCTGTTTTAGAACTTTTTTTTTTGTTATTTATCTTTTTTAATCGTTTTGTAATTGTCATGGCTTTTAGCCAAACAAATAAACTTGACTTGACTTGACAAAGCAGGCAGGAAGAGCTCAAGACTGCAATATGAAGATCGTAATGATCGGTGACGATCATTACGTCATCTGAATACGCTGTCTGCAGTTCAATGAGAGGGAGTGAGTCCTGTCAAGGGAGCGAGCCCAGTTTGAAAACATTTAGCGTCTGCTGCAAAGGCCGCCAAGGTGCTCTTGTTGTCCCCACGGCGTTTGTACACGCTGTGCTCCCAGGAAGGCTCGGGGAGAGAATGTGCTGCGCTCAACACGTCCGGCAACTTTCACTGGAAGAGCTGCCGCGGCTTCCGATGGGCAACATGCCACGCGCTTGAAAATGCCGAACTACAGGTGCACGGATGTAAACCCAGAACATTAAGAGCTGGCAAGACCAGTGCTTGGCGCAAGGCGTAGCAGCACAACATTCCTATCCATGCCGGTTTTTCTCTCCAAGCAGCAGCGACCCCCTCCCACCCACCCCCCACTTTTATGCCCTTCGGCTCACCTGGAGAATGAAAGAATTCCTCATGTTCTCAGGCAAGTGGTCCAGCATCTCGGTGTAGCATCGCATCAAACTCAAGAGCCAGAAGTTGGCCGAGGCCGATTCCTCATCCGCCGTGTAGGTAAAGGGATCCACCATGTAGATGACCACAGCGGGGGGGTAGGCGTGGCTGTCCGCCGACTCGGGCTCCGTAGGAATTCCGATCCTCTCCCTCTCGGTGGAACTGGAACGGAAGAGGGCAGGCAGTGTGAACTGACCAGGAGCTGACAGGTGCGCCAATCACAGCCAAGATGTCCAGAGTAAGGAACAAGAGGGGAGCGGGTGACAAAAGAGCACCCCAACAGAGAGCAGGGTCTTGCTCAAAGGGGATTTGCCAATGCAAACCATTTTCTTAAATATATAATTACTATTCAATTAATAATTACAATTACAAAAACTGGGCTTATTAAGGCTGGCCTATCTCAAAGCCCAGAGGCGGACTGCAATCCAGCACAGCGTCATCCAACGTAGACCTTAGCATGTTTAAGCCCACTGAGATCCATGGGCTTAAACAGGCGGAATTCATTAATTCTGAATTGGCGCAATGGACGGTGACCACAATATTCCAGTTATTCATAAATGGCTTTACTGACTTCTCTTTAAGTAAATTCGTATGTTCATCCATTTCCATTAAGTCCAGTATTTTTTATCCACCGGTCTTCAATGGAAGGTACCTCTGGCGTGCAATTTTGTTATGTGTGGACTCGTGAATGCACACGCAAACACATCACCCGAGCTAAGCTAAGGAAGATCTCCTCCACACCTGCATCACATGGCTGCTGGACCTACCTTTCCTGCCCCTCTGGTTGCTGTTGAGATGAGCTGTGTCCTGCCTCTGTCTCTCCTTCGGAGACTGTGCTTCCTTGGGCTCTCTCTGTGGAATTGGCCCCTGGGAGTGGGTTTGGCCCTTGAGGCAGGCCACTGCTGAACCCTGAAGAGGAGGTAGTGCTTGTCTGGTTAATACTGGCTGCGGAGGAGGTGGCGGCGGCGGCGGCGGCTGACAGCTGTGTCACTGCAGATCCAGAGGCCGAGCTGCTGCCTGTTGGCAGGCTTGTGGTCCCACCGTTGGGCGTGGAAGTGAAGGAGCTGCCAGCTGGGGGAGCCCCGGGCGCGGCGAGACAGGTGGGGTTTGGAGGAAGGGAGGCGGTGCTTCCAGACAGAGATTGTTCCTGGCTTGCTGGCGGGGGCGGTGCAGTCTGATGCTTCGGTGGTACCAGCAGGCTACTATCCAGCTGCAAAGTAGCTAAGTAAGGTGCTGGAAAAGGGAAAAGGGAAAAGGGAAAAAAGGAAAGGAAAGGAAAGGAAAGGAAAGGAAAGGAAAGGAAAGGAAAGGAAAGGAAAGGAAAGAAAGAAAGAAAGAAAGAAAGAAAGAAAGAAAGAAAGAAAGAA
>JAJKFI010000059.1:2730449-2743308 GCA_029204185.1 Lerista edwardsae
GATTGATTGATTGATTGATTGATTGATTGATTGATTGATTGATTGATTGATTGATTGATCTGAAGGCCAATCAATCAATCAAACAGCCCTCCCATGATGGAAGCTGTTCCAGAGCATGTCACAGACCAGTGGTTCTGGGACCCACTTTTTAGAACGGCACCCGAGTCTTCTTGTTCTTTCTTTCTGGGTGCCAGTCAGGGAAAATGGGGACTGGAGAAGGGAGGAAAAACAGAAGAAGCCGAATGGCTCAAAAGGAGAAGCTAAAACACAGGCTTCTCCTAGCAACAACAGGTGACCTAGAAATCTAGATTTCCAGTCACCTCTTTGGCAGAAACTTGCAGCCATCATTTCCGCTTTAATTGGATCGCACTGGAGATTTTTAGCCCACCCAATAAACACCCACAATTAATAATCAAGCTCAGGCCTGGGGAAAGTTGTTCGAAAGTGCAGAATATCTGGAATTAAACTGCGGCGCCAAGGGGCCCCAATTCTTTTTGGGCAATTCTTTGGAGAGGCAGACCATAACTGATATCAAGGAACTGATATCAAGGTGCAAGCTGCTTCTCAAATTAATTCACGGCAGGGAGAGCGATCCCAACGCCGCAAGTTAGCTTTTAAGAGGAGGATTGGGTGCGGAGGCGTTGAAGAGCCTCAATCCTCGCTGTGCTTAAAAACGGAGGCGAAGGTGTGTGCAAAGCACGAAACTGGGACGTTGCAATTCATTCGGCAAGGCCCTGGCGCCAGTTCCAGCGGGCGCAGGACTGGAGGGCAGACTGTGAGGTCCCGACTGGGAAGAGGCAGAAGGCGGAAGCAATGTGCGGGGCCAACTGAGGAGTGATGTCGCCGTGATATATTACAGCCTCAAGGTCAACTCCAGCAGGCAGCCATGTGAACACCTGTGTCTATGATGAAACCAACGTAACCGAGAAATCTTTTAGCTGCCTTGGGGCAGCTTCAGTCAAGGCTGGCAGGGTACAAATCCATTAAATAAACATTCTTTCTTACGGTGCCGCAGCAAGCCTGGCAGGGCCCGAGAGGTCACTCGCCTGCTGGAGAATCCCGAGGCACCATGACTCACGGCTCTTCCCGGGGAAGGAGAGCAGGACGTGACTGCCATAGGGGCTCGGAACCAGTCGAGTGATCCCCGTCAAGGTCGGTGCTCCTTGTAAGCGACGACAGCCAGCCTGGGACTGAGCACGGCTGGAGCATTGCACATGCAAGGGAGGAGAAAAGGCCACTCCCTTTTCTCCCCAATTGCAGCAGGAAGACAGGCCTCTCCTAAACCAGTGCCTCTGGATTCCAGTGCTGGGAACACTGGTTTTTACAGGCCTGTCAAGGCTCAGGTAAAGTGAACAAAGCAGCCAGTTCTTTAAAAAACGATATATACGAGAGACGCCAGCCCCTGCTGTGTTCCCGCCGGCACACTTACTTGTAACCGTCTCGGATGAAAGCAGCCGACGGCGGCAAAGGGAGGTGTTCGCTTTTTGGAGGGATAGCCCAGGAAGGCCGATAAGCACAGGCCTCCGGGATCTTCAGAGGTAGCAGGCACTGGCTCGGGAGCATCTTCAGAGGGGCAAACACGGAGGAGCCCACGAAGGGCTGAAAGGTGGTGACTTTGTGCACGAAGGAGAAATCCTGCAAAGCCAAAAGCAACCGCACACTTTACTTGAACGGAGGCCCACCCGATTCCCTTTCTTATCGACACATCCCGCCTCGGTTGACCTTTCGTGCCTGCCATTCCAGCTGGCAAACTTCCCACAGGATAAACCCAACCAAAAAATGTGGAGCTTCACATTCCCTAAAACGTCAGCTTCCCCAAAATACGAGCCAAGCCAATTAGGGGTCATAGAGGTCCCCATTTTTCTCCCCTGTAACAAACAGCATCAAACTGCACAAAGTGAAGTGATCGTGTTATTTCCCCTCCCTTTACCATCAACCACCCATGGCAGCCAATAATGTTCAGGAGACGGGGAAGCACAATGCATGGTTTTGCTTCATGCATTTTTTTATTGCACATTACAGGGAGCATATTGGTCAGTCATGGCCTGTTGTTTCTGCACAACCCTCTTGAAGGGGATTTTTTTTTCCAGCATCCTGTGCCCAGGTCTTTTAGACCTTGTTTGCTTTAATGACTTTTGCTTGCTTACTGCGTGATGTTTTTTTTTTTTTACAGCTTATATGTTTTATCGCTTTCATTCTGCTCCGAGAACACTACCTGCTGAAAAACATGGTATTAAAACACTGGATAAAGTAGGCGCCCTGGGCGTTGGACCCAGCCCAAAACAGCTTCCAGTCAAAGCTTCCAAACGACCCTTGTCTATGGCTAATTGTACTCAAATCTTCACACTGGTGCTACCCTTTCAAATATATCAGCCACAGCGCAGTCCTAACCTGGAGTTAGGCCGGCACATTTAGGCCAGCAAAGTCTGGCCAGCACAAGAGACACCGTAAAGTATGTTTGGACCACTCTCGGAGTCAGGGAGGCCAGCACACAGATGCACACTATTCTCCAAGAGTGGTCCAAACACCACTCCCTTATATCTGGCATTGTGAGGTAAAATTCTGAGGTAAATATAAGGTAAATAAAGCAAAGTCTGGCCAGCACAAGGGACACTGTAAAGTATGTTTGAACAACTCTCGGAGTCAGGGGGGTCAGCACTTAGATGTGCGCCATCCTCCCTGACTCCATGAGTGGTCCAAATGCCACTCCCTTGTATCTGGCATTCTGAGGTAAAATTCTGAGGCAAATATGAGGTAAATAAACCAAAGTCTGGCCAGCTCAAGGGACACTGCAAAGCATGTCTGGATCACTCTCGGAGTCAGAGAGGCCAGCCCACAGACGTGCACCATCCTCCCTGACTACGAGAGTGGTCCAAACACGCTTTACGGTGACCCTTGTACTGGCCAAACTTTGCTGGCTTAGCTTATGCCAGCCTAACTCCAGTTTAGGATTGCGCTCCCGGTGACATGCTCAGCGTCATGAACGTGCCCATGTTGCAATTGTACATGCCGAGAAGGTTTGGCTTGTTACCTTGATTTCTTCAGGTTTGGGGCTGCCTAATCCATCCTCCACCTCCATTTTGAACTCGGTGAGCTGGGTCGTCACCATGTTGACCACAGGACTTTCCATCATCCCCAGCGTCGTCACCGTCTCTGAACTGATACCGTCTTTGTAGCTCATCACGGGGGAGAAAGCGGGGTGCTGCTCCAAGGAAGGGGGCGTCGGAAACATCCTCTGCAGGTCTGCCACAGCTAGGAAGGCGACAAGACGGGCTTAAGTGTTACAAAGCGAACCTTCCGCGTGACGCTCAGAAGAGGAAGCCCACACAAAAGAACAGCGAGAAGCAAAACATTAAGAAAAGAAGATAAAAAGAAGGCAGGCTCCCTGCCGGTTTCAGAATGAGCCGTTCTAAACCCAATGTTAGCCCCACAGATGGGTCAAATCTCACAGAAAACCGTTGTGTTCACCTGATGTCGTGAAATGCTTTAAGCCCAGCTGCGTAGAGCCCTATTAACACTTGGCTGCGGAGTTCTCATGGCTTCAAATGGATTAGAAATGTAACAGATGGATACAATACCAGTCAGACAGGGCAGTTTCAAAGTAGCAATTTCCTGATTTATTTTTTTTCAGGTGACTCGCACGGAAAAGGTGAGCGAGCAAGCAAGCAGGCACAATTTTTGTTTACGGAAATGGAGGGGATGCTATTTGCGGTTGAATTGTCCTTTTCAACCTAAAGCGATCGTTCCCCAACATTTTAGCGTTGGGATCTACCTAAAAAAAAGTTTTAAGTTTCCCAGTTGCTCAAACCTCTGGGGCTATAATAGTGATTGGGCAGCAGTGTGCGCCACAAGTAGCAGGTGGTTTAATACCCTCGGTTTAACACGCAGCCTAATCCAACCTCTCAAGTCTTGCAGCCCACCAAAAAACCCTGCCTGATTTAGTGGGGCTCTTCTTATGTGTTTTTCCTCCTCCTCCTCAACTATTTCAGCTCAACTACTGAAATAAAACATTTTCAAATATTTACACCGTATGTAAAACCATGTCCTGCTTTTTTTTTTCCAGTTTTGTTTGCTAAATAAAAGGCTTGCAGAGTGGAGTTGGCGTTTAGCACGTGACGTGACCCCAAAACGTGAAAGAAAAAAGAAGTTACACAGACGAAGTTTCTCTCAAAGCAAGGCTAAGGCTGCCAAGAAGGGGAAAAAAAATCCTGCAAAAATTCTCCATCAGCCTCATAACCCAATTTAGACAGACTACAAAAGAAAGCTATTGCCACCACTAAAATGGAGCTTGGTAATTAGAAACCTTGCCTTCGGGCATCTTCAAGAGAACAGGCAAAAATCAGAAGGAATTGTATTGCAATCCCTCACTCTCTTTATATTACACCCGAGCGGAACTTAAAAATAAAAATAGCACATTATGTTAAGCACGCTTCCCTACTTTAGAGAGTACTTTCTAGAAACTGGCGATGCCGTTGGTTCCTGGATGGTTTGCTCAACCACCAATCCACATGCTCCTGTTTCCCAATGCAATTCACAGGCTTCTTTTTTTTTTAGTTTGCTCCACCCACTGCAAGATAAAAGGAGCTACAGATGCCAAAGTTGGGTCCATGAGCCCCAACCTACGTACAAAGCCCCTGTGCCCTAGGTCAGTGGCACTCAAACGTTTTAGACCGGGGGCCCACTTTTTAGAATGGCACTGGTGTTGAGACCCACTGGAAGTGATGTCATTAACCTGGAAGCGACGTTGCAGCAGGAAGTGACATCACCAAGCAGGAAATGCTGTCATTGTAACGTAATACAACGACACTCTTGAAATGCAAATTGGCATGCTTGGACTGTAGCATGAAACAACGCAACCATGAAACATCAGAAAGCAAGATGAGGACAAAATAGTGTGTAAAAGCACTGAACTAAAAACAAAATTTTTAAAAACCCTCACTTGAAAATTCAAACTGTGAACACTCAGAAAAGGAATATAACAAGAGTAAGATCTCCAGTTCCACAATGGCTGCTCCCAGCTTTCTGTGGCCCACCTGACATGAGGTTGCGACCCAGCAAGTGTTGAATAACACTGCCCTAGGTCTATCCCTGACAGACTCTGTTAAGAGCCTGTTAAGAGATGACACTGCTGTGAAATCAACGGCGGTATACTGCCATCTACACAGCGACACACTTGTTTTTGTGGAACCCTTGACTATTAACAGGAATTTATTATCCATAGAGCGCCATCGCTGCAGAATGAACATACAGCCAGGTTCCTACCCTAATTGATCGTATCTGAGCATCCAAATGACCTGCATCTCCATCCTCCTCCATATCTTGCACGGACAAGGCGGCAGGTTTTCTTGGCTGACCTCTCCGAGGCATCTCAGCTCTTTTCACCAGCCACGTGATTCAAAGTTTGTTGCATCCCAAAATACCTCTGAAAAGGGCAAGCTCTTTTTTTTTGGCTTAACCCTTTCCCAACCCTATTCTACACTATGCCCGTCTTCTTTTGGAGTTCCTTTAAAATTCTGCAATGCACTGCCATTTAAAAAAAGAAAAAGAAAAAAATGTTTAATTAAATAAACCCACAGAATCGACGGGGTGCCATTATTCATGTTTCACATGTGTCATGCTTGAAAAAGCCTTGCATATTTTAAGACGCTATAGATCCACTAAAACTGTCAAAATCTAATCTCTGTGTACTTCATACTTCTGCTTTTGAGTAAATCACGGTTGCTTTTATGGGTCCATAAAACTCTCTGACTCATCCTCGTGACACTGTGGTTTTTCCCCTCAATTTGTTCTCATTACCGGCCAGAGTTAATGAGATAGTGTTGGAGGATGATTTGCAGCAAAACGATGGCACTGCTTAGAGGAGCCCTGGTCTCTTTCCCTCCGAAGCCCAGGATCTTGTAATTCACAATGACATCTGTTGGTATCGCACAAAAAAATACTACTTCCAAATACATATAAAACATTCCTAAAGCATATCATGCATGCACAGGTTGTAAGGAAGACAGGGGCATGGCTGCAGATATCAAAAAGGGCATCACAATTCCGTGGTTTCTGGCAGCAGGGCAAACACAGCACAGAAATACATGCGCAGGATACAAAACCTTTGCACGTGGTCAAATGCCGTTTGACTTCAGCTCATTGAGGCAAGCTAAGGAGGAGGAGCTTGGCCCATGACTTAGCTTAATCCCTTCCTCTTTTGTCGGTTTAATGAGGACACAGAATACAGTTTCGATTGGAAACCTCTGGCTTGCATGGCACATAGCCAATTCTATCTCCGCTCCAAAACTGAGCGAAGACTGCTCAATTTTCAAGATTTTCAAGCGAAGACGCTATCTCCCCATGGCTTGTGCAATTGCACCTGTAGGAATACTGTGCCTCAACAGGCCAGCTGGTAAACAACTAGCTCATGCAAGCAGCGGTATAGAAAAAATATAGCTGTTGTCCAAAGGAAGCCTATAGCATGGACACAGAAGTAGCTTATATTCATACGGGTGGTTAAGGACATAAGGCGACCCCCGGATAGTACAGTAGCTGATTTCTCATAGTGACTGTTCAAGTGCCCTTGGGAAGCCCACAAGAATTCATCTATCTAAATCAGAGAAAAATAAGGAAATTATCCCAGTCTACTCATGTTCACATCAAAAGAATAATAATAAAAAAAGAACTGCCCTGTAAAAATGGATTACATTATCAGTTTCTAATGTTTCCAAGAGAAGCCGACCATCGAGGATTTCGACAGTCCTACAAGACGGGACGGGACAGCATTGATTTCATCTGCACACAAAGCTTTGGTCAAAGGTTGCCACTTACTTGGTGGAAAAGGTACTGCTGTTCGCCCATCCTTTCCCAGGGGGCGCTCTTCAGTCCCCACCGCAGGCATTTTGGAGGACCGCAGGGCAGGTGATACAGCCTACGCAAGAGGATTTTTTTTTAAAAGTGACTCATTCAAGCAAACGGTGCTTTTAAAATATACAAATTACTAAATCTAACCACACAGTGGTCAGGACGCTTTTTTTCCCTTCCTGCACAAGCAATAAGCTTGCCTTTTGCACTCAAGAATCAATAGGCTTGCTTTGCTTTGTAAATGGGGGGGGGGGCTGTCCCTCTCCTGAAAGGAAAAGCAGCCCATGGAAGGCGGTTGACAGCTGGGGGAGAGAGAGAGAGAGAGAGAGAGAGAGAGAGAGAGAGAGAGAGAGAGAGCGCTGTCAAGGCAAGGTATGGGAGACCAATCAGGAGGGGGAGCGAATGGGATGACCCAATCAGATAACCCCACGTCCTTTGAGCAATTGACATCTCCCCACATGAGGGCAATTTCGAGGACTGGAAAAAAAAATCCAGCCTTGGCTCCTCTCCCCCTCTCCCCCCCCCGCCCCGCCCTTCCACGGGAGTTTTTTCTGGACATGTAGCTCTTATTCCTCTAAAGCTGCCATAGAGGCATGAGAGAGACCAGCCAGGAGGTGGCGCCAGTGAAACATCTTAGCCCAGGCAGTCCCTTGATGGGTTGATGGTCCCGTTTAAACTGCTTGTCGCAATTGTTTTGTTAAATTGTTTTAACACTATTTTTTTTAAAAAATCCTTCAGTAGGGAAAACAACTCAGTTTGTGCCACTGACCTGTTTTTTCTTTTAAAAAAAACAGAGTCCGTACGCCTCTTATATATTAAATATGCACAGGTGTGTGCAACGATGGCAACACAGCAGGGGGATATGGCTAACACGTGAAATGCCAACACAAAGTTTTGGTGTCACAGGCAAACTTGGGGAGAACAGCACCAAATTTAGGTCTTGTTCCCTACATATTGGCTGCACTAGGTAGGATATTCCCTCATTCTAGAAGCCTCATTTGGGGCCAGGGCAGTGGAAGAAACGTAACGTATCCTAGACCGGTGATGGCGAACCTTTTGGGTTTGCCGTGTCAAAAATGCCTAACTTGACTCGTCTGGTGTGTCACTCCTTCCCCAACAAAAGAGAAACAATTATTTGCACGCTCATTTAATTTTAAAAAAACTACAGTCCAAACATGTGTGGGGATAGCCATTAAATAAAGAACATCAAACCATCACAAAAAAAAAATCAAATCATTACAAAAAAAAACCCTCAGTATTTGTTGGGTGTTGGGGAATGCTAGCGTGTCACCCAAAATGTCATCTTTGACACGTGTGACACAGGTTCACCATCACTGCCCTAGACTAATGGTTCCCAAACTGCGAGGTTAGACTCTTGGGGGGGGGGGGTTGAGGTGGCGAACCCCCAAGCATGTTGCAAGGTGCTTACCGCCCCCGGAACTGCTTGGCAGTGGGAACACGAAGACCATGGAGCAATTGAAAAAATGACATAAGAAGCATGGCAGGCAGAGATCCACAAGTACTTTTTTGGTGCTTGAAAAGTCCACCCATCTGCCCTGAGCTGCCTGCCACTGTTTTTTTTTTCCGCCACTCCGCAGACTCAAACCCAGAAGTAATGGTGGCTGTGTGATGGCATCATCACCATCACTTTTGGGTCTGGAGCTCTAAGTCAGCGTGCCACAAAAATGTTTCGGGGACAGCCGCTGTAGGCTGTTTCTCTCATTCCTCCACACACGGAGACAAAGCAAAAGAAGGAGAACTGAACCCTTGGAGCCTTGCAACCTCTTTGAAACATCAGACAGTATGTCAAGTGTAGAACAGTGCTTCCGTTTACACGGCTGACTCCAACTCTTCACGCTACTTACCCCGGGCTCATCTTCATCCGAATTATCGAAGAGGTTGTCTAAGTCATGTAGTGAGGGTGCCAAGTCTGTTACTTGTGTGAGGCTACTAGTACCGGCTCGGCTGGCGGCGTTATCTTGCCGCGTGTCTGCAAAAACCAAAACGTCAAGGGCTTTAGGAACGGGGCTTGTGAGTTCTGCCACATCCACCAAAAAGAGGAGCAGCCCCCTTCCTCCAAATCGGAAAACCGCGGCGACATGCTCTAGTTACCGAGCCCAAGTCACGAGTCAGCAACTTAACTCCACAACTTGACTCACGAGTCATAGCGTGCGCTGTCGTGACTCGTGGAAATCTTTGAGTAAATTTGACTCAAGTCCCGAGTCATTTTGAGAAACAAGTTAAGACCTTGGCAAAATTTATCATCATTATTGAGCCTTCTTCCTTGCCTCAATCCTTCCAGCCTGGGCTTCTGGAACTACCTTCCCACCTCCCACCACATCTGCTGCTGCCATCGGTCTGAAGGGCAGCTTCTGAATCACCACAAGGTCTTTTGGGTTGATGCAAATAGAAAGTAAGTAGACGCACACTAAAAAACTCGAGTCAAATTCAAGTCGTGATTCTTTTCCAAGTCACTGGCCCCGAGACTTGAATAGAGTCCGGGTCAGTGACGTTCGTGACTTGAGTTAACTCAAGTCGTGAAAAACCAGCATTTTCACAAATCGAGTGGTGCCCATCCCAGGAAGTTTTTTTTTTCGATTTTGTATTTCACAGTTTACTCTTAAAAAAAAAAAATCCAAGTGGGGCCACAGCTCAAACAAACAAACTGAGACATAATAACGCATTCAGATGCTAAATATCACTGCAATCCCTTATTTTCTTTTTCATTAATTTGTGCACTTTGACTTTTAGGGGAAACATATTCTTCCTGAAGGATCCTTGATTAGATTTAAACAGAGTCCTTTCCACACATTCCTGTACCTGTTTTAGGAGCAGAACTGAAAATGGACATTGCATCTTTCCCATCGGGCATAGTGGTGGAATGACCTGCTGCAGAAATCTCCTTGGTGACTGTTCCATCTTCGGACTGCAAACACACACAGACAACCGAATTAGCCAATATTTGTACAGTATTAGTACAAAGAGGGAGGAAGAGCACCATGGACAGAAACAACAACAACGACAGCAACTTATAACTTGCTTTTCTGTTCAACATCTGCTTCGCAATGGTTATTCTTCTACACAATATTTTTCCTACACCAGGATAAGAAAAGGCATGTACATAGCAGGTCTTAGTCACAGGTCCAAGACCAATGACATAGAGCACCACCAGGTAAAGGGGAAGGAATCTGGTGCACCCCTTCAGGTACCAGGAGACTGTGTCCCAGCCCTGCTGAAATGGTTATCCATGTGCAAAAATAGCTTCCGCAAGTGTCAGGCTTCATAGTAACGTTTTCTATTCTCTCTAATAAGAATGTTTGGTTACGGTGAACAGTGCTGGGAGTTGCATTACAGGGTGAGGAGTGGGAGGTGACATGGGTGGGAGTAGGCGCATAGGGTCCTGGGAGGGGAAGAGGGTCACCAGTCTCATACTTTATTTATATATTGGGATCGCAAAAAAGATGGAAGACCATTGCCTAAGATGGCTGTACTGGTTCTGAATTCAACATTCGGAACTTAAAAGTGGGGGGGAAGCCTTCTTCCTCCTCCCCTAAAAGAAGAAAATCAGTTAAGATGCAAGGAAACACACACATTTTGGATCAACTTGTGGGCATGCTCGATTCATGATGCAGCTGATCAACCAAGAGTACTTTAGTGAAGGCACAGCATTTACAGAAATAAGCCTTTTCAAGAGCCTATACGGAAGACTTTTCAAGCAGACAAGGAAGCGCAACGCAACACTTTCCAAAGCGGTTTCCGCCTTCAGGCCGACGGGGTACCTTATTTTTCTTCAGAGAGTCCCTCTCGGTCCCAAGCTTGCATTTTTTAGTGCCAGTGAAGCTGTATTTGATGTCGCCGTCCTGAAAGGTATAGGGGTCGCTCACGTCTCCCAAACATTCCCCAGGCTGCTGCAACAGAGACAAGGGGTCGAGATAATTCAGCGCCGTCACCGGGGGCGTTTCTTCCACGATTTTGAACCGCTTATTAGGTTGTGCTAAGAGCCTAGGGGGGAAAAAAGGAAACGGGAGGGAAAAAAATTAGTAACAATGCTACGGAATTTATAGATTCCCCTCTCCCCGCGCCACACACACACACACACACACACACACACACGAAACCAGTCAATATAACCTCTCTTTGGGTTTCTGATAGCTGGAACATAAAATGTTTCTCTACTAGAGCATGCCGAACTTCCTGCCTACTAAACAGTTTTTCTGGCTGATCTGTACGCTCAAATTCTGGGTCAGCCACTTACCAGCTCATTACAGATAAGCAAAATCTCCTTTTTTGCTTCTGCAGTGCCTTGACCCTCAACCATCCAACGGTCTCCTGCACCCTCAAACAGCTCCCGTCTTTTCTGCTGGGCGGCCTCTTACGCCTAGCCTGACACCTCCCCTCTTCTTTCAAATCCCTTCCGAAAAGCCGTCTTCCCCACCAAACCTTTAGCACAACGTCTTGGCCCTCTTGCCCTCCTGCAACGAAGCTTTAACTAGGCTCAGCACACATTCCTCTCTCTGCCTTCCCTCGGCAGGTCCTCTCCCCTTCCTCTGCCGCATCCCTCGAGACAGGGACCTGCCCTCTCATTCCGTTTAAAATGCCAGCAGCGACAACGACGATCTGGTAATATTTCAGTATCTTTTTAGCAGCCCCAATTGTGAATGCCGGAGGAAAGAGGATCATAACCCTGACAAATATTTGCATTTGTACTGGATTTTACTGACTGCCTTTTGGAATTTTTAAACATGGAGGTTAATCATATTCAAACCTCTGCTTTCAGAGCAGGCTTTGGGTATTATTTTGCTGCACATCCCCTATACTTCCCGTTCCTACAGAACGGCATCGCGCTGGAAGTGCCACTCTCTCGACTCTCTCCTTTGACTCTACAAGGTCTGTATGATGAGATGCTAAGCACGGAAACGGGAGCGCCTTGTTCCCATGTGGCAAGATAATGTCTGAACTCTGCCGCTGTCTGGGTGCAAGTTTGGCCTCGGCTGACGGGTTCACTTTAGGACACGGAGATGCATCACTGAGATACTTGTGCTAGCAATTTGCACACCGACAGGGAAGGGAGAAAAAAAAGACATATTGTTGAATTTGTTCTGGATGCATGGTCAGTAATGGGACAGAGCTGCACCCTAAGCAGAATTTACAGGCAATCCTAGGGTACAACTGGGGCGGAACTGCTTTTGGGAACAGACCTGGGACTCACTGCAGCTTATTCTGTTCTGTGCACACAGGGAGAACTCTGATGTACGAAGGGGTCAGTGACCACTCACTGTGCTGGAGATTGTCAGGTTACGTTTGTGGTGGGGGAGAGGGGACATCCCAAAGACTAACAAGGCCTTACTCCATATGCCTAAAGGGTGGAGCGCTGGCTTGCCATCACGAAGTGCCTGCACGGATGCTTTTCTGCAGAATCTGTCTGACACTGCAGAATCCTCTCCCGAACTTTGGTAAAGCAGAATGGATCAACATAGGATGCTGCCTGTGAGAGGGGAGTTGTGTTGGGCCAGCTGTTTCTTGGTGAGAGCAAGAAGTCGCTTATCAGCCGGCAGGAAGGCAATCGTGCAGCTAAGAAAGAAGGCTAGACTTGAAAGTGTCATCTGAATGTAGCAGTTTTTGTAAGATTAGAACTTATTTGTGATTGTAAAAACCCTTTGGGTTTAGAAATGCCTGCCTATGTAAACCACTTTGAATAAAGCCGAAAAGAGCAATCTAATGACCTAGAAAGGCGGTATATAAATACTATTATTATTATTACAAAGACTCAGGGAAACTGAAACCTCCAAGTTCCATTCATATCGACATTCAGCAGGCCCCTGCAAAAAATGCCAACACAAAAACACAGACCAGGGAACTATTTTGCTAGGACATTCTAAAAAACAAGCCACAGATCAATTTTATAACTTTTGCAGTATATAACTAATACAGCAGAAAAGAATACTGCCATTTTGCTATGGAACATACATACACACACACACACACACACACACACACACACACACACACACACACA
>JAJKFI010000059.1:2745300-2766307 GCA_029204185.1 Lerista edwardsae
ATCCCCCACCCCCCCCTACCCCCCTTGAAATTCCTCTTTATAAAACACAAACATCCACACAATAGACAATAATACAGTCCGACTGCCCCTATCTACTGGTACTTAAGTTCGTTGTTCAATGCTGTTATGGCTCTAGAGTAAAAACTGTTTATGAAACGTGTCGTCCGGGTTCTAATAGTCCTATATCTCCTGCCAGAAGGCAACAGTTCAAAAAGGTTGTGAGCAGGATGGGAAGGGTCTCTAAGGATGTTATGTGATTTCATGTTAATGCCTCCGTTTGCCTGAAGATAAGAGCTGAAGTTCTGAAGGTCGCCAGTTCGGGACTACCGGAAGTCTCTGTGAGCGGCAGACCCGTAAATTGTGACTGATTAACAGCTGAGCTGTCTCCGGCTGCCTTGTGTGAGGGGGAGTTGTGCCGAAGTTCAGCCGCTTCTCTGGTGGGAGCAGGGAAGCCGCTTATCAGCCAGCAAGAAGACAAACAGGTGGCCAGAAAGAAGGACTAAATCCAGAAAGATCCATCTGTATGTGTGTAGTTCTTGCAAGATAGAACGTTTCTGTAAAATTTGTGACCTTCGGGTTTCTGAATAAAGTCTGCCTATGTAAACCGCCTTGAGTTATAGTCATTAGAGAAATCTGGTGACCTAAGAAAGGAGGTATATAAATACAAGTATCATCATCATCATCCTAGGCGTGACTACCTGGAAGTAAGCCTCATTACTCCCAGGAAAGCATGAACAAGATCACAGCGCTGGTTGGGCAACATGCAGGCGTTTGAGCAGCCATCAAAGCAAGGTGCCTGCTGAGGCTTTACGCGCAAAGGAACAGAAACTGGAAAAGCGAACACTGCAAAACTGTTGCATGACCTGCAGCTGGCCTCCCACAAACATCATCGTGCATAGAAATCATTCTTCCCTATATTGAGCACACCCTACCAAAGATTTACAGAGGAGAAGGAGAACTCTGCTTGGTCTTTTTTTCCTTCCCCAGGCTAAAATTAATCTCAAGTGTTTCCCGTGGATATATAAATATATGGCCTACTTTTAAAAGCAAACGTTCTTTTAAAAGCAGAACTCATTGAAGCACTTGTGAGCAAGCTCAAGAAGGGTTTTATGTACACATCATGCTCCGGTATTCACTGATTCGGTATCCACCGTTTCAGTTATCGATGGATACCAGAGAGACTGGACTGCCTATTAAAAAGCTAGACATCAAACAAATCTTTTTTTTAACCTTGTTGCAGCACTGGTGTTCCTCCATCTTTTTTTTTTTTTAAAAGCATCCCTGGTAGTTGTCCAAAGAAAGTCTCTAGCCTCAGTTGTTTAGAAGCAAGGGTGCTCACTGGTGGAGTTGGAGAGGGAAGCGCACGCTTTTTCCCCATTTGGTCGAGCAGGAAAAGCAGCAACCCATACGAGGCTTACGAGATTTGCGGGACAATGGCGGACAAGCTTGAGATGCTTGAAACGCCCACTCCAGTTCAGAAATTCACCACCAAAAACACCTCAGAGCACAACAAAAAAAGGATTAAAGGAAAGCTTCCTTGTTGAAGGGTGAGATAGAAGAAAAAAAATTTGGGAAAAAAGATAGGGAGTAGCAAAAAAAACAGGAATAATAAGGGAATTTACCGGAGCTCAGATTCCTCGCTGTCGAGGTTCCGACTCTCCAACCGGAAGTGGCATCCCTGGTATCCACGGTTTCTGGTACCCACAGGGTGGACCAGAACCAAACTCCAGCAGATACATTGCCTGTACATTTAAATTATACTCCATAGGTGCATATAAGCTCTCGTGAATGGACTACAAAAACACACCTCTTAAGGTTTATATTTTAAAAAAATTACACACACAAACTGTCTGTCTGCAAACTCAGAAAGGGCAAGGCAGACGCTTTTGGGTCCATAAACCCACACTAGATCCAATTCCCAAATCTTGGTGGGTGGGTGTTTTTCCTAACAAACGCACAAGCTAGTTCTGGAACGACGTCACGTACCGTTAGGCATAAATGCAACTTGTTGGCACGTCCCAGGTTATCTGGGAGGGAAAAAAAAAAACCCTCTCTTTTGCCCCCTGGTGACACCGGGGACAATTTCCCCCACGGCAACCTGGCCAGGAGGCCTCCGGAACCGCGCTTACCTTTTCAGCGCAGTGCTCTCAGGAGCCACGTCCATCTTGGTGTCGTATCTCTCGCACTGAAGCTCCGGGGGCCTGAACTCCGGATCGTCGTTCGAAGGAAGCGTGTATCCCTGCCATCTGTTCGACGAGTCCTGGTTGTGGATGGCGCCGCAGTACAAAGTCGTCTCGCTGACTTCCGCCATCAGGGGCAGCCTCTGGCCGACTAGAACCGTCCTGTCCTCCGAGCCGGCCAGGGGCTGGAGCTCCAACCCGTTGCTGTAGAGGGTCGGATTCACAGGAACCGAGGGCGGGTCCAGATTGTCAGCTTCCTGTCCTCTCGGCTGGGGGCTTAGTGTGGGGGGCAAAGGGGAGGTGGGGGAGTGGGGGGAATCCATGGGATTCAAATTCGCCTGCTTGCTCGGGTGCCTCGGGGGCAAAGGCAGCTGCTTCTCGTACTTCCGACTGCTCGGGGCTTCCAAGGAGGGCTCCATCCCGGCCAAGGCCAACGTCTGCCCCGAGGGGTCCTGCTCCAAGCACAGCTCTTCGGCGATGGAGGGGCGATGGTGGAACGGGAGCAGGGACCTCTTCTGGAGCTTCTCCGACTTCTCTTGCCTCTCTGTCGTTTTGTGCTTCGAGGCGGGAGGGGGCAAGGAGGAAGAGGAGGAGGACCCCACGCCAAACCCTGGCTGGGATATCGTCGGCGGGCGGCTGGAGCCCGTCGCGCAGCGTTGCTTGAGAAGCTTGTGCCTGGAGAGGAAGCCAGCGTGGGTTTTACCAAGGGAGCTGGGCAGTGCCAAGGGGGCAGAGAAGCCGCCAACTGTTGGTGCGGACTCCTTACTGCAGCGCTATTCAAAGTGGTGGGTCGCAGCCCACCACTGAGTATCCCCCTTAAGGGGAGCGGCCCAGGAACGCGTGCCCTGGCAGCACCAAAGTCCTCACGGCGCTATGGGGAACCCAGGGGCATGGAAAGGGACGCCAGAGAGTAGGAAAGCCTTCCGGAGGGTGCTGGAGGCTCGCAGCCCCCCTCCGCGCTGCAGAAATGAGCTCCCGCTTGGCATTTGGAACTCACTTCCTGTTTGCGATCTGCAATCGGAACTCAGCTCCTGCTTGCGATCCATTGCAAACAGGAAGTGAGTTCCAAATGCACAGCGGAGCTCATTTCTGCCTTCCGAAAGGCTTCCCTACCCTCTGGCGCCCCTTTCCACGCCCCTGAGCCCCCACGGTGCCGTGATCGCACCAGCGCTGACCGGGCAAGCCCGCCTCACCCTGTGCCCGCCCCCATAAGCACGTACCGGCAGTCTTTGAACTCCCAGAGAGGTTTAAGACCGCTGCTTTACGGCATATCCGACAGCTCGCAGAAGACCTCCGAGCTTTCGCTGCGCGCGAACGACACGGGACTGCCGACAAAGGAATTTGGGACCCAGTGCCCCCCACAATGTGCCTGTCCACACCGAGGCCGTTGCTCTCTTTGGTGCCTACCTAGAGCAGGAACAGCAGACTCTTTGGACTGGATCAACAAAATCCCAAGACGCGCCGTTGGCAGGGGCTTCTTCCTCCACGTTGGCAGCAGCAATTTGACTCCTCCTAGGAAGAACACGAAGACGCAACAGCATCAGCACTGTCTAAGCAAGGCTTATTTCACAATCGTAAGAGGCTTTTTAAAAAAAAAACAGTGCCGAAAAAGAGGGCGCACTGGGCACTGGTCCCCAAGCCAAGAGCCGGACAAATTCACTTTGGAGGAAAACGGTCCCTGCCCTAGACAACCCCGCACTAGGTAGTTACTTGGGCAGAAGATTTAGCCGAGAGGGTTAATGCCTCCGTTTGCCCGAAGATAACAGCTGAAGATCCGAAGGTCGTGCGCTCCAGACTACCGGAAGTCTCTGTGAGCGGCAGACCTTGCAAACTGCGGCTGATTAAAAGCTGAGTTCCAGCTGCCTCGTGGGAGGAAGAGTGTGCTGAAGTCAGCCGCGTCTCTGGTGGGAGCAGGGAAGCCTCATCAGCCAGCAGACGACAGATGGGTGGCTAAAGAAAGAAGGCTAAATCCAGAAAGAAAGATCTGTAGGAGTGTTGTTCTTGGAAGATAGAACATTCTGTAAATTGTAAAAACCTTCGGGTTTGTGAGAAAGTCTGCCTATGTAAACCGCCTTGAGTTCAATCATTAGAGAAATCTAGTGATATTAAGAAAGGCGGTATATAAATCAATGTATTATTATTATTATTATTATTATTATTATTATTACTACTACTACTACTGCAAGGTGCCTGTTTAGTCCCTAACGAACAGCCAAAGCCGGGCTCTTACTTGGCCTGTGGCCTGTTGAGGATGCATTCCTTCCAAACTCTGTGGACCATGCGGTTCTGGAATTTGGGAGGAATCTTCACCGATTTCTTTGGACTTTGCGCTGTGGCCATCCCATCGGGTGCTGCTGGATGGCTGACCAGGCTCGGAATGCCAGCACTGTCACCTAGAAGAGGAAGAGAAACAGGATGAAGAACGCTTTCATTGACGCCGACGGCTTGGGAGTGGGGAATCACGCATCCGTCTTGATATTAAACTGGTGTATCTTGAAAGGAAGCAACTTGAGAACCAACTTGAAGCACATCGGCTCATTCCTTACAAAGGGGGGAAAAAACAGACACATTTTAGAGTTGACTGAAATAGGATCCAAGCAGGATTCATCTCCAACTAAGAACAAAATCCTAAACTGGAGTTAAGTCTGCATAAACTAAGCCAGCAAAGTTTGGCCAGCACAAGGGCCACCATAAAGCATGTTTGGACCACCCTCAGAGTCAGGGAGGATGGCACACATCTGTGTGCTGGGCTCTCTGACTCCAACAGTGGTCCAAACATGCTTTACAGTGGCCCTTGTGCCAACCAAACTTTGCTTTATTTACCTCATATTTACCTCAGAATTTTACCTCAGAATGCCAGATACAAGGGAGTGGCGTTCGGATCACTCTCGAAGGCAGGGAGGATGGCGCATGTCTGTGTGCTGGCCTCTCTGATTCCAAGAGTGGTCCAAACACGCTTTACGGTGTCCCTTGTGCTGGCCAGACTTTGCTGGCTTAGCTTATGCCAGCCTAACTCAGTTTAGGATTGCACCATAAGGTTAGTTTCTCCCCACTCTTAACACTGCCATTCAGGATCGAATGTGAATCTTAGCCCTTTCTTATAGTTCACGCTTACTGTAAACCATTTTACATAGTCAAGACTACAGTTCAGATGCAACACCAAACCACCAGTTTGGCACGACACAGATGATCCTACATGTCCGCCCCCCCCGGCCCACTTCCATTCCCGAATCCGCTTTTCATGCCAAACCAGTTTGCTGTTTGCATCCAAACCAGGCGAATCAGAATTCGAAACTACGCACTTGATTGCGGTTTCCAGCATTGGCTTGAAGACGTGCCATGGTTTTCCTGGCTTGGATGAAACGACAAACTATGGTTTGCCAAGAAAGAGAAAGTCATGAAGTATACGAAGATGTACCAAGTCTCTCTAATCCAATCCAAAGACCTTTATTGGCACATATAGTATATATAACACCATCCATCAGTAAAATAAAACAAGGCTCTCTCATAACTCCAAACCTGGGTTTGACGCTATGCCTAAATCCTATGAATAAATGAGACCTATTCTGTAACACTCAAGGCATTTCTAAAAATTTCCATAGGGTAGGGCAGCGAGCTAAGCAAGCGAAAGGGTCGTGCTTCCTTGCTTTGTTTCCAATACGGCACTTATTCAGAACATTTTAGAATACACAAGGCTGACAGGCCAGCAGTACAACTGAAGTTCAAGAGGGATATCCACTCGGATCAAACAGCTGATCATAAACAGATGTCCCACAGGCACGGAACTGAACAAAACCTGAAATTAAACTAGGAAACGGCGAAGCGAACATGGCATTTGTACGATTAAGCCGCGTATCTGATAAGAACGCAAGAACCCCACTGTTGGATCAGTTAGCCTAGCATCCTGCTTTGCGCAGTGGCCAACCAGATGCCCCTAGGGAGCCTAAAAGAAGGAGAGCAAGGCATTCTCTTCACCCACTCTCATTTCCTCTGCGACTGGTCTTCAGTGGTACACTAGTCACTACTGAGGAGTTTGCACTGATGAATCTATCCAATCTCCTTCTCAAACCACCTGAGCTGGTGGCCACCGCTATGCCTGGTGGCAGCGAGTTTCACAGGTTAAAGAGGTACTGTGTGAAGCAGAACTTCCTTCCCACCACCCTTCCTAACCCTCCTACAAATCACTGTGTTCCTTTGTTCTAGTGATGCAAGTGGCAAAAACTTCACTCTATCCACTTGCTGCTAGAAAAGCACATTTCAATCCCAGAGCAAGTGCCTGGGATTGTCATAGACACAGCTTCTCCCTTTTCCTGTCTTCTCCGGCATTAGCCACAATAGTGTTTTTTTTTCTGTTGTTTTTTTTTAAAGGCGTGCTTTTTGTCTGCTAGAGGCAGAAAACCTGGTTATAAATAGCACAGCAGCTCCAGTTCGTCTCAACAGCAACTGGAACAGCAGAGGGAGCCTCAAGTTTACTTAGATCCCTAACTGCGTATCACAGAGCTTGAACTGAAAAAAGGAGGCAATAGCACAAATTCTCAACAAGGTCAAACGTGTTTACAGAACTCCTTGTTCTTATGTCTGGCACGGTCAGAAAAAAAAAAGCCTTATGAATAAGACACTGAAGGCAACCAAAAGCCGAGTAGGGGAGGGGGGGGAAACCAACTTGTTGATCACCGTGCCTGCCAGTGTGGAAGAGGAGCTGGATTCTGTATTTTTTAAAACCATGGTTTCTTGTGGTTTCAGAGGCTTGCAAACCAGGCTGCCAAGTGGAGACCTGCTCTAACTCAAGTGCTTACGGCGTTGTTAGCAAACATCTCTTCACAGGGGGGGTTGCTCCCATCACAAACCAGCAACGCCGACTGGAAAGGAACGGCTGAAACGCAAAAGATCTGAACCGGGTTGCAATGTCTGAATGGCATCCGTGGTACCATCTTTTGCAAAGGGGGGGGGGAAGAGACGCATTTCAGATTCCTGGATACCAGCATCACAATTTTATACCTTAGCTGGCGCAAGACTAAAGGATTCGGTGCCAGAAGAGGGTTGCTGGGATTTTCACAGTCCTGATCTTTTGTACTCAGCGTCAATTGGAGTTATTTATTTGGGATTTGGCACCCCAGCAATACTGCCTTTCGAGGGACAGGCAGCCTCCTTACCTATCACAGTCTGCTCTGGAGAGGTGGGGGGTGTGAGCAATATTCCACAACTGCTGGGATCCTTCAGGCTTCCAGCTCCCGGCTGCGCCACGGAGCTGTGGCCTCCTGGTGCCGAAGTGCTCTGTGACACGGGAATGTCATTCTGAGAGATGAGGACAAAGGCTGAAGGATACACCATTTGGACACCACCTGTTTTGAAAAGGGGGGGAATAAAGTGCAATTATTATTATTGTCGCCGCATTTCTTGACTTGTAACAGAAGCAACGTTTTTTTGCTTCAACTTCAAAGCTTTTAACGTTATAATTACATTGCTTGAAAATATAGTTGGGTGGGTTGATCAAGACGTACGAGCCTCACAGGAGCCAACAGATTATGGGGTTCCGTTACTCGACAAGCCTGTGCTCTAGCGCAGCGGTTTCCAAACCGGAGACTAAACTGCGTTGCAAAAAACTCCCTCCCGATCCCCTCAACGGAAAATGTATTCATAGGATCCGTTTCGTTCTGAAGGGGCCCACACTGGGATGGTGAACGTAGTGCCCGCAGCGCTAGTTGACGCTCTGGGTGGGGACTTCCATGCCATGTTATCGCGAGGAGAGGGCTGCGAGCCGAGTGCTGCCATTGGGCAGCCCTCCTTCCCTCCCGCCCACCCCAGGTTCTGATTGGCTTGAAATCGGCCCCCTGGAGGCAGCTGGCAGTAATGACACTGCCCGGTGTCTTACCGCTGCCACTTATCCTGGCGAAAGGGGGGCTCCCTGCAAAGGCCGGGGCAATGTTTTGTATTGGGCCGTGCAGCTTCTAAGACCAGCAAGGCTACCGCTTGTGATTCTGTCTCTGGAACAGCACAGAGGAAGGAGGGTGGGTCACCCCGGATTAAAGGGATACGAGGAAGACCCTTGGTGGGAATTTTCCCCCAGGACATCCACATACAGCCTAATATTAACATTGAGCCAGAGTGCAGGCCCCAAAGCATCTTGGATTTTCAATCAACCCCAAGAGAAAAAAAAGAAAAAGGAGAAACGCTTCAAGCCAAACATCAGTTCTCACCAACGATGACTTCCACAGCCACAGGAAAATCGTCATCGTATCCCAGTTCGTCGTCCTCTTTCAGGCTCTCTTTCTTCTTCAACACCATTGGGTAAAAATACTGCCACTCCTCGATGAGCTTACGGGTTGCTGGGTCCGACATCTTGTACGCTTGGCCAGTCAGGGTGCCGCTCAAACCGTAAGGGCTTATCAACACTGATGAAACAAACCAAAAAGAAAAGAAAAAGAAAAAGAAACCAGACAGATCAGCAGGCAGCCTCAATTCAGCCTCCCAGCAATCGCTCAAGCCTCCCCTTGTAAGTCCCTGTTTAAGACATTTATATCCTGCCTTTTTCAGATTAAAACATCCTCACAACACAGCTTACAAGGCTTAATACACAATAGAACACAATAAATCAAGCGTCGACTTCTAAAGAGGAGCTTCTTCCTGTACAAAGCTAATTGAAATCCGCATAGCAAATGCAAGAGAGTTCCTAATAGTCCCACTGAAGAAATCCATTTTTTGCGTATTCTAGCAAAAATGTACGATGTGATAATTAAATCTGGCGACCCAAGCTCTTATTAATAAGAATATTTATATGCCACTTTTCAACCAAGAGGTTCACAAAGCGGTTTATGGAGAAAATCAAACGGCTAAGGCTTTTCAAATGGCTAATGGCTTTATCCCCTGCTAACTGGGCAAGAGGCACTTTTTCCAGTGGTATTCCTCTGATATTTAGCTGGGGGAGAGTAATTGTCCCTCTTCACCCCTGCGCAGTGTCTTTCTAGTTGCTGTTGCTGGGAGTGGTCTGCATTTTTATTTTATTTTTTTTACAATTCTGAGCCCTTTTGGGACAGGGAGCCATTTAACTTTATTTTTTGGCCTATAAACTGCTTTGTGAACTTTTTGTTGAAAAGCGGTATATAAATACTGCTTGCTTGCTTGCTTAGGGCCCAATCTTACTCGACTTTCCAGCTTTGATGCAACTCTGCCAATGGGGTATGTGCTGCATCCTGCAGGTTTTTTTTGGGGGGGGGGAGGGGTAGTTATGGAGGCTTGCTCCATAGGGGCAAAATGTTCCCTTACCCCAAGACTGCATTGCGGGTGCATCAGCACTGGAAAGGTTGGACAGGATTGGGCCCTAAAAGGCTCCCTGTTCCCAAAGGCTCACAATTTATTTTATTTATACCCCGCCTTTCCGCCACAAAGGCCCTCAAGGCGG
Organism: Lerista edwardsae; assembly: GCA_029204185.1. Lineage (NCBI taxonomy): Eukaryota > Metazoa > Chordata > Lepidosauria > Squamata > Scincidae > Lerista > Lerista edwardsae. Next base: position 2,754,880 of record JAJKFI010000059.1, read on the forward strand.
CATTTACAAGGTTAAAAGACAATAAAAACAATATTAAAAATACAACATACAACAAATTAATCCCTGGGATCATAAAATATATATTAAAAAAAATGCAATCTAAGAAGTAGAAGAAATCCCAGCCCTAGCAAATAAGCCTAGCCCAGCCGGGGCAAATAAGGAGAGTTATTCTCCGCCCCCCCAACCCCCACTAATAAGTGCCTCTTTGCCCCAGTTGGTAACTGCCTTCCCAAAGCCCTCAAGGCACTCTGTGCAGCCTCCAGGGAGAGCTAGCTGGGCTCTCGAGCTGAGAAAGGTTCAAAACCGTAATGGCGAATAAGCAGCGGCTCAAAAAAAAAATAATTATGGCTTTTTCCTTCCCCTCAAATGTCATCCATTTTAAGTCCCTCTGATGGCTTTTAGGCAGCTGGGCTCGAGGATTTCCAATCGGAGCATAACTCTGGAGTAAGATGATTACTGATGAAGGGCAACGTGACCTCCAGCTGCTGGCTTTTCACGCAAATCACATTAATTGCACGTTTGCTGGGTCCCTCTTGGTTTCTGTCTCTGGCCACGTCTGCACCCTTCACCCTTCACGTTCTACGCCCCCTTACAAACCGTCCCAGAATTTCCTACTATCTACATCGGGACGCACCTGAAACCCTAACCCTATAACACAGGATCTACTCTCAAGAGCTCAGCGAACCATCTTGGTTCCTCTTCTTTTCCTAAGCTAGTAGTTCCCAAATGTTCCCAACCATGGACCACAACTCCCTATTAGGGCTACAACCCTATACATTGTATAGGGTGGCTTTTTCTTTTTTTTTTTCATGAGGATTCTGTGGCTCCCCAATTGATTTCTGCAGCTTCCCGGTTTGGGAACCAGGGTTCTAAGCCAGTGGTTCTCAAATTTTATGCACCACTTTTTAGAATGAGACTCGGGCTGGGACGCACTGAAAGGGATGTCATGGCCGGAAGCAACATCACCAAGCAGAAAGTGCTGTGATTTGTGGCATAATCAAATGACACTCCTGGAATGCAAACTGGCATTCTTGGGGGGGGGCAGCCACTGCACAACCAGGAACCACCCCTGGGAGAAAGCAAGACGAGGACAAGATACAACGTAAAGGCACTGAACTAAAAACAAACACCCCCATCCAGTAGTGGGATCTGCAAATGAAGAAGTGGAACGCTGGGCGGGACTTACGCGGGACTTACGCGCGATTGGCTGCCTGTCCGCTCCGTTCCGACGCCCCCCGAGGCCAGGGCAGCCAATCCGAGGCCAGGGCAGCCCGCACGGCGGGCAGGGGGCGTCGGAATGGAGCAGACGGGCTGCCAATCAAACAGTAGTCCCGCCTAAGTCCCGCCCAGCGTTCCACTTCTTCATTTGCGGATCCCACTACTGCCCCCATCGCTTGAAAATTCAAACTGAGAACACTCACAAAAGGAATGTAACAAGGGTAAAGTCTGCAGCTTCCAAGACGGCTGCTCCCAGTTTTCTGGGACAAGCCTGACATCAGGTTGCGACTCACCAAATAGGTCCCGAACCACAGCTTGAGCAACACTGTTGTAAGCCACTCTGCCCCATCGTTCTTGATTGTTGGGGAGGAGAGGCAGCGTGGCATGGCAACAGCAAACACTCAGATTTGCAAGGAGGAGGGAGAGAAGGAAGAAGCCAGGCAGAGAGGGGGGGGAGTGCAGCAACAGGAGAGTACAGACAGGTGGGTAAGAGATTCAGGGGACCTAAAAAAAATTTTTTAAAAAAAAAACTAAGATCATGGCAACCACTCCCATCACTTCCTGACAAATAGGAAAAGAAATGGAAGCCGTGACAGAGTTTGTTCTCCTGGGCTCCAAGATCACTGCAGATGGCGATTGCAGCCATGAAGTTAAAAGACGTTTACTTCTTGGGAGGAAAGCTATGGCGAACCTAGGCAGCTTAATAAAAACCCGAGACATCACCCTGCCAACAAAGGTTCGCATAGTCAAAGCGATGGTTTTCCCAGTAGCAATGTGTGGCTGTGAGAGCTGGACCATATGGAAGGCGGAGTGCCGAAGAATAGATGCTTTTGAATTGTGGTGTTGGAGAAGGCTCTTGAGAGTCCCCTGGACTGCAAGGAGACCCAATCGGTCAATCCTACAGGAAGTCAAGCCTGATTGCTCTCCGGAAGGACAAATCCTGAAGCTGAAGCTCCAACACTATGGCCATGAGAAGAGGGGACTCTTTAGAAAAGACCCTCATGCTGGGAAAGATGGAAGGCCAAAGGAGAAGGGGGCGGCAGAGGATGAGATGGTTAGATAGTGTCACCGAAGCGATGAACATGAAATTGGGCGAACTCCGGAAGCTAGTGGAGGACAGGGAGGCCTGGCGTGCTGTGGTCCAGGGGGTCGCGAAGAGTAGGACTTAGCGACTGAACACCACCACCACAAGATTAGGAAGCATGACTGAAGCAACCTCCCCAAAGCCTCTCATGGGAAGAAAAACACCACACTGTTTTGCACCCAGACCCACCAATCCTTGCTTCAAAAAAGAAAAAGGTGCAAAGTGTTAAACATGCTTCAGCTCATTGGTTTCAACAGGCTGAAGTACGTTCAGCTCTGCTGAACTGTGGCCCTCGACGTCAATGTAACTGATCTTGCTTAGAGTGGCTGCCAAGTGCGCGTGCACACACACAGCCAATCCTCTATTTCACAACTGGCTTCCTTGCCTCTCTAAGCCAATACAGCTCTACAGTGCCAAAGGATGCGCTAAAGGTTAGGGATTATGCGCCCAGATAACAGGCAGCCCCTTGCTGCAGAGCAAGGTTACTAATTGCTATTAGCAACCAAGAGGCTGCACATTTGTTTAGGAAAAAAAATAGATCGATCACAAAACAGGACACCTGGCTTTAAATCCCTCTCTGATTTTTGCAACTCGTACACAGCAGGTAGTTTAAACCCTGATGCATGTAGCCAAATCTGCCTTGTCAGGATTGTGAACCCCCATGAATTGGATCGTGGGCCACGGACCCCTAGTTTGGGATGTGCAGGGCTAGAGCAAGCGACCCAGCAAAGGCGTTTTTTTCTGAGGAAATCACAGCAGCCAAGGGTGGTAACTGGGACTGAGCAATTCCTTGGCCGCCATTGCGAAATGGGACTGTAACGCCTACTCTGCATGCAGAAGGCCATCGGTTTGATCCCAGCAGTCTCTCCAGACAGAGCTGGGAAAGTCCTGGGTCTGAAACCCTTAACGAGAGCTACTGGCATTCAACCCTAAGCTAGACGGATCACAGCCTCAGCGTTAAGGAAGCTTCTTGGGCTCCTAAAGGTTCATCAGTCCAGTCCAGTGGGAAGCTCCCGGTCTTTTTGTTCTCCAGACTTGAGTCCTTGATTCGTCTTTCAACTCTAGTATTGGAATTAGGTACCCATCTCCCATCCACCCTTGCATGGTCCATTACATTTAAATACTGGCTCCGTTTACATCTAAACCCCAATCCCAATTCCCTATTATATGACCTTCTCAGAGATAATTTTTCTTCTAGATGGCTTAAACTGATTGAGACCAAACCTTTGTCTCTTGACTTGAACCTTGAATCCCTAAGTGATCTAGGACTTCATCAGGCTCATGCCCTTATTAAATCCAAACTCTGGCAGCATGAGTTTGAGGTTCTTGCAGCTAATTTGAACCCTACTTGTTCTCCACTTTTCTTTGGTCTCTTTCCTTCCCCTGGTCGCCATTTGAATTATTTTTCCCTATTAATTAACCCCAGGTTGAGAAGAGTATTCATGTTAGCTCGACTCAACATTTTTCCCTCAGCGAATCATGCCGGTCGTTTTGCAAATATCCCTAAAGAGGAACGACTATGTCTTTTTTGCCATTTGGTTCCAGATACCCTCGATCATATACTTTTTCCTTGCCCAGTTCATTCTTCTATTCGCAAGGTACTTTTAGAACCCTGGTTATCTTCTCAGCCGAACACCCCTGAAACTTTCCTGAGTGATTCCTCCCCTCTTATCACAGAAGCTGTGGCTAGATTTCTGTTTGAGATTTTCAAATTAACCCTTAAGTTATAATTTATATGTGTATTTTTAGTGTCAGCATTGTTATCTGTTGTATTTATGCCAATAAAGGTTTGGGAAATGAATGAAGAATAGCAGAACAAGCTGCAGCTCCAACTTCCCGGAGGAGAGCTGGGAGCTTTATCCACCTTCCATTCTTGCGAGGAAATCGGTCTCCAGGACTGACAAGGTGGATAAAAGAAATCGTGGAGGAGCGGTAATGGCGGGCGCCTGGGTTCTGGAGAGCCACAGAATGAACCGGCTTGCCCACTAAGAGCATGCCTGGCAACGGATGCACTGGTCCTTGCTCGGTGGAGTCTACTCGCAGGGAGGGAAAAGGCCATGCCAGGCTTTTCTGAGTTAACGCAACCCACTGGTACAGGACTAAGCGGTGCCAATAGAACAAAACACTTCTAGCCAAGGGCACTGCGCCAGAGCAAAGACGACAGGCGGGCCAGCGCATGGGCACACTCTCCCCACCACTGCTCGACTCACCTTGGAAAGGAGTGGGGGAGGACTGAGCCATGTGGAGATGCTCTTCGCTGATGCGGTAGATGGGCTGGTGCTGGGCAATCTCGACACTTGTACACACGTTACTTTCTCCGTGCAGGAAGAAGGTGAAGGCGCAGGACAGGTGCTCACTGGAAGAGGAGAAGGAAGCCAACAGTTAAGCGCTCGTTTATCACGGCGTTGGGGGAGCTGGGGTGCTATGGGCGGCGGGCTGGTTCACAGAGCCCTGCGGTGGCCAGACTTCCTTAACATAAGCACCGTTTACGACGAACTTCAGATGTTTGACAGCCACAAAATTTAAGGAGCATTTCAGTTCAGTGGCGCAGCGGGTTAATCCGCTGCTGCTGGGCTTTCTGACCGGAAGGTTGGGAGTTCAAGACTGCGCGACCGAGTGAGCTCCCATCGCTTGTCCCAGCTCCTGCCAACCTAGCCATTCGAAAGCACCTAAAAATGTAAGTAGATAAATAGGGACCACTTTGGTGGGAAGGTAACAGCGTTCCATGCGCTATGGCGTAGAGTCATGCCGGCCACATGACCACGGAAGCTTGTCCTCGGACAAAAACGCCGGCTCTACAGGCTTTGAAAAGGAGATGAGCACTGCCCCCTACAGTCGGTCACGACTAGACCATTCGGTCGTGGGGAAAACCTTTACCAAATATACACACACACAGGCACAATGAGTTTATATACTCACAATGTTTATATACTCAATGAGTACACACACACACACACACACACACACACACACACACACACACACACAGAGAGAGAGAGAGAGAGAGAGAGAGAGAGAGAGTAACATTAAAATTTATTTTTTAATCCAATGGATTCACAATTTATACCCAGTAAGTAATTATAAACCATTGAAAAAAAATATTTACTTTGTATGTTAATTGCGATGCAAAGAGTCACTCCCTCTCTCACCCTAAACTTACCCCATGGGATTGCTGTGAGGATAAAATGAGGAGGGGAAGTAGAGCCATGCACACAACCCTGGGATATGCAAGCTGAATTTACTCAGAAGTACACTCACAGAAGTTACACTTTCTTTATTTGTATCAGAAGCACCTACATTAATATAATTTTATACATAAATCCAAATATATTTGATTTAATATAAAATAAAAATTAAAACTAGACACCATTCGCCCAATACTGGGCCACTTCAACAGTGTTCTCCCTTGCCAACATAAGATCTTCCATTGTACATGTAGAGGGGCACTGTGTGCACTGTAGCATATGTGAGACGGTTTGTTCTTCTCTGCATTCACACAGCATGTCTTTTATGGGGAAACCCACAAAAATAGCTACAGAAAAGCGACACTGACACATGCAAAAACGATGCACACCAGAAGCAGAGAAGCGTGCGCCCACTCCAAAGGAGACGTTATCAAGCGTGACCTGCACATGAACAGAAAGAGATGACGCAAAGCCCCGCAAACCCTTCTCTGATCGATCTGTGCTGGGCTTCACCCTGCCCGACAAATGCCTTTGATCAGCCATTCACATATGCGCCAGAATGGCTCCCTTGGTCTTCCTCCAGGGGGCCCCCTTGCAATACCGAGCACAGAGTGGGACGCACATTAAGTCATCTCCTTTGGCATGAAGCTTTTTTCAAAGCTATTTTAAAGTACGGCTTTCAAGACCTAAACAAGCTAGACACAGTAGGCTGGGGACTCCCCTCTTTTATCCTTCTGATCCTTTTTCCCAGTTCTTACAAGATGCATTTACTTTGCTATCGTACGCAGCATCCTTTATGTTCTTTCTTTTTTTAAAGATTGCATCAGTACATACAGAGCTGTGCACTTTTCAACTCCTACCACAGCATAGACGTTATCCCTGCTAAGTACAATGCAATTTACTTGCGTGCTCTCTCACTCGCTCTCTCTCTCTCTCTCTCTCTCTCTCTCTCAAAAAAGAAAAAAACACAAGGCTGGAAGAAGCAGCTCAAACTCTGAAGCAGCCATAACTTCTAAGCGATTTCACTGGCGCATGGAAGGAAAAACAGAACAGGTATCCCATTATTCTAATGGCTGGGAACCGCCATGTTAATGACTGATCCATAATGAATATGCAATTCCACATTATTCTTCAGCCATTTTTCACAAGCAGCGAGGACCTCTTACGAACGTAAGAAGAGCCCCGCTGGATCAGGCCAAGGGCCCATCTAGTCCAGCTTCCTGTATCTCACAGCGGCCCACCAGATGCCCCAGGGAGTGCACGAGACAACAAGATGCCTGCATCCTGTTGCCACTCCCTTGAACCTAGCATTCTGAGGTAAATGTCTGAGGTAAATATGAGGTAAATAAAAGAGAATTTGCTGTCCTGTCTATGGGGAGGGAACTATAACAACGTGCAACTCAGTCTGGGTCTTAAGAACGTAAGAAGAGCCCTGCTGGATCAGGCCAAGGGCCCATCCAGTCCAGCTTCCTGTATCACACAGTGGCCCATCAGATGCCTCAGGGAGCGCACGAGACAACAAGATGCTTGCATCCTGTTGCCACTCCCTTGCACCCGGCACACTGAAGTAGCCTACTACTAATGTAAGGAGGTTGCACCACCCATCATGGTCTGTAGCCCACAATGGACTTTTCCTCCAGAAATCTGTCCAGTCCCTTTTTAAAGGAATCTAGCCATTTTGGATTTTAATAATTCTGAACATGTGCCTGAAACCAAGTTCTCTCTCTGGAATTTGGAAGCAGGGCTGGGAGGAAAAGTCTTCGGAGCAAGGAAGTGCGGCTGGTCAGAGCACACAGCACCAGGATGGACAAAACCTTCACCCATATGCCAGTCCCAAGGCACAGCACCTCAACGATGACGACCCATCACCTGACGCCCCTGGGCTGCACATTACAATGGCTAACAGACTCTCCCCTGCCCGTTCGATCGCCATTTTTGTTAGATTTGACCTAGCGTTGTCTCCTCCTGCTGCTCAGCTTTCCCATTTTCATCACACTGTAGTTTTTTTTTTACAAGTTCATTTTGTACAGTTTTAAAAGCAACCAAGTACTTTGGAGAGGCCTGGTCTGGAAGGAAAAGATAGAGAGGGAGGCGATTTCACATATTGCTCCAAGCCAGGCACGTCACAGCAACCCTGTTGGCGACTACCTTTGGAAAGATGCAGGTTGAGTATCTGACAAAATGCATTTTGTAGCATGCCCCTGCTAACTGGGCAAGAGACACTTTTCCAAGGGGTGTTCCTCTTATATTTAGCAAGGGGAGAATAACTGTCCCTCTTCGCCCCTGCGCAGTGTCTTTTCTAGTGGCTGTTGCTGGTGTTGTGCATTTTTTTAGATTGCGAGCCCTTTGGGGGCAGGGAGCCATTTAGCTTTATTATGATTTGCTTGACGACGGGCTTTGTGAACTTTGTGTTGAAAAGCAGTCTATAAATACTGTTTGATTGATCTTCCATTACCACCAAAATGTATGAGAAGTCTGTTAAAATTCTGACATTTTTACGTTGCATGTATTGGGAGAGGCAGCTCAGTTTGTCCATGCAGCCGGCAAGGTCTTTAAACTAATCTGTTGTATTTTACACTTTTAAGATTTCAAGCATGAGAAAGCCTCTCCACCAAGGAACAGCACACATTGAAAGCAGACCGATTCTCCTTTTTCCCCCAGGCCTTAAAACTCTCAAAGAGCTATTTTTATCTCAGCTTAAGGAAAACAGATTCTGCTGTTTGATAAGTGCCTCCAATTATGCTCTACCTTTGCACTCAAATTTGCACATTTATGAGAGCCAGCTAATGATCTGTCTAGATTATCCTTCAGGTTTGTGAAGATGTTCTTACCAAAACCATTACACAGGTGGAAAAAAACAACAACAACAAGGGCGGCACTAACAGAGAATTCCCACCCACCCACCCCCGACACCGTAAAGACCATGTTTGACATCCCGATGTATAACGCCCGGGGGCCAGATGTGACCCCTAAAGGCTCTTTATCTGGCCCTTGGATTCTCCTAGCACGACCAGCAACTGCTCTGAGCTGCTGAGATGCCTCTGTTAAGTAAGAAAAAAGGTGTTTATTTCTGGCCTGACCCACTTAATAGCACCACTTCCTGCTTAATGACATAACTTCCGGCCCTCAGCAGGCATCATAAATGCTATTTACCCCACTGTATGAAATGAGCCAATCCTACAGGAAGTCAAGCCTGATTGCTCCTTGGAAGGACAAATCCTGAAGCTGAAGCTCAAAGAGTTTGGCCACCTCATGGGAAGAAGAGAGGATGCTTTAGAAAAGACACTCGTGCTGGGAAAGATGGAAGGCAAAAGGAGAAGGGGGCGGCAGAGGGTGAGATGGTTAGATAGTGTCACCGAAGCAATGAACATGACATTGGGTGAACTCCGGAAGCTAGTGGAGGACAGGGAGGCCTGTCATGCTGCGGTCCAGGGGGTCGCGAAGAGTCGGACATAACTTAGCGACTGAACAACAACATGACATGAGCAACAGATTATTCTGCATATATCGTGAACTGCCATTTTCCCTTCTCTCCAACTACTCCAAGAGCAAAGAAATAGCTTTAGGGAGGCAGAATCTACCTCCTTCCAGTAACTTTGTATTTTAATTAATTATTAGAGGCCAAATTACTATGCGATGCACATACAACACAGTGCTTAAAATGCTGCCTTTTTTTCCAAAGGAGAAAGATAAATTGTTTCACGGGATGGATAAAAAGTATTATTCCTCAACAATGCTCAGAAAATGTCTCAAATTCACCCTGATTGTTAATCACACACAAATGACAAATTGCTTCTCCGTGCAGGATTTCATCATTATTGCATGACTTACCCTTTCATATGCCTGCATTATGAAAGCACATTTAACACGGGGACATTGTCTAATGAGTTGTTAACAGTTTTACTATAGAACAATCAATATGCGCCGCTGGATCCATGCACAGACTGGCTGTTACAGTGGAATCCTACACAAGGAACACAAAGGTGTTACCACTATGTTACCTGTCTGCTATAAGCACACCATACAAAGTTAAAACTAGCCATGCAACGTTCGTTTTTAGAAGGTCAGTTAAAACAAGAGTGTCCATCAAGGGGCCAGAGATACCCTCCCCGCCTCACTAATCTAAAGGAAGCTTAGAGGCCTCCATGACCAATGCAGAAGGACCACAAGTGCACAAGCCCCAACGTGGCCCTCTGAAGCAGAGAAAGTTGTACACAGGACAAGCCTTCAGCATGGGATCAGAGCCAGAAAAGCAACTCAGACCCAGAGAATCACTGCCCTAGCCACGGAGATGCAATCCTAGCTAGGAGATCCAAGCAGAAAGGAAACCCACCTATTTTGCAGCTCAGAGATCAGTGAGGAAGGAGTTCTCTACAGCTGAGCAGAGAATCTGCAAGCGGGAGTGTGACGTCTTCCATGGGGACTACGGGGTTGGCGGGGTTGGCACTCACTGGTCGGTGGGCCCAGCCCTTGGGGCGGCGAGCCGAGATAGACGACAACCGGGCAGAAGTGCAATGTAGCCGATTTATTGAGGTAGGTGCCTTTACATTCATGGGGGCGGCCCCTGGCGGTCTGGGGTCAGCTACCCGTCGGTGGAAGCCCTGTTCCCTTCACAGGTCTTCCACTTCCCTCTTTGGAGATTCTATACGGACCTGCGGCGAGGGCCCCAAGGTCCGTGAGCAGTGGACGTACCGTATTTCCCCAAGTATAAGACGCACCAATATATAAGACGCACCTTAATTTTGCGGCTGGAAATTTGAAAAAAAATGTTCGTTCGCTCCCCTTTCCTGGAGGGGCTGCTGCGTGTGGAGTTGTCCTCCCCTCAGCCCCAGAGCACAAAGCAACTGGGTGCACGTCGACTCCTTCGCCCTCAGCAGCTCAGCTCCTCCGGCTGGAGGGCTCTCCTCTGGCAGAGGACAGCTCGGCCCTTTAAGACAAGCGGGAGTGCGGAGAACCGCGCTCCCGCTTATCTCAAAGGACGGCAAGTGGCAGCGCTGCCACCGTGTCTTTCAGGGGATCGGATGCACGTGCATCCGATCCCCTGAAAGACCGGTCCTTTGAGACGAGCGGGAGCCCGGTTCTCCGCGCTCCCGCTTGTCTTAAAGGGCCGGGGCAGCGCTGCCGCCGGGTCTTTCAGGGGATCGGATGCACGTGCATTCGATCCCCTGAAAGACCCGGCGGCAATGCTGCCCCCGGCCCTTTAAGACAAGCGGGAGCACGGAGAACCGTGCTCCTGCTTGTCTCAAAGAGCCGGCGAGGGTGCACGTGCCTTGTATAAGACACACCTAGTTTTTAGCGCCCCAATTGTTTGAAAAAAGGTGCGTCTTATACTTGGGGAAATACGGTATGTCCGAGGGGAGGCCCCTGCCCCTCCCCCCTAAGGTACGTCATTGGTGGCGTGTAGGTGGCTTCTCCCCCAATGGGGTCAGGGCTCCCCCAGACCCCCTCCTCCTCTGGGGTTACGCCTGCCCTGGCGATCCCCGGCCACGGGCTGGCCCACGGAGAGTACCCTGTAAGGAGCGGGCCTTCCCAGGCCACTATCAGGCAGTGGTCGGGGCTGAGCTTGGGCGGTAGCCCTTGCTCCTGGACGGTCGCTTCTCCCCTCACCCTCCAGCCAGAGGAGGAACGTCCGTCCCTGCCGCCGGCCTGGCTCCTTATGAGCCTCCCTGCTGGCTTCCCTGGGACGGCCCACCTAAGCCCTGCCCCTGGGCCGAGATCTCGCGAGATCTTGAGCCCAGCGCCGGCGATGACATCATCGCCCTGTGCCACGGAGGATGGAGGCCCCCACAGCAGCACGCCGTGGCATCCCTGCTCTCCCTGGCTGGTTCGTCGGCCAGGGCTGGTGGCGCTGGGGTCCGGCGCGGCTCTTCACCCCGGCCGCGGTCCGTCTTCGGGCCATGTGAGGCTTCTCCCCCTTGGCCGGCTGGTAAGTCCCCCCCCC
>JAJKFI010000059.1:2773659-2790035 GCA_029204185.1 Lerista edwardsae
GATTGATTGATTGATTGATTGATTGATTGATTGATTGATTGATTGATCGATTGATCGATTGCAAACGATCGATCGCAGCCCATATGCATGGAAGGGAATTGCTCATCACTAACTCTCGGGCATCGGGACAAAAATTGGGACAGATTTCTGGAGGAAAAGTCCATCGTGGGCTACAGGCCATGATGGGTGGTGCAACCTCCTTATGTTAGCAGTAGGCTACTTCAGAAGGCCAGGTGCAAGGGAGTAACAACAGGATGCAGGCATCTCATTTGTCCCCTGAGGCACCTGGTGGGCCACTGTGTGATACAGGAAGCTGGACTAGATGAGCCCTTGGCCTGATCCAGCAGGGCTCTTCTTATGTTCTTATACACACAGGATCTTCCAGTTGGGAACACACTGAGATAGCGCACAGTGGCATCCATGCCTAGCTCTGCCCTTAAGTTCCTTTCAGGGAGTGGTGTTGGAACATTCAAGCCTGTGGGGCCCTCCTCATCTCAAAAGCACAGTTAGGAGATTGGCAAAATGCCCAATGACCACGGCAAAACTACAGTAAAATTTTGAGTGAAAACAGCTCATTCACGCACATCCAAACTTTAAGCCACTTGCCAGCAAGTTCATTGCGAGGACAGGACTCAAATTATTTTGGACATAGTTCCTTCCCCTAGAGGTTAAGCTGTCACGCTGCTTCAAAAGGTTTGAGTCAATTTTATCTGACTCAAGGTCATCACTGCCTGGAAGGACCAATATTTTTACTTTCACATAAAGGAAAATGCGCACGCGTATACACACACGTACTTGTTTTATATTCTTTAAGGGCAGCTTTTACCAGGTGACAGAAACAGCCTCACTCTCAACAGGTAGGTCTTTAAGCAATGCCAACAGCTCCATCCTAAACCCATTAAATTCACAACTTCTTCCCCATTAAAAAAATTAAATCAAGGTATCTGCTCTTTGTTTGTTACTGGGGTGTCCTGTCCCTAGCCAAAACTAATATATATTTTGTTAGGAAAGGAGAAACACAGAAAACTGAAACACCACCCGCATTAAGTGTGAACTGCATATTCAGGCATGCACCAATCCAGCCAGCAGTTTCTTCCAAACTGTTTCTTCCAAACTTCCTGACTGTCAAAGAACACATGAAGGCAGGGGGCCATGTTAGGCTAGCAGCAGAACAAAAATTACTCAAGGAATTTCTACTCAACTACAGAGCTGGACTGAAACACTGATATGCCAGATAAATGCCAGGCGTTGCTGAACCTGTGACTCTTCCACTTAATCAGAAGGCAAGCAAAACTGGCACAGCCCTTTCTTTGCCAGGTTCCCGAAGAAAGAGCAACTGGCTGCTAACAGATCTTAATAATCTGCCGGGGCCTGAAGAGCAGTACTTTAGAAAAGCTTTTCTCCCTGACAGAAATCAATGAAATGCCTCTTGAACACAGCAAGAAGAGAATCTGCTCTGCCTACAACAGCAAGCCTCCGCAGAACAACCGAGTGCCAACAAAAGAGTCACATTTCTCTCATTCACTGGATTCAACCAAGTTTCTCATGCTTGCAATAATCTGAGCAACACCGTTGCTTCCAATTTAAAAGCCTTTTTTGCACAATCTGTTAAGCATATTATGAAGCTGCACGCACACAAAAAAGACCCGACTGCAATGGAATGCTACTGAGGTTACTCACGTAGATCCTGTTCACATGGTTTTATTTACACATAGCTACTTAATGTCCCCGAACCTCAAAAATGATTCAGAAAAGCAGAACAGGGACATTCCAAGCAATTCTGCTTCTATGGAGAATAGCTGCTTTCAAGCACGGGTCAACTGGAAGCGCCAACCAAATGCCAGCTACAAAACAGCCACCAAGTCACAGAGTAAAGGAAATGAACCACAAGGTCATCTAGCCCAACCCCTTGCCTGCAGCAGGAAATCCTCCTAGAACAGTGGTGTTTTTGCCTAAGCACAGAACCTTGTAAGGCAAGCACTGAAAGGAGTCTAAAAAGGTAAAGGTTTCCCCACGACCGAATGGTCTAGTCGTGACCGACGGTGGGGGGCGGTGCTCATCTCCGTTTCAAAGCCCGTAGAGCCGGCATTTTGTCCGAGGACAAGCTTCCGTGGTCATGTGGCCGGCATGACTGTACGCCGTAGTGCACGGAACGCCGTTACCTTCCCACCAAAGTGGTCCCTATTTATCTACTTGCATTTTTAGGTGCTTTCGAACTGCTAGGTTGGCAGGAGCTGGGACAAGCGATGGGAGCTCACTCCGTCGTGCAGTCTTGAACTCCCAACCTTCCGGTCAGAAAGCCCAGCAGCAGCGGTTTAACCTGCTGCACCACCACGTCACACTAGTAAGGAGTCTAGTAAGAGATTATTACTATATGGGTACATAAACCAGGGGGGGCTCCCCTTAGGGAAAGGCTATTGCTCAAAGGGAGAGCACATGTTCTGCATGAAGAAGGTCCCAGATTCGATCCCCCAGCATCGCCAGGTCAGGTTCAGGAAATATCCCTGCAGAGTTGCTGCTGGTCCATGTGGAATAATGGTCTGACTCGGTGACAGACATCTTTCAGTGTTCCCGACCATTTTTCAATTTCTTTCCCCAAGAAGGATGGCATCCAGTGAAATCCAACTAAACTACTCAAAGATTATCTCATGCATTGAGAAAACCTTCCTCCTCTGCGGTGGACCAAGGCACACCTAGGCAGAGGCAAAGTAGCCCGCTTGCTCAAAATAATAGTTTCTCCATAGGATTTTATTTGCAGGGAGGCTAAAACCCTAAGGCCCACTCTGCTCTCCATAAATTCATCCTGAATTCACCCAGGATATGCTTGATTATCCGAACATGGGCTGCCCCAGTTCTGCAGTCAATGAAGGGGGGGGGGGGAATGGAAAGTGCAACCTAGAGACCACTCCCAATTCTCCCCCTCCCCATTAGTCCCAGCTCATAACATTCTTCCTGAAGGCGATTTAAATATTTAAAGAGGCCCTGCGACTTTAATCTCCCACTGGGGCTTTTTTTCAATCATCTGCTATCTAAGTTGGCTTGTTTTATTCAGTTGAATCCATTTCCAATCAAAAGAGCTACACGTTCTCAGAAACATTTATTGAAGGCATCGTTTCGGGTTTCACACAGGACACTTTTCCCAATACCGACACAATACGCACGCGCGCACTCTCAAAATTTGCATTTGCCAGTAATGTTGCTGCAAATGCACAGGCTGCAAAGAGGCCAAGTGCACACTTGCCTCCCAATTCATGTATCTGGAACAAAATTAACACCGTCATCAACTTTACACATCTGTGAGCATGTTTGCACTATGCAAGTGGGATCCCTCAACCCCCCACACAAAAAAGTAGCGGTGAAGCAGCCTTGCACACAAAAGGAACACATTTCAGAACGTAGTGGGGATTTCTTTAGCATTGCTTTTCCAGATGTCACTTCACATCACATTTGTTATTCTAACTCTGGCACAAGAGGGCTTAAAATGGAGCTTAATCCAATCCTAGGAGGCAACCGACAGAGTATAATTTAAAATGGTGGGGGTGAGTCTGATCTTTTGTGGGGAGGGGCTGTATGCAAATCCGCACGCACTGGATCCCTTCTAATGTGCTCTTGCAAAGCACAAGTCATGGGAAACATCTGAAAAAAAGGCTAGTATCAGCCGTAACAAGCTGCATTCAACCTGCAACCAAATATACAATTGAACTAACTACATTAAAAAACTGAATCGGGTTACAGTACAGTAGAATTCCTGGTCTTCTGCAAGTTTAAACCCTATTCTAAAAAGCTAGCCCCAGAAACGTCTTACAACCTGCTTAAAAGAAGAGCGAGTTCCACATTGTGGGACAGGCAAGACGGAATAGTTTTCAGGGCATAACTATTTGGTGCACACACAAAGAGACCTTCTTTTATCTTAGATCAGGCAGCCTCTACAATGCATTATATTAAATCGCCTTCAGGTTTTGGTTTTGATTTGGATAAGTTTAGAGTTAGTGGGAGCTCGTTAATGTGATGGTATTGCTTATTAGTTTAAGGTATATGTGAGAGCTTTTGGGCTGAAGTAAAATTCAATGTATGGTGAAATTCCATGTATGGCCAATAAAATTCTATTCTATTCTATTCAGGTGCTTAGGAGTACGTAGGAAGGATGCTCTAGACTCAAAAACAAATATTCTCAGAAACACGGCAGTAATTGTTTCAAAGTAATATACTATCAGTAATACCGAGCATAAATACTTGTGCTAGGAAAGTTTTATAGTCTTGCAAAATTAGACTGCTAGGACAAATTACTACAAAAATTATTGCCTTCCACCTTTCTCTTTTTTCTAGATTGAATCACCACCTGTAGCTGGGAATAAGTCCTAAAAACTTAGAAACCTGCATCATTCTAAACGTAGCTGATGACATGACCAATGAGACTCAAACACCGACCCTACAACTATTATATGGCCAATGAGCTCCCCACTAGGCACAGGGCCAAACTGTGTCACTGGGCTCACAACGTTCAGACCAATGCAGACTTTCAGACCAAGTTCAGACCAAACTTTCAGAACAGCCTGATCCAAAGGTTTGCTTCTTCCCCCTCTACAGGCAGAAGGTTAAGAAGCAGGCTTTATCAGCACCCACTATCCCTCAAAGCCACTCAAGACATTGCACAGTATCTCAATCACTAAGACAGCCTTGCTGCAGCTCACCACTCCCATTTACACTGGGCTTATACAAAATGGATATCTTATCGATCATATGTAAACATTAGCCACGTCCTCCTCCTAAAGATAAGCATGGATGCAGCAGGGGGAAGAAGCAAGTCGTCGTGATACTGTGTAGAAGCTAGACACACACACGGACGCACGGACGCACACACAACACCATCAATCAGCATTCAAACCACTGATTGGAATGCCTACTGTATTTAATGCAGTCAGGCTCTCTTCAAATTACAAAAGGGGCAAGTCCTACATTCAAGAAGCTGCTGTATACTGAACCATCTAGGTAGGTACTGTTGATACTGACTGCTGTGGCACTCCAGGGCGGCAGATAAGAATGCATCGCTACCCCTATCTACATGAAAGGGACTGAATTTGGAACCTCATAGCAGGTGTTACTTGGCGTGTTAAATACTGTATATTCTGTCTCTCACATACTTAGCAACCACCAACATTTTTACTCCGCACTTATGCTTATTGCCATGTCCCCTTAAATACCTTCACAGCCAGAGAGATGACTTTTCAAGATCTTGCTCAAATACTACACAACTGTATCTGTGCACATTATGTATCATTCAAAAAAAAACGGCTTTGTGTCATCAAGACAGTATGTGTTAAGGTTAGATCCATTTATGCTTTGAAGTAACAGGTGAAATGACGTTCTATTTAACCTGCCCGGGGTACTTTCTGAATTTGGGGTGGGGGAGGAATTGTTTCTCAGGATGCAGAAACTTTTGCACTTCCACAGCAAGCTGTTCTCCATTCAGCGCACAAGTTGTTGGGGTTTCTAAATTAAATCTTTATCAACCTCACCCACCGAATCATTCTACCAAAACAGTGGGAGACTTTGACTAATCTGCCAGTTTGCTATGATCGTTTTGCAAGAAATGGAAACAACTTCACAGAATGCAAAGTTGCAAAACAATAACGTTTTGTTAACTAAAACAACAAGCAAACAAGACTGTTGCTTTAAATCTTCAGCAATTTAAACACACACACACACACACACACACACACACAGAGAGAGAGAGAGAGAGAGAGAGAGAGAGAGAGAGAGACCACACAACACATACACACACCTCTAACATAAAATGAAGCACACTCACAATCAAATCAATCAATCAACAGGTACTTATATACCGCTTTTCAACATGAAGTTCACAAAGCGGTTTACAGGCAAATAGTAATAATAATAAAGTTAAATGGCTTTAACAACTGATCAGTCTTTTCCTAACAGTTAAGGAAAAATTATGTTAGGAAAAATCTAATACTGTACACCAAATAGCAACAGCACGAAGTAGTAAGAGAGAAACACACACACAAAAAAAATAAACACCACTACCCTGGGATGCTCATACGAATTGCATAATATGTCTAGAAAGCCAAAATAACGTGTTCTTTCTAGCAGAAATCAAATCCAAAACAAAAAGAGTCCTTGTTTTGCAACTGGCAGCACCGAGAGAAGTTAAAAAGAAGTGACTTATTTCCTTTGCCCTCAACAAAAGCCTCGAAATTTAAACAACCCTGGAAAGCAAAACCCAACACAGAGTCGAGGGGATTATTAGGTGGGAGAACTAGGTTCAAGTTGACACCTGCCACAGATAAGTCACTCACTCCAAGCCTAATTTCCCCACTAAGAAGATGGAAGCAGTGATCTACACCACCAGATCCATGTGAGGGCCGACTTTGCATTCGACAATGCTACACGAATCAGTAGCATGGAAGAGATTTGCGACAAGCTCAGGAAAACTACATTTGCTTGCCAAGTGGAACTTAGGCAGCGGAGTATTTTTATGAAGCTAGCGGGCGAGTCAGTTTCACTCTCTTTTCCAAAACGTCAATACAGCAAGCTGAAAACAGTCCCACAAGAGCCTCATTTTCGTTTTCTTCAATATTTACAGCTGCGCAGATGTGCAAAAATCAGAAGCTAGCAGCATTGGGAAGGGTAAAATGTGGCAGAGGAGACTGGAAGCATTTTCTACCCTCTCCTCCCCACCTTTAATTGTAATGCAACGGAGTGCTACAATTGTTTGCATGTGCATTATCATGCAGTGTTGCGTTTGCCAGGCCCTTAAATTTATTTATTTATTTGAAGAATTTATACCCCGCCTTTCCCATGCCGAAGCAAATGCCCAAGGCGGCTTCCATGAGCAGGCTAGTCTAAACCACCATTTTTTTTCCAATGGGGTTTTTACAAATCTACAGTATTCTTGTGATCTGCCAATCCTCAGGCCCAGACGTTGCCTTCCCAGTGTGGTTCTCTCCTTTGGCTGCCTGCCATCAGGCCTCAGCAGGCAATCGCAGGTCAAGCCTGGACAGGTCCTTGAGGTCATAGTCCGTTCTTTTGCCGCCTGGCCTCCTCACACACTCCACCGCAACTCCCACTTGCTGTGAGCTAATCAGCTCCACAGCGACTCTGTTCTGCCACTACAGGTACTGCAGCTTGTCACAGCCTGGCATTCGTCTCCCATCCAAAAGCAAACCACAGATTTTCCTGCTTAGCTTCAGGCAGTACCAGCAGCTCAACCATCAGTCCACACCTCCTGCCCACACCTCCTGCCCAAACTACCATATGTGTAGCATTAGGTTGGCACAGTGCTCAACGCAGCCATGGGTCTCTGGCCCCTGACATGGCATTTCTGAGGGCCACGTTTTAAAGTGCGGCCAGTCAAGCAGAATGCCACCAGTATGAACAATATGAGGCTGTCCCGCGTTGCAATTAAAAATGAATCTGGTTTATGATCCCACCTAGATGATTTGATGGAGAAACAGCAGGAACTGGTTGGCAAGGTTCTGCAGAACCAAATGTTCTCGACAATGTTCAACAGCTGTATGAAAACACTAAACACCGCCACTCAGAACTTTGGGTTGGGTGTCACCAGCACTCTGATAATTCAATATCAAGGAGCCTGGGTGCCAACCCTAAACCAGTACTTGGAGGCTGTGATTGAGAATGAAAAATTCTCAGATGCAACAGGATATTTAATCCTGTGGGAGATGGAGTGGTGATCTCCAACAGGTAAGGTTAGGAGACAGAGAGGTTTTCGAATAACCCTGTGGTATGGCACTGGGGACCACTGTTCCAGGACAACCACAAAAATTCAACCACAATGCATCTATCCTAGGCACATCTTAAACAGTCCTATGGACCCCAGCCTCTAACATGAAACATGTTAAGTTGATGCTGCTAAGCTGATGTGTGAACTCCTGTTAAAACATCAACTGTTTCAAAGCTATACTCCTCTAAGCCGCAAATTCCCAGAGGAACCCTCTGATCACATTATGCAAAAACGGTACATATTTCCATTTTTCCTTCAGCAGGCTGCCTAAATATATGCAACGAATTTTGGAAAAACAGCACAGCGCATTTGCATTCTGTCCATGGAAGAAGTGCCAATTGCAAAGCTAAGTAATATTTCCCTTAAAAACGAAAAAGGGGTTAGATTGTGCAAACTTCCTGTTCGCTGTGCTTTTAGCAAGCTTGGAGTGATTCCTTCAGAGAAACGGCAGAGATAATTTACTTGATCTCATGAAAACAGACGAGAAAAAAGAAACTGCCCAGCATGGGGAAGACAGTGGTTCTGAACTAACATATTAATTAAAAAAAATACCGTCTCTATTGGTCAATTTCCTATACGCTCTTTCAACACAGTGAAAGATTCAAGTTGCAGGCACAGGAACAGAAGATGACTGCAAACAAAGGAAGGCATCCTACACCAGTGGCTCCTAAACTGTAGGTCGGGACCCAGCAGTGGATTGCAAGCCAATTTTTGGTGGGTCGCTAAAAGATTTTGACGCAGTAAACTCCGCAAGCCCGTTTGCAGTAGAAAGCTGCTAGCTGGAATGCGGGAGTCTTAATACCCCGAATTAAAATGTCACATATTCCAACGCTCTTTAGCAGCTGGCGCCCCACAGATCACGCGTGAAGCCTGTTGCAGCCTTTTGTCTGGCCTAGAAGTCCCTCACTGTACCTCCTACCCTCCTGTTCGGTCTTATGGATACCCTGGAATGACTGTAAACCAGGGGTCAGGGAACCTTTTTACCTTTTACCCCAAAATATATTTAGATACGCCAACGTTACCCCCCCCGCCCCCGCCAGAACAAAAGAAAAAAAATTACATATTGGAACCCATGGCTTTTTATTTGATTAATTAATGAGCTTAATTAATGCTATGTAAATATGAAGTTATAAAGGGTTTGGGAAAGTTAGGAAAGTTATTTAAATATTTTTTTTAATCTTACTCTTATTGTAAATATAACCTGCTGAGTTAGATTTGATTTTGTCATATATGCATGCCCGGCTGTGTCTCAGCAGCGCAACCATCCATTACCCCCAGGAGTTTCATTTTTACCCCATTTGGGGTAATTTACCCCTGTTCCCAGACCACTGCTGTAAACGTTTGGAGAAACAGCCCTTGAACTCCATTTCTACGGAAAGTGGCAAATGTCTATACACACATACTATTATGCAAGACTTCAATCAATCTCCCAAACCTTTATTGGCATATAATCAACATATTACAGCACTAATACAAATCACAGCATAAACATAATTATAGACGAAGGGTCAGTTTGGAGACCTCACTAAAAACTTGGCAACTGCCACTGTGATAGGAGGGAAAGAATCACTCAAAAACACAGAGAGAGTATTAGAAAGGAGAGTGGCAAATGTCTATACACACATATGATATGCAAGACTTCTAGCAGCCTTGGGAGCACAGGACCCCGATTGTTGTTTATTATTATTATTTTCTACCTCTTTTTTTCCCCTTTTTGGACTAGTGGGTCACGATAGATTGTCATTTTTAAAAGTGGGTTCCAGGACTAAAAGGTTTGGGAAGAACTGTTCTACACCAAAGCATGGACTGGCCAAGTCTAAATTCTGGTGGCAGCTGCGTGGTTTTTTGGCCCTCGTTTCTTCGTTTTTTGAGCAAGTCTCCTTAACCACAAAAGAGCAGTTGTAGATCCACCACAACTGTGCGTAGCTTGTGTAGGCGCACACATGAAGTAATGCCAATCTGCTCCTGAATAGCCAGCCTTGGACAACTCACAAAAGTCACTGAATTTAGGGAGGCAAATAATCAATTTAGCCTGCAATGCTGTGCACAATTTCCTGGAAGTAAGCCCCACTGAACACAATGAGACTTACTTCTGAGTAAATGCACACAGGCTTGTGCTGTAAGTCCCTTACCTTGCACATTATGAGATAGAAGATGTGATAGTTCAGGAGCATCCCCATCTTGCTACAGACCCCAGACAGAAGAACAGGGTTTATAACATAACAGGGGACACGACGAGACCAAACACCAAATTTGTAGGGGAGCAACCATCTGCTCCCCAAAGCATCTGGTTCCCATGAGCCTTCCCGTAAGCAAAAGCATATTCAGAAACAATGTAGGAAAAGTGGAAAACAACAAATGCTTCTGATGTTCAGAGAACTGTGGCTCTCTCTAGTCAGGACCTACAGGAGGAGCAGAAAGGCAAACTCCCTTCCCCCCCCCCATTAAGACCAGAAAATGAATAATCACAGCACTCAAGAAGTTGGCAAAAGTTTCAAATTTTCCAAAAGGGAAGGGGGTGGAATCTCAAACACGGTTCGCTTTCTGGGAGTCTAAGGGAGAGCATAACGGGACGATTCCTAGACAGGCACTTCTCTTCCTACTGGAAGGGAGGGAAAGAACTGTGAAGTTTAAGTGACAGACCCGCAGTTTAAGGGAGAATGCGTGGAAGAGACAGATTTGAACACAAAAAGAAACTTGGAAGGCCTGAAACAAAAAGAGAAAGAGTGAAAGAAACATAACGTGGTTTGACCACGCAGAAGACTCCAACCCAGCCCCTGCAGCGTAACACCACAATTCGGGGCATGCTTACTCAGAAGAAAGCCTCAGGTCAGGGGCACCTAAGCCCATACATTCTGATCCAAATACTAGATGTTGGGCACAACCATGGAGGTAGACTTACTGCATCTCCTTCTTATTTAAAAAAAACAAACAAACTAGACACTGTACAGGTTTCTACAAGCTCAAATATTATAATTCTGCATTTCTGCACTAAAAGGACTGGATGAATTACACATCCATGGGATGCTTTTTTAATGATTCGGTTTTAGTTTTCAGAAGTTCTTTGCTCTGCGAACTGTTGTACACTGCATATCATTGCACAGCACTTTTACGTGACGGTGACCCTAATTGCCTCCAAAGCAAGTCAACGCACTCTATCGCCTATTGTGCAAATGGACACCTATAAAGGAACAAAAAATATATATATTGGACTTCTAATCTCAGCTAATGAGGTGGATTTTAAAAAATCAGAACTAAGAACAAAACTTCAAAAATACAGTGACGCTGATGATTAGGGACAAAGAACTAGCATGCTTGAAACTGAATGAAAGTGACACCCTATTTGTCTCTTACCAGCCAAAATGTGTTTCCCAAAGACTCTTTTAACAGCGGGAATTACTAAGAGAGCAATAATTATTGGTTGTAACGAGAAAACCTACATTCCAAGGTAACAGTTCATCTATTTGCAAGATTAGCTGCGCTTTTGTTCATAGGGCGACACAGTATGCAACACAGACATTAGCAATGAATTCTATTAATGTAGATCGCACTGGAAGCTAACTTAGATTTACTTTACACAGTTAAGTGACTTCATTTCACTAGAAAAAAGAAGGATTCCCCCTAAAGCAAACGTATCTACTAGTGCATAAGATAACGTTCCAATTTTCCCAATACAGTGCATGGCAAAAAAAAAAAACCTAAAACCTACCCCAAACCCTCCTGATTAGATTTTTCTCCCTTGGGCAAAAATTTTAAAAAATGCAATCTCTTAATGATTGTTTAATTTTCATAGAACTAGAATATAAATTCTTAACATACTACTTTGCTGCTGTTTTAGCATAAGTTCTTATTTTGGGGGGGGGGAGAACTAATTACATGGTTCAGTAACTTGCCTGCGGTAACACATTGATTTTATTTACTTTCAGAAGTTGGACCTCAGCTTGGTCTCAACACCAGCTAATTCCAACCACATTTAATAGTTCTTGCCATTCCTTTCAAGTGGCTTACACTAAAATACTGCAACCATTTTTCCAATAATTTGTTATTTTTTGTTGCTGAATTTGCAGGGTTGGGGGTGTTTTTGTGTTGTGTTTTGGAGTGTGTAATTACCTACTGCACAGGCTCTCTCATTTCAAAACTGTAGGTATCGTTTAGGTTATTGCCTAAACAATGAGCACTTTTATCGGGTTATTACGTTTTTGTAAATAAATGCAGCCCAAAGAACCCCTGTGTGAGCAGATGGCACTTTTGCTGCCCTCGCTATACTATATGATGTTCCTCCTGATCTTCAAGGCTGGCTTTTGGGGGAGCACAAGAAGCTGCCGAAGGAAGTGCTGGTTAAGTCCCACTGCACAAGCAAAACTCCACTGGGATGTTTTGGGATTTCCCCCATTTCCAACGGAGTCTTTGCAGCGTGCTCATCTAAGTTACATGCACCCCTTGTACAGTATTAACAAAAAACAGCAGCAACAGACTGAGGTTCTTCTAAACAATGCCATGCTAACTTCGCATTCTCCTACAATGAAAGGGGAGTCCAGTAGGACAATGTCCGACCTTGGGGTCGGGACCCGAATGGGGTCATGAGGCCTCAGTTATGGGGTCAAAGCATGAAACAGGTTGAAGACCACTGGACTAGAGCACCACCAGGTAAAGGGAGAGATATCTTCAGGCACCAGGTTGTCCCAGTCCTGCTGAGGTTCATAGCAATTAAGCCAGAATAGCTTTCACTAGAGCCAGGCTTCAGGGTGACGGATTCTGCAGTAAGAGTATTTTGTTAGAGCAGTAGTTCTTAACCTGAGTTTGATCGAACGCCAAGGGTTCGGTGAGTCAGTCTCAGGGGTTCGGCGGAGGTGTGCGTCCATTCCGTTCGCCAGGGTTGCCAGGTGCATTAATATACTTTTGGCATTCACACAATACTTTTATGGCATTTTCAATGTTTCACCATAAGAAACTGAAGGCTACTCTGAAGGCTAAACTGAACCGGCAGGCATGCGCTTCTCCTCTCCTGGCCACCACTCGGGTCCTGAGCGGCAGCCAGGAGAAACCGCGCACCTCCCCGGTTCACAGAGCCATTCACCCCACTCATATGATTCGTGACGTCACGCTCAGCATGGCCATCATTGAGTTATGTTTTTGTGCTACATTCTCGTTGTGTTGGTTTTGTTCTTTGAACACAGTGATTTTACGTGCAACTGATGCATGGTTCATTTTGTGCACTAATAAAATATATATCTCTATGTTTTGAATTTGAAAAAAAACCCCGCATTTTGTTTTTCCAACTACGAAGGGTTCGGTGAATGCACATATGAAACTTGCGGGGATCGGTACCTCCAACAAGGTTAAGAACCACTGTGTTAGAGTGAACATAATGGAGATGGGGGTGGGTAGGGTCCCAAGAGGAGGGCGGGATCAATGGTGGATCCCCAGCCTCATATATTAGTTGCACAAAAATGGTTGAGCACCACTAGACTAGGACACACAGCATTCAGCTATTGCTACAAAAGGCAAAGGGATATAATTCCCTCAGGAAACTTTCCCTCAAAAGCCCTATAAATATCAGGGTGAATAAAAATCATTTTAAAAGTGTGTTTTTAACTTTTAATTACTGCTTTAACAAGGTTATTTTCAGGGACTTCATCTACATAAATGTGATCAACATTTCCTATCGAAGTCTGCGATGACAAACCTTTTAAAAACTTACAAAGGCGCCTTTTTAAAAAAAAAACTGTCATATGAATCGTGCTTGAGATCAGGTTACATAATTTTGCCCCCAATGTTCTCTTCTACATAGAAAATAAGGCTTTAGCTCAGTGTTTTGATCGACGATAATGGATTTTTCTATCAAAACACCAAGCTAAAAACCTGCCTGTCTGTGCAGAAGAGCAAACTAAAGGAAAAATGCGTAACTTGAGCTCAAACACTGTAAATACGATCCAGTAAAAGTCATTTAGCTTTCTGCAAACTGCAAATACGTAGACGGCAGGACAGCACCACGTTCCATGTTACAGGGGGAAAAATTGTTAACCCCAGTAAATTACCAGTTTTAGAAAATCTGGAGCGTTTATCCTTAAGTACTTAGGGCTCATCCTGAGCCACTCAGTGGGGGCAGAACAAGCGTACCACCAACACTGGTGTCACAAAACGTGCTGTAAACTCCCTCACACACCCCGTGTTACAGGACTGCCTTTTTTTTTTCCTTTTGGCGCTATAACAATGCAAAACAGCACGTGAACTGCATGATCCGGAAGCTTTAGAGTTTGCCCTCTAAGCAAAAGAAGCTCTATTGCAAACAGACAGGTTTTCAGGATGGGACACAGCTCAGTGGAAGGGTGCAAGCTTTGCTGCCAGTGGGTCACGGCTTAAATCTCCAGTACCTCCAGGAAAAAGGACTGCAGGTGGCTGGGCTACTAGAGGCTCCTCCTCAAGCACTCTTGAGTGTCCCCCTGAGAAAAAGACAACACTGAACTAGATGAACATCTGACAGAATAAGGCGGTTCTCTGCGTTTGTCACAGCGACCTGCATGTGCAGGAGATAAAAATTAGTCTATCCTACTTGATATGAAAAAGGGGCGTGGTGGCACAGCGGGTTAATCCGCTGCTGCTGGGCTTTCCAACCGGAAGGTTGGGAGTTCGAGACCACGCGACGGAATGAGCTCCCGTCACTTGTCCCAGCTCCTGCCAACCTAGCAGTTCGAAAGCACCTAAAAAGGCAAGTAGATAAATCGGGACCACTTCGATGGGAAGGTAACGGCGTTCCGTGCGCTACGGCGTAGAGTCATGCCGGCCACATGACCACGGAACTTGTCCTCGGACAAAACGCCGGCTCTACAGGCATAGAAACGGAGATGAGCTCCGCCCCCTACAGTCGGTCACGACTAGACCATTCGGTCATGGGGAAACCTTTACCTTTAGCTTGACATGAACGGAAACTGAAGCAGGGCACGATGGAACAGGCCAAAAATGACCGGCTGACTCCATTCTCTCTCTTTTTCCCCAGATGCATCAACACGTTGTTCAAATTCAACACACATACACACACCCCGACCCCTTCTCCACGGGGAAGCTTTTATACATTCATGCCTCTTCATAAACTGCAATAAGCCCCAAAAACATTTTTCAAAATCCTTTTGTGAACTCCCTGTTCTCATTTCCTGAGGAAGGAAGGAAGTTAAATATACATGTATGGAATGTGCAGAAACTGGGCTGCAGATGGCAAAGAAATAAGATGTCCAGGAAATGCCCGGCAACCTACACAGAGGCTGAAACGCTCGCCAAGTAACAGCTTATCCTGCTCCCAAGATGTCAACCAGATGTTGGAGCCGCGTTGGAATTGCCTCCGCTCCAGAATGTAATTATGTGCAAAAAGGTGTACTCTTGGGAATGCGTGCGGTGCGTTCTACTACACTAACAAGCCAAAATGGTCAGGGCAGGGGAGCCCTGAAACACACACTCAGCCCTGGAACCCACGGAACTATAATAAAGGAATCCTTCTGAGCATGTGCAAAATACAATCCACTCTCTGACCTCTGGAATTCAGAGGCAAGCCTTCCAAAACAAGAGGCTGCATCTTCAAGGTGGGTTTGAATCCAACCACATTAAAACGAAAAAAGGTCGCAGTGGTAAAAAGGTCTCGGGCGGGGGAGGGGGCAAAAAAGCACATTGTTACCTGAGAGCAGAAGGTAGTTTTCATTGCTTGCAGGCAAGAAACCAGGTAAAGGTAAAGGTTTCCCCACGACCGGATGGTCTAGTCGTGACCGACTGTAGGGGGCGGTGCTCATCTCCGTTTCAAAGCCTGTAGAGCCGGCATTTTGTCCAAGGACAAGCTTCCGTGGTCATGTGGCCGCCATGACTATATGCCAGAATACGCCAGTGGGAAGGTAACGGAACGCCGTTACCTTCCCACCAAAGCGGTCCCTATTACCCCCTATGCTCTCCCTCTGTTTTCAAGGCCCTCCAACTGCAAACAACAATGACAGGGTTTTCTGGGCTCTCTCTGACCCTCCCTTCCGACTAGCGACAGTCCTGACACATGCAGACGCCCACAATATTAATTCCTCGACTCCTGAACAGGAAAGCTGGCTCTGGTTTGGCACCATGTCCGCACTGACAAGCCTCTGGAGGCTGCTCAACCACACAGACAGCAGCGCTGAGCAGACGGAAAGAGAACACAGGCAAAGAGCTCTGGGCCACACGTCACCCTGCAGGCCTGGACAGTCGGCTTTCCGAACTGTGGTCGGCACCTGCCAAGGTTTGGTGGGAGGTCTCAACTGAACCTGGAGGCGTGATTCACCTGCGACAGCCGCCCAAGGTGGGGCAATCTGCATCCTTGAACCCGGGTTGTGAACTCCTTTGTCCTCTCACATTGTCACTTCCTGCCAGAAGGCAAAAACTCCAAACCAGATCTGGAAGCCACCCTCAAGATCCCTACTTGTTGCTTATATCAGAGCCCTTGCTCCCAATCCTTTTATGCTGTCCTCTCGAGGCAGTTAAATCACCGCTGCAGACAACAAGGAAAGCTGAAGACCCGTCCTAGCCTGCCCGGCAACAGCACCCTTCTGAGCTATGGTTAATAATAATAATAATAATAATAATAATAATAATAATAATAATAATA
>JAJKFI010000059.1:2795184-2813305 GCA_029204185.1 Lerista edwardsae
AAAAAAAAAAAGCAGAATTCATGGTATTTTGCTTGGAAAGGCAAGGATCAAGCTGTTCACTGAAGGATCATTCATAACGCACTTCAAAAAGAAAAGGGAAAAGGATAAGAACATAAGAAGAGCCCTGCTGGATCAGGCCAAGGGCCCATCTGGTCCAGCTTCCTGTATCTCACAGTGGCCCACCAGATGCCTCAGGGAGCACACAGGACAACCAGATGCCTGCATCCTGTTGCCACTCCCCTGCACCTGGCATTCTGAAGTATAGCAGCTCACTGGGAAATGGGCTTTTGCAATCCTGGAAGCAGAAAAAGGCAAAGGAAGTAGCCAGAGAAGAGTGCCTCACCACCAATCTGCTACCTGATGCGACAGCTTCAGTTGGCCTCATGGGTGGGCTGACCTTATTTGTCTTTGGCATTCCCTTGAGAAATCAGCTCTGTGATTCAGGTTCTAGGGTGGGGGCTTGGTCAAATGTTGGCATTCATGGGACATTTGACTGGAATTTTTTTTCCCCCAAATTCAGAAATCTTGGCTTTGGATAACCAGTATTTCACATCAACTGTAGCACTGGTGATAAAATCAGCATGGAACATTTAGGCTGGTGTCAGGGCCTTAGAACCCGCACCGGAGGTGTCAGGATCTGAGCCCAATTCTCAATCCTCAGAGCCCTCTGGAGGCACAGAAAGGAATAACAGCATACAACGCCGTCCCCTACCATTGGCAGGGCGCCATGAAGAGTCTGGATTGGTTGGGCCTGAAAGAAAAGGAACGTCTGTCTGGTCAACGGAGAGGTACGTTTGAGGGGTCTAAGGTCCTCTGCAAAAATAAAATCAGCACAGCACCATATCCTACCCCTGGTCTCAGTGGTGTCATCCAAATGATTTAGGAACAGGTACTCACTTTTGATTGGCACTTGTCGGGGTCCGCCCACCAGAAGTGACGTCATAAGCCGGAAGCGATGTCATGATTGTCGCCATGGATGTGATCATGTTTGTAATAACTTCAGCTTGTGGTTAGTGTTGATTTAACTTCTATTGCTTTGCTTTCTAGAGATGTGTATAGACATATTTTGCTTCAACTGTTCCCTGGTTAAATAGCAGGGGCCAGCTTTGAATGGGCGGGGCCAGCTCAACTTCTAGGAACCGGTAATCGCGTAGTGGTGCGTAGTGGGTGCATGACATCACTGCCTGGTCTGATACAAGGGAACCCAAGGGTGTGTTGCAAGGTAAGGAGGAGCTCCAGGACCTTGGAGAGCTCCAGGGGAGTAACTTCATCCAATGGAGTCCCAGCTGCAGCTGAATTCTTTTATCTCACCTGACCCCACCTACTCTTTTCAGGCTCCACCCCCACTGCTGCAGAAGGAGGAGCCTTAAAGGGACAGCCTTGGATGTTGGAGCCCAGTACCCTACTGCCTCTGAGTTCCTTGCCACCCGATGCATTCCATGCGCCGGCAAACAAATATGAAAGATAGCGTGGATAGAGGGATGTTCTTTGCCCTCTCTCACAACCCCAGAACCAGGGGACATCCATTAAAATTGAGCGTTGGGATAGTTAGACCTGATAAAAGGAAAGACTTTTTTACCCAACTTCTAATCAATCTGTGGAACTCCTTGCCACAGGAGGGGGTGATGGCATCTGGCCAAGGTGGCTTTAAAAGGAGACTGGACAACATTTCTGGAGGAAAAGTCCATCGTAGGCTACAGGCCATGATGGGTGATGCAACCTCCTTATTGTAGAAGTATGCTACCTCGGAATGCCAGATGCAGGGGAGTGGCGACGAGATGCAAGTTTAAGTTTCTTATTGCCTTGTGTGCTCCCAGAGGCATCTGCTGGGCTACTGTGGGCACGATCCTAACCAACTTTCCAGCATTGGGGTAAGGGCAATGGAGCTCTGAGGTAAGGGGGAAAAAAACATTCCCTTGCCTTGAGGAGGCCTCTGTGACTGCTACTCCACTGCAGAATGTAGAACATGCCCCATTGGCACAGCTACGTCAGTGCTGGAAGAAGTGGGACCGGGTGGGCCTTTGGCTAGATCCAGTGGGGCTCTTCTTATGTCAAGTTCGGCCCTGAAGTTCCCTTCTTCCCTTTTCAAATAAAGGAAATAGGAGGCATTGTGGCAGCTGATGGTTCACAACAAGGTGGAATCGATGTGCTACTCTCAGTGTCAAGAGTTCCTGAGGCAGCCCTAGGCAGCGGTGGAGGCTGGAGATAAATGAAAAGTTCTGAACAGCCTAGAGAAGACCTGGAAAGGGTGCAAAGCGACCAGCTGCAGACTCAACAGCTGTGGAAATATAATAATCCCCACCAGAGCCACCACCCCTCTGTTTATTTGCTTTCCGATCTTTGCTCGTGCCGTCTCTTGGGCCCGCAAAATGGATTTCTTACGAGAATCGAGATGCCATAGCAACATGCTTCCAGAAGCAGATTGCCACTTATGCATCGCACTCTAGGAAACCTGAGATGTTGAAAGAGCTGGTTCAGGGAATAGGCAAGAGAGAGGTCAGGTACAGATCTGCCCGGGATCACTAGCTCAGTGGGTTTTTCTTCCCTGCACAGGTGCGCCAAACACGGTTAACCCAGGTGGAGATTAGGTGTTGAAAAGGAGAGTGCTGTTGAATCAGGCAAAAGGCCCATCCAGTCCAGCTTCCTGCATCTCCAAGTGGCCCACCAGATGCCTCAGGGAGCACAGGAGAAGACAAGATGCCTGCATCCTGTTGCCGCTCCCTTGTATCTGGCATTCTGAGGTAAATTTCTGAGGTAAAATTCTGAGGTAAATATGAGGTAAATAAAACAGAATTTGCTATAACATAAGAAGAGCTCTGCTGGATCAGGCCAAAGGCCCATCCAGTCCAGCTTCGTGCATCTCCAAGTGGCCCAACAGGTGCCTCAGGGAGCACAGGAGAAGACAAGATGCCTGCATCCTGTTGCCACTCCCTTGCACCTGGCATTCTGAGGTAAATTTCTGAGGTAAATATGAGGTAAATAAAACAGAATGTGATATCCTAAGAACATAAGAAGAGCCCTGCTGGATCAGGCCCAAGGCCCATCTAGTCCAGCTTCCTGCATCTCACAGTGGCCCACCAGATGCCTCAGGGAGCACAGGAGACCACAAGATACTTCCCCCGCCCCAGTAGGAATGCAACTGCCTTCCACATAGTCTGGTAAAAGTACCACATAGGTGGTAAAGCCCAAATGCCGAAGCCTGGCACCCAGCGTCTGATGAAATCAAGCCTGCTGGTGGCTTGGGTGAAAGGCATGCAGCCTTTCCTGGCAGCCTTGCGATGCTCCCACACCTACCAAAGCAATGTTCTTGGATGATGGGGGTTGGGAAACGGCAGCGAGAGATCAAAGTGCCAGCTCAGAAGGGTTGCCAGTGCAGGTTGTCCTTCTGGGAGACTTGCATCAGCTTGTCGAAACCCGGGCCAGGTGAGGTTCTTTAGAAAGTGGCACGCAAGGGGCCTGTGACGCAGCCCGGAAAGGATTTAGAGCACAATCCTAACCTGGGGTTAGGATGGCACAGTTAGGCCAGCAAAGTTTGGCCAGCACAAGGGTCACCGTAATGTGCGTTTGGACCACTCTCGGAGTCAGGGAGGATGGCGCACGTCTGTGTGCTGGCCTCTGATTCCAAGAGCGGTTCAAACATGCTTTCCAGCGTCTCTTGTGCTGGCCAGACTTTGCTTTATTTACTTCATATTTACCTCAGAATTTTACCTCAGAATGCCAGATACAAGGGAGTGGCGTTTGGACCACTCTCGGAGTCAGGGAGGATGGTGCACGTCTGTGTGCTGGCCTCTCTGACTCCGAGAGTGGTGCAAACATACTTTACGGTGTCCCTTGTGCTGGCCAGACTTTGCTTTATTTACCTCATATTTACCTCAGAATTTTACCTCAGAAATTTACCTCAGAATGCCAGATACAAGGCAGTGGCGTTCGGACCACTCTGGGAGTCAGGGAGGATGGCGCATGTCTGTGTGCTGGCCTCTTTGACTCTGAGAGTGGTGCAAACATACTTTACGGTGTACCTTGTGCCGGCCAAACTTTGCTGGCCTCACTGTGCTGGCCTAATTCCAGGTTAGGACTGTGCCCTAAAAAGGTATTACCTGCATCCTGTGTGTTGTGCATCCCGGTTCCTTGCCAACAGGAGCCAAATTCCAAAGCAGGATCAATTATGCAGAATTAGCCAACGGGCATGCCTTTTGGGATTTGGTTGTTCATTGATTTCTTTGATCTATGGATTCCTTCTCTGCTTTTTCACCTTGGAAGGAGTCTTCTCAGTGCCTTGTAACAGATGAAAGGGAGCGACATTTCAATAATTCAATCACATCAAAGCCTCTCGAAACACCACAAAACAGGATTAGATGATCTGCTAAAATCACCAAAACAACAAACAGCACATGGAGAACCAGACGAACTCAAGCACATAAACTCGACTGAAAACCTAAGGTTTAAAACCTTGGGACAGTTTTCTCTCAGCTTGGCCTACCTCTCAGGGTCGTTGTGAGGCCAGAAGGAAGGGAAGGAACCATGGACGCTTTTTCTTTTACTGAACTTTGTAGATACTGTTATATAATATATATATATATATACTAACTTGGTGAGTCTGTATATTTATATTTGTATATTTATTTATAACTTTATAAATTTATTTATGACTCTGTGTGTGTGTATGTGTGTGTGTGTGTGTGTGTGTGTGTAATTATATCAATAAACATGCTTCTCTTGCGGGCGGGTTGTTGCAGACACTGCCAGCTAAATTGCGGCTGCAGCCAGGGTTACACTCTCTCTCACACACATACACAACAATCACAACCGCACACACTTAGAGCGCAATCCTAAACTGGAGTTAAGCCGGCATAAGTTAAGCCAGAGAAGTTTGGCCAGCCCAAGGGCCACCGTAAAGCACGTTTGGACTACTCTTGGAGTCAGGGAGGATGGCGCATGTCTGTGTGCCAGGCAGAGAGCTGGATTGGAGGCTCTTGTGGGCCACAGCTGGTTCCTGGACGGGCCTTGGCCCACCTCTGGCAAAAAAGCAAAAAAGGCCTGAACGAATGGGGACATAGAGAATAGAGAGAAAGCCTGCCCTGAAAATGCCGCATTTGCAAATCCAGAGTGACTTGACAAGTGTGAACAGGCCTGAGTGGAAAAGCACCCCATCTGGCGACACGACAAATTTGCGAGCCATCTTTCTCTTTCCGCCACGGGGGGCAGACTCCGGGCATCTGTGCGAATTCCCTCGGACCTGCCTCTAAGCCGGTTAGGCTTTCAGGGAAGACGTTTGAAAAGATGGATTGGGCAGAGAACAGATCCGAGAAGAAATTAATTAACGCTTCCCCCTCCCATGTATTAGCTCATTACAGAAGGAAAGCTCAGCAAAAAGCCGGCAAGGAGCTCTCCCGCACCTGAACAAAGGAGCGCATTTAAAACATTTAGCAAGATGACACAATTATTCCCTGAAGTATATTATTCTTGTAAGCAAAGAGAAGTCTATTTGTATTATGCTTTGGGAAGAAAAGGTTCGGTCCTGGAATGTCTCTTGGGCTGGACATCAGGAAGAACTTCCTGACTGTAAGGGCAGTTCGACAGTGGAACTGACAGCTGAGGGAGGTGGTGGATTCTCCCACACTGGAGACCATCAAGCAACCTCCTTCTGTCAGAAGTAGAATATTCAGAATGCCAGGTGCAAGGAAGTAGCAACAGGATGCAGGCATCTTGTTGTCTCATGTGCTCCCTGAGGCACCTGGTGGGCCACTGTGAGATGCAGGGAGTGGACTAGATGGGCCTTGGCCTGATCCAGCTAGGTTTATGTTCTTAAGGCCCAGACTTGAGTTGCAAGTTGTTATAGCTCCCTCCCCACAGACAGGATAGCAAATTCTTTTATTTACCTCATATTTACCTCAGAATTTTACCTCAGAATGCCAGATGCAGGGGAGTGGAAACAGGATGCAGGCACTTTGTTGTCTGGTGTGCTCCCTGAGGCATCTGGTGGGCCACTGTGAGATACAGGAAGCTGAACTAGATGGGCCTTTAGCCTGATCCAGCAGGGCTCATCATATGTTCTTAACCACTATAATATCTTTTCAAAGGATTTTCAGAGCCTGAAAATGGGACATTGGATGCCTCTCCTTGCTAAAGATTTTTGATGCTCAAACAGGAAAAGGCACTGTGTTTTAAGTGGAAGATCTGGCAGTGAGATAAACAGGCATAGGATTTTGGGCTTTTACCAACATAAAGTGCTTGAATGATACTAATCAACTTTCAAGAAACCACAAACACAACAAAGCAGATTTATCACATTTTTTTGTGGGGGGGGGAGGGAACTCTATTTCTATTTTATCTTCTCATTTTGAGCTTTTGTGTGCCACTCGGAAAGCTTCATTTTCTCTTTGTTGGTGACAACACAAAGCAGTGCCCATGGCAACCTTCTGTGATGTCACTGACAGAAGACGAGTGAGGTCATAAATCGTTCAGGGGGAAAAGAAAACAGCTCTGGAGCTCGGCATGCCTTTCAAGCCTCCGGAGTCAATACTGTTTTGTTTTGTTTTGCCTTCTCCCATTTCTTTTTTGGAAGATGAAAAATGAAAACACAATGGAAAGTTTGATCTCAGGAATTTTGTACTGATTGATGTCCAGGAAGCGACAAATGCCAGCAAAAATGCATGGGAGGGATGTTTCTCCCAGGACTGCTCCAAGAAAGCATCTCCTCTCGATTTACTGCTGGGATGAAATACGGCAGAGCTTTGGAGAGGTTACAACATTCGAACATTCTTGTGTCTCTCCCTCTCATTCCTCCTCCGCTAAGCTACATCCTTGGAAGAAGAACAACTCTCTGCACAGGACCATCAAGGAGCCCTGTCACAGTCCCATGAGACCCCTCCCAATAAAGGGAGACCAAGGGCCCATGGTCCCATAAGAGTCACCCACTTGCACTCTAGATCCACTACCTGCCCCCCTCCCCAAAGAGGCAAAGGCAGGGGAAAGATGGAGGAATTGGGGAGAGGAGTCACTCTAGGCCACCAGTCTTGGGCTCCTCTCTATGATTAACCAGAGATTCAGGAGGCGGGCCCTAGTGATGTCACAAAGACTTCGTTCTTTTTTTAGCTAGGAGAACTGCCGGAAGTTTCCAGCATGCTATTAGCATGCTTCTAGCGCAGTTAATTTAAAAACGCCAACATGGTGTCCCCTCACTGAGATTAATTGTATGGAGGTTGCCATGTTGTTGCCATCAAATCCGTGTGTTACAGAGGCCGCCATGTTTTTCACAGATGCCTGCATTTGTTTCAATAGAAAAATAGGTGGAAGTGATGTCACATGACAATAGCCATCTTTTCTAGCTCCAAGCTCATTGCTAAAAGTTTGAGGGATATGTGCCCGTTTGGACCACTCTCGGAATCAGAGAGGACGGAGCACGTCTGTGTGCTGGCCTCTCTGATTCCAATAGTGGTCCAAACACACTTTACAGTGTCCCTTGTGCTGACCAGACTTTGCTTTATTTACCTCATATTTACCTCAGAATTTTACCTCAGAAATTTACCTCAGAATGCCAGATACAAGGGAGTGGCGTTTGGACCACTCTTGGAGTCAGGGGGATGTGTGCACACATCTGTGTGCCGGCCTCTCTGACTCCGAGAGTGGTCCAAACATACTTATGGTGTCCCTTGTGCTGGCCAAACTTTGCTCAAACAAAGTCTTTGCTGGCCTAACTGTGCCGGCCTAACTCCAAGTTAGGATTACGCCCTTACACTAGCCATTTAAGCTACTGCAGATCTGTCTGAATTTGCTCAGTCTGGGGATTAGAGAATTACAAATCAGGGTGTTGTTGACCTGAATGGATAATTACCAGCAGTGACCTCAAGATGCTATAAATA
Source organism: Lerista edwardsae (assembly GCA_029204185.1). Taxonomy (NCBI): domain Eukaryota; kingdom Metazoa; phylum Chordata; class Lepidosauria; order Squamata; family Scincidae; genus Lerista; species Lerista edwardsae. The sequence goes on from JAJKFI010000059.1 coordinate 2,803,047, forward strand.
CATGCCACCAATGTGGTCATGGTAACCACCACGGAACACGCTGGTGTTTACAAGACCGTGGTATAAATTCCCAGCCATTATATAATGTGACTTTTTTTTTCCTGCAATGCCATCGAGGTTCAGGAAGGTTTTCTTCCAAACCCATTGCAGCATGTTTCTATAGTAACCGATGCATTTAAAAAAAAAAATATGGGGATGAAGGAATGACAGTGGCTCAAAAGGAAAAGAGAGAGGGATAAAAGATAGGGGGAGTTGGGTTGGATTTGAAACGTGCCCCTGTGGTTCTCAGTGGCCTTGATTTGTGGCTGGAAAAGACACCGTTTTGCATGGAACATGCAAGACAATGGAACAAACTAAGGGTGCAATCCTAACCTAGAGTTAGGCCAGCAAAGTCTGGCCGGCACAAGGGACTCCTAATATAAACCCCAACTCCATCCTAGCTGTTGCTATTGCACTAGCAGTCTCCCCCGCATGCCTTCTATCAATCAAGCACTGCGCATGTAGGCACATGCCTAGTTTGGCCCTAAGGCAGCTTCATTAGATCAAGAGGCAGAAGACACAGTGAAGCGTTCCTTAAAGGAACAGGGTTCGTCTGGAAACCAACTAACACAATCAGATTCACGTACTGTACAGAAGTAGGGGGTGCGGCGTCCACGAGTGTGGCTGTTCTGAGTGCACCGGTGTCACTTTGTGTCAGGCCCCAGGCCACGGCAGAAACATAGGAGGCTGAAAAAAAGGAAGGGCCACTCTAATCAGCCCCCCCAAACATGCCTTAGCAACTGTGGCATGGAAGAGCCATGGACTTATGCACAGAGTTGCCGGCAGAAAGTTTGCAAACCAGCTGGGGTCCCAATCCAACTGGGCTTGGCTGCCACGTCTTGGCTCTTCCCATTTTGGCACATTTCTATGCCACCTAGACAATGCCACCTAGACAATGCCACCTAGACAATGCCATGGACTTATGCACAGAGTTGCCGGCAGAAAGTTTGCAAACCAGCTGGGGTCCCAATCCAACTGGGCTTGGCTGCCACGTCTTGGCTCTTCCCATTTTGGCACATTTCTATGCCACCTAGACAACTTCATAAAAAGCCGAGACATCACCCTGCCAACAAAGGTTCGCATAGTCAAAGCTATGATTTTTCCCAGTAGCAATGTATGGCTGTGAGAGCTGGACCATAAGAAAAGCAGAGCACCGAAGAAAAGATGCTTTTGAATTATGATGTCGGAGAAGACTCTTGAGAGTCCCCTGGACTGCAAGGAGATCCAATCGGTCCATCCTACAGGAAGTCAAGCCTGATTGCTCCCTGGAAGGACAAATGCTGAAGCTGAAGCTCAAGTACTTTGGCCATCTCATGAGAAGAGAGGACTCTTTAGAAAAGACCCTCATGCTGGGAAAGATTGAAGGCAAAAGGAGGAGGGGGCGGCAGAGGAGGAGATGGTTAGATAGTGTCACCGAAGTGATGAACATGAAACTGGGCGAACTCCAGAAGCTAGTGGAGGACAGGGAGGCCTGGTGTGCTGTGGTCCAGGAGGTCGCGAAGAGTCGGACACGACTTAGCGACTGAACAACAATAATGCCACAAAAAATGCTTCCTCCTGAGAGCTCAGGGTGATCCCTTCCCCTCCTCACAGCAACCCTGTGGGGTAGGTTAGGCCGAGATTGAGAGAATGTCCCAAGTTCACCCTGGACATTTCACGGCTAAGTTGGGATTTGGACCTGGTTCTTCCAGGTCTCCACCCAACTCCCAAACCACTGCACCAGAGGTTCTCGAACGTTTTAGACCAGGACCCATTTTTTAGAATGGCACTCCTGTTGGGACCCACCGGAAGTGGTGCCCTTAACCTGGAAGGGACGTCATAGCCGGAAGTGACATCATCAAGCAGGAAGTGCCATCGTTGTGATGCCATCAAATGACCCTCCTGGAATGCAAACTGGCACTCTTGGACTGCAGCAATGGCACATCCATGACACATCCCTGACGGAAAGCAAGAGGAAGACAAAAGATGGTGCAAAAGCACTGAAATCAAAATAAAACTTTAAAAACCTCACTTTTTTTTACTTATTTTGAAGAATTTATACCCCGCTTTTCCCATGCCAAAGCAAATGCCCAAGGCAGCTTCCATGGGCAGGCTAGTCTCAGCCACCATTTTTCAATGGGATTGCTACAAATAGACAGTATTCTGCGATTCACCGAATTCTTAGTCCCAGATGTAGCCTTCGCAGTGTGGTTCTCTCCTCTGGCTGTGTGACATAGAGCTTCAGCAGGTGATGGTATGTCCACCCTGGGCAGGTCCTCAAGGTTGGACTCCGTCCTTTTGCCAGCTGGCCTTCTCACCACATTCCCTGCAACTCTCACTTGCAGCGACTAATCAGCTCAACAGAACCTCCGTCCTGCCACAGCCTGACATTCTGTCTCCCATCCAAAAACAAGACCACAGATTCTCCTGCTTAGCTTCAGGCAGTACCAGCAGCTCAAACATCAGTCCACACCTCCTGCCTAATCTATATATATAAAAACGGACATGTGTATGTATGTGTGTATGTGTGTGTGTATGTATGTGGGTATGTATGTATGTTATTTATAGGCGTCTCTGTGCCTTGACCCACAGCCACGAAACTTGGCACACACGTACCTTGCAGCCTGGCAAAGAACACTGCGGGGGTCAGACCCCCCTACAGCCCCCCGTTTTGGGGAGCGGGGCCAGATCGTCAGGAACCACAGGGATTGCATTGGGCTACAGGTCTGCTGCCACCCTGTGGTCAGAAACGATTCTGCAGGTTATGTGATTCACAAAGCCAAACCGAAAGTGAAACTGGCTTAAAAGAGTTGCAAATGATCCAGAGTGTTCCAGCACCCAGTTGGACCTGAGAGGGACCTATTTCCAGAGAGCTAGCTGGCCACCTCTTCCACTTTCTCATACTTCAGTGCTATCCTAACACACGACCTGCAGACATTGGTCAGTGAGGACTGCTCCAGTTTGCCCTTGTACTTGATTTTGTCCCTGTCTCCTCATATTTATTCTTCCTCCTGGAGGGGAAACTAACAATGTGGGTTACAAACAGGGTTTGAGTTAAATTAACATTACTGTGAGTTTCTCACACTGCCACGGGACCTGCAGACATTGATCAGTGCGTGTGACAATTTCAGTACACTCCTTTGCTTGATTCTGTCCCTGTATTCATTCCTTCTCCTACTACACGCTGGGGATACTTTGTCCCCCGGGCAACGCCGGGTAACAAAAAGCTAGTCCTCACTAAATTCCCATGTAGTTATGCAGTTGTGCGGGTTCTACTGCATCCTGCAAGGGAATTTCGGTTGCTGGGGGGGGGGGTCTCCACAGCATAAGGAGACATTCATTCATTCATTCATTCACAACATTCCCGCACTTGAAAATTCAAACTGTGAACACTCACACCAGGAATCTCGCAAGAGTTAGGTCTGCAGCTTCCAAGATGGCAGCTCCCAGCTTTCCCACCTGGCACCAGGTTGTGACCCACCGAGTGGGTCCCGACCCACAGTTGGAAGAACAGCGCACGACACTGTCCTGGCTCTCTTCTCAAGCTGGCGCTTGATCGGGAGTGCATGCGCTGGAGCATGTCTTTGGCATGATGGTGGCGGTTGCCGCTCCCGCACAAGTGCACCTGGAAGAGCAGAAAAGCCGCCAAGGGCGCGAGAGCTTTCTGAGCGCCGCGCAGCTCCATCATGCGCAGTGCGAACGCGAGCCATTAGTTACTGCAAGCACTCTCGCGAACGCCCCCCTCTTGGGACAGCTGGGCTGTCTTTCTTCTGAAGGGCAGCTTGGAGGATTTCTCCCCATTTGCTTGGCGGTCCCCTAGGCTCCAGAGCCTCATACATTATAGAGAGACACTTAATGGCTCTGGTGGCGCAGCCCTCTCGATACACTCAGCCTTTCGGCTCCCCGTGCATGACAATTAGGCACTGATTCCCTCCTAACTGCACGAACCCCATTAAAACCCAATTCAGCTGATTATCAACAGCTTTCCTTAAATGAAATGACTGGCTCCCCAGGGACGCCGCTGGAGTCAGAGGCAAACCAACCGGCAACAGACCGGCATGCTGGAAGAACACGCCTTGCCGGATCAGATAAATTCTATCGAGGGTTTTTTGTCCTTTATTTTCCCCAGCAGAGGCCTCTTGGAAGGTCACAGGCGTCACAGAACGGCAACGGCCATTTCCCTGCGAGCAGTGATGTCATGCAGGGGGTACGCGGGGGTACGCGAGTACCGGTTTCTAGGATTACAGCTGGCCCCGCCCATTCGCCCGCCCACTCGTCGACTCCGCCCTCTGCAACGTTTGAATTTCCTGCATGTTTGAGTTGCCTGCATGTTCTCAGAGCCAGGCAGGCAAGCAGGCAGCGAGCGGAGCCTTTCCTTTCCTTGCCACTGAAAAATGAGTTGCTCTGGGGTTTTAACATGACGCCAGGCCTCCTTCCCATGTTCTGGGGGTGCTGTGGAATCCTGTTGCAACTGTTGGGTCAGTTTAAAATCGTCTGAGGCCTCAAAAAGGGCTTTTTTCATGTCCCTTCCTGCCACGACATCACTTCTGGCTTATGACGTCACTTCTGGTGGGCGGGTCCCAACACGTGCCAATCAAAAGTGAGTACCTGTTCTTAAATCATTTAGATGACACCACTGCCTGCAAGCCATCGTAAAGCACGTTTCGAGCCCTCTCGGAGTCAGGGAGGATGGCGCACATCTGTGTGCTGGCCTCTCTACCAGCTTCCGGTAGAGCAGAACTTGATCAAATGGGTACAAACTGCAAGGGAGGAGATTCCACTTGGATAGGAGTCAAGCAGGGGGGTGAAGTAGATCACCTTGTGGGTGATCCTTCCAACCCAATGATTCTACGACAGACAGTCCCTAAATATGGAAGCTTTATTCAGAGCACAGTCCTAACCTGGAGTTAGGCCAGCACAGTGAGGCCAGCAAAGTTTGGCCGGCACAAAGGCCACCGTAAAGTATGTTTGAACCACTCTTGGAGAAAGAGGCCAGCACATGGATGTGCGCCATCCTCCCTGACTCCGAGAGTGGTCCAAACGCCACTCCTTTGTATCTGGTATTCTGAGGTAAATGTCTGAGGTAAAATTCTGAGGTAAATATGAGGTAAATAAAGCGAAGTCTGGCCAGCACAAGAGACACCATAAAGTATGTTTGAACCACTCTCAGAGTCAGAGAGGCCAGCACACAGACGCGAGCCACCCTCCCTGACTCTGGCTCAAATACCCTTTAAAGCGGCCCTTGTGCCGGCCAAACTTTGCTGGCCTAACTGTGCCGGCCTAACTCCAGGTTAGGATTGCGCTCTTAATCTGTGTGGGTTTTTTTTCCCCTCCTGTTGCTTTGCGCGTCTTTTTTAGTGATTGATTTGTGCTGGAAAGGCTGCTTTGCATATGTTTACAGCATTTGCTGTCTTGGGCTATAACTTACTGGAAACAGGAGGGCATGAATGTGGGGGAAAATAAATAAATCTGTACGTTCACTGTCTGTGCTTCTTCCCTGACCTTTATTATTCTTCATTTCATGACGTTTACCGAGAGCACAATCCTAAACTGGAGTTAGGCCGGCAAAAACTAAGCCAGCAAAGTTTGGCTAGCACAAGGGCCATCATAAAGCACGTTTGGACCACTCTCGGAGTCAGGGTGGATGGCGCACGTCTGTGTGCTGGCCTCTCTGACTCCGAGAGTGGTCCAGACATACTTTATGTTGTCCCTTAAACATACTTGGCCCTTGTGCTGGCCAAACTTTGCTGGCTTAGCTTATGCCAGCCTAACTTACTTTAGGATTGCACCCTCAAAATAATTTTGTCATGAGGGGGGGGGTGTTTGCCAAAAATGTACGGGCCCCAGGTGCCAAATGCACTTGGTTTGCCACTGCCTGGATGTTCTTAGGAACAAGGGTCTTAATGGGGAAAGGATCAAGTGAAAGAGGACTGAGCCCAACTGCTACGGAGAAGGCTGCTGGAGAATTTATTTATAAGCCTATTGAACAAATGGTTGGAAACACAACCACGGTATCTACACGCCAACGCTTTTGAGCAAATGCGGTTTCTTTTCCTCTTTGCTGGTCCCGACTGGACCATCTGTCAAGCGGAGAGCTTTCTCCCTGAGAAATGTTTTATTACAAACCAGGCTGTACAACCAACTGGCTCTCTCTCTCGCTCTCTCTCTCTCTCTCTCTCTCTCTCTCTGTATCATTGATGTGTGGTGCAGGTATAGCAGGTGAAGCAGAACTGTCCTACCGGATTTCTTTGAAAAGTGCCACCAACGCTGTGATCACACAAACAACCCACCAGCTTTGAGCAGCTGAAGCCCAGGGGTTGTAAGTGTTCGCAGGATCCCAGCCACTGCAGCAGCAGCAGCAGGCAGCAGCACTTTTCAAAGAACAATTCTGCCTCCCTTGCCACACCCACACAGCAGGTTGCTGATGTGTATATATATTTAAGAGTGCAGTTCTAACCTGGAGTCAAGCCAGCACAGTTTGGCCAGCACAAGGGCCACTGTAAAGAATGTTTGGACCACTCTCGGAATCAGGGAGGAGGATGAACATCTGTGGGCCGGCCTCTCTGACTCCAAGAGTGGTCCAGACATACTTTACGGTGTCCCTTGTGCTGGCCAGACTTTGCCAGCTGGCCTTCTTGCACACTCCCTTGCAACTCTAATTTGCGGTGACTAATCAGCTCATCAGCGCCTCCGTCCTGCCACAAGGGGTACAGCAACTTGTCACAACTTGCCATTCTGTCTCCCATCCAAAAGCAAGACCACAAATTCTCCTGCTTAGCTTCAGGTATTGTGATACTGATACTGTGGTGTGAAGAAAACCATCTTACACTTAATGCCAAAAAAACTAAAGAGCTTATAATCGATTTTAGGAGGAAGAGAGATGTGCATTTGCCTTTGCATATAAATGGTGAGGAGGTGGAGAGGGTTGGCAGTTTCAAATTTCTGGGCACCCACATTTCATTGGACCTCACATGGACATTAAATGCCGAGTTGCTAGTGAAGAAGGCGCAGAAGAGGCTGTACTTCCTAAGGGTGCTTGGGAGGATGAACCTTTCTCAGTGTCTACTTTTGGCCTACTACCGTAGCACCATCGAGAGTGTCCTGACATACAACATTTTAGTATGGTATGGGAGCAGCTCTGTAGGGAATAAGAAGGCACTACAGAGAATTATTAAAGTGGCCCAGTACACTATCGGCCTCCAGCTACCCACCCTTGATGATATTTTCGCCACCCGCTGTTTAAAGAAATCACATAACATCCTCTTCCCATCCTGCTTACAACCTTTTTGAACTGTTACCTTCTGGCAGGAGATATAGGACTATTAAAACTCGGACGACACGTTTCATAAACAGTTTTTATTCTAGAGCCATAACAGCATTGAACAACGAACTTAAGTACCAGTAGATAGGGGCAGTCGGACTGTGCTATTGTCTATTGTGTGGATGTTTGTGTTTTAGAAGAGGAATTTCAAGGGGGGGTAGGGGGTGTGGGGGATTTGGGGGGATTGTTGGGAACTTAGTGTGTGTGTTGGTCTGGTCTCTGGGTGTCAGTGAATCTCGTTGTGTAATACAATGACAATTAATAATAATAATAATAATAATAATAATAATAATAATAATAATAATAATAAAGGTATTACCAGCAGCTCAACCATCAATCCACACCTTCTTACAATATATTTAAGGTATGTATATTTATTGCAATGAACAATTTTGAAACACAAGGTGGGGGGGGGGAAGCCGTCCCAAACCACCCTCATTTTCAGAGAACGATGCACGGGTATGTCGCTCTCAGGAATGATGAACAAACTGGGCTTCTGCTTGCCGCCTGTCTTGTCGAGGCACCAAAGGGGAAAGGAAAAAGTTGGCAGCCAGGTTCAACTGGCACCGGTCCTGTTGATGTTTGGAAGCCAAGTCAAGATGGTGTTATTTTGGCCTGCCTCTGCCATATCCGATGACTGAACGTGCGTCTCCTTCTGGCCAAGCGTTTCGTTTTGAAAAGCAAAGAAAAAAAGATCTGTTGGCTGTAATTTTTAGAATGCATGGTGATATCCTTGGGCATGTTTTCACAGTAGTTGGCTGCATTTGCCAATGGAAGGGTGGTGGTGGGGTCTCACTTGGGGAACAGAGAATTTCCAGAGAATGCGGCAATAAATAGGGTGATGTCTCCCAATTTAAGACAGGGTGCAAGGGAGTGGCAACAGGATACAGGCATCTTGTGGTCTTGTGTGCTCCCTGAGGCATCTGGTGGGCTGCTGTGAGATGCAGGAAGCTGGACTAGAGGGGCCATTAGCCTGATCCAGTGGGGCTCTTCTGATGTTCTTAAAGCCCAGATTGGGTTGTGAGTTATTATAGCCCTCTCCCAACAGACATTATAGCAAATTCTCTTGTATTTATCTCATACTTACCTCAGAATTTTACCTCAGAATGCCGAGTGCAAGGGAGAGGCATTAGAATCGAGGCATCTTGTTGTCTTGCATGCTCCCTGAGGCATCTTGTGGGCCACTAATACAGGAAGCTGGACTAGATGGGCCTTTGGCCTGATCCAGCAGGGCTCTTCTTATGTTCTTAGGACACAGATTGGGTTACATGTTATTATAGCTCCTTCCCCATACAAAAGGATAGCAAATTCTCTTTTATTTACCACAGAATTTTACCTCAAAATGCCAGGTGCAGGGGAGTGGCAACAAGATGCAGGCACCGTGTTGTCTTGTGTGCTCCCTGAGGCACCTGGTGGGCCACTGTGAGATGCAGGAAGCTGGACTAGATGGCCCTTTGTCCTGATCCAGTGGGGCTCTTCTTATGTTCTAAAATCCACACGTTCCAAGACACAAAGCGTGGCAAAGCCTGTCTTCAACAGATGCTTACCTTGAACAAGGAAGAAGTTCCAAGAAGGGCTGGAAGGAGACGTGGGGGACTCAGCCAGGGAGAAACACACACGCACACACCCCCTCCTTCTCCAAAGGCTTGGCAAACGTCCCCTTGGTTTCCCAGAACCCTTGGAGTCGAACGTTGGACGCAGCCAAGTTGCTAGAAACCTGGAGAGCAAGAGCAGATTCCATGGCTGAGAGTTCCATCATCTGTGTTTCCGGAGCAACCCCCCATGCCAAGCACAGGCTCCCCATGCCAGCTCAGCCATCCTGTGCTGGTTCTTCTGCCATGAACCTTGGCACCCACTTATGCTGAAACTGCCTTCCCGCCTTGTCAGTTGCATGTCACATCTTCTTAAAGGGTGAGATCGCCATCTCACCAGCATCTGGAGTGGTACCCAGAAGGCAAGCATCCTACAGCCGGATCTGACACAGCTTCCTTCATCTAGACCAGAGGTCTTTAGGGGTTGGGATGGATGTTCAGTAGGTTTCATGATTTACACTTGTGTCATTTTTCTCGGTGCGAAAACGGCAGTTCTTAATTGACTGCCTGACTCCTGTTTTGTGTTAACTTCTTCAGGGCACAATCCTAACCTGAGTTGTTGTTGTTCAGTCGCTAAGTCGTGTCCGACTCTTCGCGACCCCCTGGACTGCAGCACGCCAGACCTCCCTGTCCTCCACTAGCTTCCGGAGTTAGCCCAATTTCATGTTCATCGCTTCAGTGACACTCTCTAACCATCTCATCCTCTGCCGCCCCCTTCTCCTTTTGCCTTCAATCTTTCCCAGCATGAGGGTCTTTTCTAAAGAGTCCTCTCTTCTCATGAGGTGGCCAAAGTATTGGAGCTTCAGCTTCAGGATTTGTCCTTCCAAGGAGCAATCAGGCTTGACTTCCTGTAGGATGGACCGATTGGATCTCCTTGCAGTCCAGGGAACTCTCAAGAGACTTCTCCAGCACCATAATTCGGAAGCATCTATTCTTCGGCGCTCTGCCTTTCTTATGGTCCAACCTGACCTGAGTTAGGCTGACCTGAGTTAGGCTGGCGCAGTTAGGCCAGCAAAGTTTGACCGGCACAAGGGCCACCATAAAGTGTGTTTGGACCACTCTTGGAGTCAGAGAGGCCAGAACACAGACGTGCTTCATCCTCCCTACTCCGAGAGTGGTCCAAATGTGCTCTGCGGTGGCCCTTGTGCACAATCCTAACCTGGAGTGAGGCCGGCAAAGTTAGGCCAGCACAGTTTGGCCGGCACAAGGGACACTTTAAACTCCAAGAGTGTTCATAATGTACTACAGATCACTGCTTTTATCCTTTTTGAATGGGACTGATTGGTTGGTTGGTTGGTTGGTTGGTTGGTTGGTTGGTTGGTTGGTTG
>JAJKFI010000059.1:2813315-2825119 GCA_029204185.1 Lerista edwardsae
TTGGTTGGTTGGTTGGTTGGTTGGTTGGTTGGTTGGTTGGTTGGTTGCTACACATTTCAGCCTGAGACCCAATGTCAATCAGTCAGTTCCAGTAAAAAAAAAAAAAGACATGTGATTTATGTAGTTGGAACCATAATAAATATTTCTAGATCACTTTTCAACCAAAAGTAGTTCACAACATGATGAATGTGAATTTTAGATGGATGCTTTCTATGAAACATTTAATATGAATTTACATTTCATATAAAATTGTTTTGTTGGCGTTACATAAGAACATAAGAAGAGCCCTGCTGGATCAGGCCAAAGGCCCATCTAGTCCAGCTTCCTGTATCTCACAGTGGCCCACCAGGTGCCCCAGGGAGGCACGAGACAACCAGATGCTTGCATCCTGTTGCCACTCCCTTGCACCCAGTTGTTGCTGTTTTGCAGTAGTAGCGGTAATGCTAATAATACTAATAATAGTACACCCTTGCTCCACCCGGGTCATTGATGCCCTGCTTCAATCATTGGAAACATCACCTATAGGCTAATGGCTTCTGAGCTATCTGTGACAGCTCAGTAGAGAGATCTTGGGGTGCTGGTGGACAATTCAATGAAGGTATCGACCCAGTGTGCGGCAGCAATTAAGAAGGCCAATTCCGTGCTTGGGGTAATTAAAAAAAGGGTTGAGAATAAAATTGCCAATATTATCATGCCATTGTACAAATTGATGGTAAGGCCACACCTGGAATATTGCGTACAGTTCTGGTCACCACATCTCAAAAAGGACATAGTGGAGCTGGAAAAGGTGCAGAAGAGAGCAACGAAAATGATTACAGGGCTGGGGCACCTCCCTTATGAAGAAAGACTGCAGCGTTTGGGGCTCTTCAGCCTAGAAAAAAGGCGCCTGAGGGGGGACATGATCGAGACATACAAAATTATGCACAGAAGGGATAGAGTCAATAGAGGGATGTTCTTTTCCCTCTCCCAAAACACCAGAACCAGGGGGCGTCCGCTAAAACTGAGGGTTGGGAGAGTTAAAACAGATAAAAGGAAGTACTTTTTTACCCAGAGGGTAGTTAATCTGTGGAACTCTTTGCCACAGGAGGTGGTGATGGTATCTGGCCTAGATGCCTTTAGGAGGGGATTGGACGGATTTCTGGAAGAAAAGTCTATTGTGGGCTATAGGCCATGATGGGTTGTGCAACCTCCTTACATTAGTAGTAGGCTACTTCAGAGTACCGGGTGCAAGGGTGTGGCAACAGGATGAAGGCATCTTGTTGTTTCGTGTGCTCCTTGAGGCACCTGATGGGCCGCTGTGAGATGCAGGAAGCTGGACTAGATGGGCCTTCGGTCTGATCCAGTGGGGCTGTTCCTATGAGTACATGTCTCAAGAGGAGCATCTAGTTCTGGTGGCTGTCAAAGAAATGCTGTGGAGAATCTTGACTAGCCACCAGTGTGTTTACCTCAGAATTTTACCTTGGAATGCCAGATACAAGGCAGTGGCCACAGGATGCAGGCATCTTGTTGTGTGCTCCCTGAGGCACCTGGTGGGCCGCTGTGAGATACAGGAAGCTGGACTGGATGGGCCTTTGGCCTGATCCAGCGGGGCTCTTCTTATGTTCTTATGAAAGAGCCACACCTTTCAACCTCCAGTCAGAAGTGTGCCAATGGAAACCACCACCACAAAGGGGAAACAAAGGGGGAAGCCAGCCCAGAATGTTTACAGCTAAGCTTCTTAGCAGGGATTGAAAAAAGAGCCTGGCGTCTGACAAGCCTCCCAGACACTGAAGCAGCGGTCTTTAATCTTCCACGGAGGGCTGACTTCAGGGAGCTGTGAGTAACACCTGTAAGCCATGCTTCCAGAAGGCTATGGATGCTTCACTCCCCCAGCACAATTTGGTGCAGTGCTGAGATGCAAGGGGCTGCATCACATTAGTTTGGGGCGGGGGGGGCCAAGAGTTTGAGACTCTCTTGGAACAAACCTGCAAGGATTGTCTTGTATTTTTTGCACCCCCCTTTCCATTGTATTCTCCATAATTATATCCCGTTGCATGAACTGCTCGGGCTACAGCAGGCAGCCGCGGCGAGCTGTCTAAAAAGCACCGCTGGTGGGAAAGCCTCTCCAATCAAATCAATCAATCAGCAGGTACTTATAGACCGCTTTTCAACACAAAGTTCACAGAGCGGTTTACAGGCAAACAATCACATTAAAGTTCAATGGCTCCCTGTCCCGAAAGGGCTCACAATCTTAAAAAAAAAAAAATGCAGGACACCCCCAGCAAACAACCAGTAGAAAAGACACTGTGCAGCAGGGAAGAGGGACAATTATTCTCTCCTATATATCTCCTTAATTCTCTCCTGTATGCCAACTAAAGGTTAAATAAATAAATAAATAAATAAGAGGAACACCACTGGGAAAAGTGCCTCTTGCCCAGTTAACAGGGGTTAGCAAGATAGCTGCTAAGTGCCCTGCAAAGAGCTGAGCTTCTGCAGTTTGCAAGATCCATCAATCACTGCAGTATTTATAGATTGCTTTTCAACACAAAGTTCACAAAGCGGTTTACAGGCAAAAAATCACATTAAAGTTCAATGGCTCCCTGTCCCAAAAGGGCTCACAATCCTAATAATAATAATAATAATAATAATAATAATAATAATAATGCAGAACACCAGCAGCAACAGCCACAAATTCTGGACTAGTTCTGCCTATCCAAGATAGGATTGTGGTCATGCAGGACAGGAGGGAGTAAAAAAAGACTTTCGGGCTGGGCTGGATCCACACCTGGGTTGGGACCCACTTGGTGGGTCGCAACCTGATGTCAGGTGGGTCGCGGAAAGCTGGGAGCAGCCATCTTGGAAGCTGCAGACCTAACTCTTGATATATTCCTTTTGTGAGTTTGAATTTTGAAGTGACGGTTTTTTAAAAACTGTTTTTAGTTGATGCTTTTACATCATATTTTATTTTGTCCTCATCTTGCTTTCAGTCAGGGGTGTTTCACGGTTGTACAATGGCTGCCGTCCGAGAATGCCAATTTGCATTCCAGGAGGGTCATTTGATGATGTCATAATGATGTCACTTCCTGTTTGATGATGTCACTTCCTGCCACAGCATCCCTTCCAGGTTGATGTGGGTCCCGCCACAAATGCCTTTCTAAAAAGTGGGTCCTGGTCTAAAAATTTCAGAACCGCTAGATTATGGAAATCAACTTTAAAAAACAACACACACACAGAGTAAAAAGTGGTTGTGGTGTGTGTGTGTGTGTGTTTTTTTAAATCCAGTGTACAAGCCAGCACAAATAAAGGGAAATTAAAATTCCATGGCGAGAGATCAAAGGACCTGCAAGTATTTCGTCCATGCGCCCCAAGGTGAGTTGACTGCACTTTGGTGCTGCCTCTCTGCCAAGGCATTCAAGGCAGGTTCTCAAGTCGTACCCTAGACAGAGGAAACTGCAGCAGATACATCAGGTGTCCAATGGGCTGGTGCCGGAGAACCAGCGTGGTGTAGTGGTTTGGGAGTTGGACTGAGACCTGGAAGATCCGGGTTCAAATCCCTGCTCAGCCATGAAGCTTCTTGGGTGACCTTGGGCCACTTGCCATCTCTCAGCCTCATGGCCTACCTCTCAGGGTGGTTGTGAGGGAAGGAACCATGTATCCCACCCTGAGCTCCTTGGAGGGAGGGGGGCAGAAAAATGTGGGAAAATGAAATAAAGCCAGAAATCTGAAAGGAAATCTCAGCTCCCAGCCTACATCAATACACCCAAGTTGGGATGGGGGGCAATAAAGGGGAAATGGAATTACATTTTGGCTTGGAAAAAGGGAAGGGGGGGCCACCTCAAGAAGGCCAGTTTCTACTTGCCTTAATCATCACCATTGTCTACTAACAACAAGGGACAGCTCCGACAGCTAATTGAGGGCTGTAATTTTAATGTAATGAGGGCGATCGGGGGCGATTCCCGGAGTTGTGGTTTTTCTGCTCTCTTTGTGTGTGTGTCTTCTCTTCCCCCCCCCCCCGCTTTTTGCAATTAAGTTAATGCGATGGGCTTTAATCGCGGTCTTAAGCACGGAGGGCGAACGACGGAACAGCTGTCTCAATTCCACGTGTTCCGTCGCGCGCGACACGCACAGCGGCCTTTCCCTTGCACGTCGAGGGTTGGAATCGAAACCGCAAAATCTCCCGGGTTCAAAAGAAGCCAAAACGGCGCCCCCTAGAGTCTGTCGACACTCCCCGGCTTTTTTCCCCCCGGGGAACCTAAAAGGTCATAAAGGCGCAGGAGGGCTTGACGCGCAAGGGTGGGGGAGGGACACATTCTGGGAATTTCTCACCCCCACCCCCGCAAGCGCAGTTTCCCACGACGCGGACCGGCGCGCCGGCCCTGGAAGCGCGTCGGGGCCTCCTCGGGCTGGCCTGTGGAACTCTCCGACAATGGAGAGGCGCGGCGCGGGGCGCTCGGAACCGAGCGGCGGCGCAACGTTCCGCGCCCGCGGAGGGGAGGCGGTTGCCGACGGTTGGCGCGGCGCTGGCGGCTGGGGCGTGCGGGAGCGCGGCGCGCCGCCATGACCAAGGACAACCCCGGGCAGGGCGGAGGAGGGGGCGCTCCGGCCCCGGGCGCCCCCCGCGCGTCCTCGCGCAAGGCGCAGCCCCAGCCCCCGGGCAGCGGCGGCGGCGGCGGGGGAGGAGGAGGAGGAGGCGGGGGCGCCCCCTGCTGCCCGCCGTCGTCGCCGTGCCACGATGAGCACCGGCGGGAGCTGGAGGCGCTGCGCGCCGAGCTGGAAGCCGAGCGCCTCCGCTCGCAGGAGGCCCGCCGGCGCGCCGCCCTGGAGGCGCGGGAGCTGCGCGAGGCGGCCGAGCGGGACCGGCAGCTGCTGGCCGACCAGCTCCGCTCCAAGTGGGAGCAGCAGCGCGCCCGCGAGGTGCACCAGCTGCGGGAGACGGGCCTGCGCCAGCGCGAAGCCGAGATCCGGCAGCTGCTGCGCTGGAAGGAGGCGGAGCTGCGCGAGGCGCTGGAGCTGGTGCTGCGGGAGCGCGACGCCACCATGCGGCAGGCCCGCGAGCTGCAGCGCCAGCTGGCCGAGGAGCTGGTGGGGCGTGGCTACGCGGGCGGCGGCGGCGGGCACCGCGGCGGCGGCGGCATGAGCGCCGAGTGCCGCGCCAAGCTGCAGGAGGTGATGGGCAAGCTGCGCTGGGAGGTGGACTCGGAGCAGGCCGTGCGCATCCGCCACTTCAAGGCCGAGCTGGAGCTGGAGCGCAGCCTCTTCCTCAAGTACATCCTGGAGCGCTTCGAGGGCGAGCACGTGCCCCAGAAGGCCCGGCAGCCCAGCCCGCCCCAGCAGCCCGCCCGGCTGGGCAAGACCCGGCCTCGCTCCCTGGAGAGCCTCCTCGTCGCCCCGGCCACCGCCGACAACGGGCCGGCCTCCAAGTCGCGCTCCCTGCACAGCACCCTGGCCCACCCGGGGCCCCCGCACCCCCACTGCCCCGCCCTGGACGAGAAGAAGCCGGCCAGCCCCGCCCCAAAGCCCAAGGAGAAGGCCCCGGAGAAGGCGGCGGCGGCGGCGGCCCCGGAAGAAGGCCCCAAGCCCAAGACCTCCGTGGACTCCCCTCCGGAAGGCAAAGTGAGCATCTGGGGGTCTGCTGGGGAAGGGAAAGCGCCGGCACCCCCCCAACAGCCCGACTGGCTCTCGAGCAGCAGCTACAACCAGCTGGTGAAGCAGAACACCGACCTCCTGAACTCGCTGGCCGGCCTGGAGCGCCGCTGCACCCGCCTCAAGGACGAGAACGCCCTGCTGCGGAAGAGCAGCTTCCCCGAGATGCAGGACAAAGTCAAGCGGCTGAAGAGGAAGAACGCCGAGCTGGCCGGCCTGGCCAAGCGCCTGGAGGAGAGGGCCAAGAACCTCCAGGAGTCCAGCCTCCGGATCGGGGCCGCGCCCGTGCAGTTCGCCCTCAGCTGCGCCGACGGGGACCTGGCCAAGAACGGCCAAGCCCTGGAAGACCTGAGTTCCGACGCCGCCGACATCCTGGTGGCCAAGGACCACCACCTGGACGCCTGGCAGAAGGAATGCTGGGAGCTGCAGGCCAGGCTGCCCGTGGGCAAGGAGAACAGCTGTGTGCTCAGCATCAGCGACTTCGAGTGTTTGCTGCGGGAGTCGCAGAGGGAGGTTCTGAGGCTCCAGAGGCAGATCATGCTGAAGAACCAGCGGGAGACCCTCCAGGTCCTCAAAATGAGCACAAAGGGCACTTCTTCGTCTGTGATCGTGCAGGAAGTCTCGTCCACCACCGACGTCTGCTTAGAAGACTCGCTTCTGGCCAAGGGCAAACCGGAGGCGTCGAGCGCGGTGGCCAACGGTGTCGAATCGGACGCGCCGCCGTTGGGAAGTAGGACGAGGAACGGCGAAAAGAACCCCTCGACGATGACGTCCGAGAGCAAAGAGGACTGCCCGCTTCTGAGAAAGCAGCTGGCGGACAATCTCGAGCTGTGCGGCCAACTGCGGCGGAAAGTGGAGGAAAAACGGGCGCAGTGCGAGGACCTGGCACGGCAGCGGGACGAGGCGGTGAGCCAAAGCGCCCAGACGGCCAAGGAGAACGTGCAGCTCCAGCGGAAAGCCGAGTGGGCGGAAAGGATGAGGCGGGAAAACGCCGAGATGAAGGGGAAGCTGGTGCAGGCGGCGGACGACCGCGACGCCGCCGCGGCGCTGGCGAAAGGCCTCGAGAGCAGAGTGGAGCACTTGGAGCAGGTGATCCGGAGCATGAAGCAGAGCGCTGAAAGGTGGCAGCGGGGGGAATCGGAGCACGAGAAGACCCTGGCGGTGCTGCAGAGGAAAGAGGAAGAAGTGCGGCAGCTGCAGGAACTGCAGGCCGAGATCAAGAAGGGCCACGCGGAGGCCGTGCAGCAGCTCGAGGCCCAGGTGAGAGAGCTGGAGAACCAGTACCACAGTCAAAGCGAACACTTCCACCTTCTCTCGCGGGAGCTCGAGCGATTGCAGACGGAGAAATCCGCACCCTCAGAATGCAACCGGGCGGCTTTTGGTCCCGCCACAGCGACCTCTCTGGAAAGATGGGGACAAGAGACTCGTCAGGTGCTCCCTCGCAACGCAGATGCCCACGATGAAGATTCGGCATCCACCGTCTCCGCCGCCGCGCTCACACACGCGAAAGGATCGGACAGGCGGTCCAACTCCTCTGGGTCCGAATCGGGGCAGAACAGCTCGAAATCCGGCCTGAACCCGGGCGACGACACCGGCGGTGAAACGGAGGAGCTCGAGGCAGAGGAAGTCTCTCTCGACGTACAGCCTGAAAACTCGGACCCGGTGCCGCTTCACGTTTTTCTGGCCCGGTACAGCTACGATCCACTCAGCGGCCCCAACGAGAACCCGGAGGTCGAGCTTCCGCTCACGGCCGGGGAGTACGTGTACATCTACGGAGAGATGGACGAGGATGGTTTCTACGAAGGGGAGTTGATGGACGGCCGCAGGGGTTTGGTCCCGTCCAACTTGGTGGAAGAAGTTTCCGGCAATTCCCTGATCACTTTCGTCCCTCCAGAGCCGAGTGACCTTTCTGGAATGAATTTTGCCAGTCAGAGCAGCGGAGAAAACAGCGACAGCCCCGATGAAAACCGGTCAGCCAGTTTGTTCTCGAACCTCATAGAAGATGGCGTATATGACAATCGGGCGGCCGTGCCTTACCCCCAGAACTTGACTTTGATCAAGCAGCTCCCGAGGTCGATCACCATCGGCTGGGACCCCCCGCGGATGCCGGACGGCTGGGGGAAGGTGCGGAGTTACAACGTCTACGTCAATACCGATTTGTGCCAGAACGTGAAGCGCAGCAGCCCCCTGAAAACCGTGATCGGGAGCCTGGATTTAACGCTGCAGACGTACCGGATCTCCGTTCAGAGCGTGACGGACGGCGGAAACTCCGACAAGATGCAGTGCACGTTTCTGGTGGGCGACGGCTTCCCCGTCGCGCCGACTCTCCTGAAGCTCCGGAACCTCATGGCCACGTCGGCCAAAATCACGTGGCTGCCGAGCAACAGTAACTACGCGCACAGGGTCTACCGCGATGAGACGGAATCCGACGTAGCCAAGCCAGGGGTCTACTGGCACACATTCCGAAACCTCAGCCCCAGCACCAGGTACAATATAAGAGTAGAGACTCTCGTTCCTAAGGAAGTGTTGGTGTTTCCTCAAGGGAACCTGGAGCAGAAATCTGTGTCCCTGACCTTCACCACGCCGTTGGCGAGATCGCCGGATGCTCCCCTGGACGTCCAAGCGCAGCTCGCTCCTTCTGCGGACTTCCTGGTCGTCAACTGGCTGCCCGTGACCATTGACACGGCCGGCTCGTCCAACGGGGTGAAAGTCACGGGCTACGCCATTTATATCAGCGGGCAGAAAGTCGCCGAGATCGCCTCGCCGACCGCC
Source organism: Lerista edwardsae (assembly GCA_029204185.1). Taxonomy (NCBI): domain Eukaryota; kingdom Metazoa; phylum Chordata; class Lepidosauria; order Squamata; family Scincidae; genus Lerista; species Lerista edwardsae. The sequence goes on from JAJKFI010000059.1 coordinate 2,821,710, forward strand.
GGGAGCATCTCGATCGATGTGTCCCAGCTTCACAGGTTCGAAGGCCCGCGGAAGGTTTCGGTCAGAACCTTGTCGCCCTTTGGGGAGTCTGAGGATTCCGTGCCAGCGTTGATCCCGTCGTCGCTGTCGAAGGCTGCCAGTTCGTCCCCGTCCGATGCCTCCAGCCAGGCCTCTGAGCTGCCCCCCAGAGGGTGTGAAAGTGGCCGCCTCCCTGCAGCGCACAAAGCGACGTCGCCCAGATTCGCCCACACTTGCATGGCCAACCCACACCCCAACTTCACCGTCCACTTCTCGTCCAGTTGCAACAACTCGGTCGCTCCTGGGCCAGGCGGTGCTTCTCAGCGTCACGTGTCGTCTTCGGCCTTGACATCGTCTCACCCCATGAGAAGAGAAGAGGAGGGCGGTTCCGTTCTGCAGGCGTCCGTGGGCAGGCCTCCTTTTCCCAAATCGACTCAGGAAGAACCAACCAGAGCCACCTCGACGGCGTTAAGTGCCAAGGACACTGAGCGGGAAAGGCCCGCGGAGCATCGGCTCGTGAAAAAAACCCAAAACCAGCTGCACAACAGCAAGAACAAGGTGCACGAACTGGCCCAGTTGGGGAACGCGACTGCCAGAAATCCACCCTCCCAAAGCTGTATGGAGAACGGCGCAAATCCCTTACCTTCGGAACCCGTTTTCTCGTCGGTGGAATTTGGGCCAAGGAAGGGCAGTTACGGAGACGCAGCAATCCACAGCAGAGGCCTTCAGGAGAAACCAGACCATTTTCTGAAAAGTAAGAACTTGAAGCAGATTCAACAGTTGTGCAGGGAGCTCTCGAACCTGACGGTGTCGGCGGTGGACACGCTGGAGGAACAGCAGTCGAGGAATGAAAGTTGTCAGGCCGGCGACTACAATTTTGATCTTTCCGGAAGAGAGGAAGATGACAACTGTAAGTCCAGAACGAACCTTCCTAGCCAGAAAGGCTCTTGGCCCCCGGAGAAGCCAGCATCTCCTATCGAACTGGGCCCGGAGAAAAGGATCGCCGCCATTTTGAGAGCCGACGAAGCCGTGACGTCACCAATTCCTGGCTCGCCAAGCCTTCCGAAGAGCTTGGTTCTGGGAAATGGCGCCAACGGTGGCCCCGAGAGATTGTTCGTGGCCCTTTTCGACTACGACCCCGTCACGATGTCACCGAATTCTGACGGAGCGGAAGAGGAGCTGCCCTTCCAAGAGGGCCAGATTCTGAAGGTGACGGGGGAGAAAGACGCAGACGGGTTTTACCTCGGCGAATGCGAAGGAAGGAAAGGGTACATTCCCTGCAACATGGTCTCTGAGATGCACATTGAGAGCCTCGAAGTGAAAGAGCAGCTGCTAAATGCGGGTTACATTCAGGACGAGAGCTGATGGGTAGGTTGCGGTCGCTAAATAGCATAAGAACATAAGAAGAGCCCTGCTGGATCAGGCCAAGGGCCCATCTAGTCCAGCTTCCTGTATCTCACAGTGGCCCACCAGGTGCCTCGGGGAGCACACGAGACCACAAGATGCCTGCATCCCATTGCTACTTCAGAATGCCAGGTGCAAGGCAGTGTCAACAGGATGCAGGCATCTTGTGGTCTTGTGTGCTCCCTGAGGCATCTGGTGGGCTACTGTGAGATGCAGGAAACTGGACTATGTGGGCCTTTGGCCTGATCCACTGGGGCCCTTCTTATGTTCTGAAGGCCCAGTTTGGGTTGCAAGTTATTATAGTTCCCTCCCCGCAGACAGGATAGCAAATCCTCTTTTATTTACCTCATATTTACCTCAGAATTTTATCTCAGAATGCCAGATACAAGGGAGTGGCAACAGGATGCAGGCATCTTATTGTCTACTGAGCTCCCTGAGGTGTCTGGTGGGCCACTGTGAGATGCAGGAAACTGGACTAGGTGGGCCTTTGGCCTGATCCAGCGGGGCTCTTCTGATATTCTTACACTTATGTTCTTGAGATCACAGTGATGGCACTTCTACGGCAACCAGGGAAAAATGGGTTGGACATGGGCAGTGGTGTCATCTAAATGATTTAAGAACAGGTACTCACTTTTGGCACATGTCGGGACCCGCCCACCGGAAGTGACATCATAAGCCGGAAGTGATGTTGTGGCAGGAAGTGACATGAAAAAAGCCCTTTTTGAAGCCTCAGACAATTTTAAACTGACCCAACAGTTGCAACAGTATTCCACAGCACCCCCAGAACATGTTAAGGAGGCCTGGCATCATGTTAAAGTGACCCAACAGGCAGACAACTCAAACGTGCAGGAATTCAAACGTTGCAGGGTGCGGAGTCAATGAGTGGGTGGGCGAATGGGCGGGGCCAACCATAATCCTAGAAACTGGTACTTGCGTACCCCCGCATACGCCCTGCATGACATCACTGGACATGGGCAGGAAAAACGAACGGGCATGCACAAGTTGAAAATCAATGACGTGAATAACGTGTTGATGTTCCCTGTGTTCTAGGTTACGTCTCTTCCCTGCTTGGGTCGCGTGCAGAACAGACAGGCGTCACGGAGCCAAAGCCATCGTAAACGATCTGTTTGGAAACCTGCAGGCGAGGGATCACAACTCCATCCGTTCCCACTGAAAACACCTCCTGCATGAAGACACTTGTGAAGTTTCTCTCTCGCCTCCTCTTAACCTCCACCACCTGAAATCTTTTTAATCGACCAAGAAAGCATTGCCATTTTTTTTTGAGTCGCCAAGGTAGATGGTGCTATGTTTATATTCAGAAAGCCACAAAATAAAAGATGCTTTTTTTTATTAAAGGAAGGGCAAGGTGGGTTTGACTTTTCTGTTGACATTCGGGAATTGGACCAGCAAGCCACCAACTGGAATGGCCACCATCACACCGGTTTAATCCACAGCAGGGCCAAAATGGTACACATCAAACAAACTTGGGAGTCCATTCCTATGAGCTCGTACGCTCGGTGCTTGCTCCAAGTGTCGTAAACGTGCCATAAAGGACGCCAGTCGGTGCTGTGCCCCAGGGCGCAATCCACACCTGGAGTTAGGCCGGCACAGTTTGGCCGGCACAAGGGCCACTGTCAAGCTTGTTCGGACCACTCTCGGAGTCAGGGAGGATGGCGCACGTCTGTATGCTGGCCTCTCTGACTCCGAGAGTGGTCCAAACACACTTTATGGTGTCCCTTGTGCTGGCCAGATTTTGCTTTATTTACCTCATATTTACCTCAGAATTTTACCTCAGAAATTTACCTCAGAATGCCAGATACAAGGGAGTGGCGTTTGGACCACTCTCGGAGTCAGGGGGGAGGGCGCACGTCTGTGTGCTGGCCTCCCTGACTTCAAGAGTGGTCCAAACATACTTTATGGTGTCCCTTGTGCTGGCCAGATTTTGCTTTATTTACCTCATATTTACCTCAGAATTTTACCTCAGAAAT
>JAJKFI010000059.1:2835405-2879380 GCA_029204185.1 Lerista edwardsae
GAGAGAGAGAGAGAGAGAGAGAGAGAGAGAGAGAGAGAGAGAGAGAGAGAGAATCCCCACACCGCACCCTTGGGCACCAATCAACCCACCAAAGGAAGTGGTTGTCAAGAGTTTGACCCTCTTCAAAGGGTCAGTTCAGGCAATTCACTTTTTGTTCCATAAGGCAGTTCTGTTTTCCTCTTTCGGTTACTTGGCCATAACTTTTGGGAGACTACAGCTATTCCAACGCGGCTCGTTTTGTTGCATCCTGCATGAGATCCCACATCGAATGTGATATAGCACGAGGGCGCGATTCAAAAAATACCAAGATGGTCACAATGCTGGCCAGGGGTGGTGTCACCTCCCCTTCCCCACCCAGAGTGTCTGCACCGCGCCCCTCCCCCGGCAACGCCACTGCCAGGAACTCCTCCTCTGTTTTGGGGGTTCGGAGCCCATCGCCACAAGGACAAAGGCCAGAACTGACCACAGTGCTAAAGAGGGAAGAGGCAGGCAGGCCAAAGAGCGGCCACGGGAGAACTCACTGACCTGCTTAAAGGTACTGCTCAGGAAGTAGATGAGGGAGAGGCCGAAGACCACCCCCAGCACCCAGCGCTTGCGTAGCAGCCTCCGCCAGACCAGCGCCAGGAGCGGGACCATCGAGGACGCGGGTTCGAGACCCTCCCGGCTGCGAGAGGACAGGGAGGACAGGCGCCAGGGGATCTGGGTCTTCTGCGGGCTGCCAGGTCCGGCTTGCTACCCCATGAGGGGCTGTGGGACGGCTGTGCTGCAGGGGGTGGAGGGCGGGGGGGGAAAGGGGGAACCCCCACCCCACCCCACCCCAGGCCAGCCCTCCAATCAGGGAGGCAAGGTTTGGCGTAGCATGGCAGAGAGGAAAGAGGCTCAATCCCCACACCTGTAGTTATGGGGCTTTTTCCTTGCAAGGCCGTGAACCCGCTTGCAAAGACAATCGCCTCTTTCAGAGGGATCTCTGAAATTAAGATTTCAGATTAAGAGGGAAATTAATTTTCCCGGATTAAGAGGGAGCAGGCAGGGAGGAAGAACCCAATTTCCTTTCTTTCTCTATTGCGCTTGACTGTGGTGTGTTTTGGGTTTGGTTTTGGGGGGAAGGGGGGGGGAAGAGGGCTGATCGAGCGAACCGACTCACTCTGCGAGGCTAATGCCCCCTTCCCAGACAATCCAGATTAAAAGGGATCTGGATTCAGGGAGAAAGAAACTCTTTCCGTTTCTATTGCAACGAGGGCTGATCAAATAACCCAACCGGCTTGCACGGAGAAGCTTCCCCGCCCAGACGATCCGGATTCAAGGGATCCGGATTGGGGGGGGGGGAGAAGAAACCAAATCCCTTTTCCTTTCTATTGCAATGGGGGGAGCGAGGAAGGGCTGATCACGCAATCCAGGAAATTTGGAAAACCATTCGGATTAAAAGGATCCGGATTCGGGTGTGTGTGTATGTGGGGGGGGGGGAAGAAACCTACTTTCCCTTTCTATTGCAATTGGGGAAGGGACGCGAGGGAGGGCTGATCGCGCAACCCAGCCGATCTGCAAGCAGACGATCCGGATTAAAGGGATCCGGATTCGGGGACGGGGGGGGCGAAAAACCGATTTCCCCTTGCAATTGGGGGGAGGGGGCGCAAGGGAGGGCTGATCAGGCAAATCCCGCCGATTTGCAAGCAGACGATCCGGATTAAGGGGATCCGGATTGGGGCAGGGCGGTGTTTGGGGCGGGGAGGGGGGGTGACAGACCGGCTTCCTTTCCCAGGCGCCCGCTGGCCCCTCCCCGGCTACGCTCCTCCAAGCCCTGCGCCCTCCGGGCTCCTCCTCCGCGGCCAGGCCGAAAAGGCGAGGACGGGGATTACTTTGTGTCCAGTTGCTGCAGCTCCGGGAAGCTGGGCTGCGGGTGGGGGAGGGGTGGGATCGGAAGTCACGTGCCTGCCCGGGCCGGAGGGGGAGGGGAAGAAGAGGCGACGGGGGAGGAGCTGCCGCCGCCGCCGCCCGGGGAGCAGGTAATCGTGTCTTCCTCCTTCCCCCCCCCCCAGCCGAGCATGGGTGGGGCGCCTCCTGGGGGGCCCCTTTGCAGAGGTGGGGGCGCAAAGTAGGCTCCCCCCCTTGCAAAGCAACGCCTCAGCCCCCTGCTGGGCAGGGCTGAGCCCAAGACGCCTCCTCCCCCCTCCCTGGATCCTCAACCTCCCCCCCCCCGCATTTTCCTGCATTGCAAAAGGTGGTCCATGACCCTGCCGGATCTGCTACATCGTGCCCCCCCCCCACTTTGGCCCGGTGATGTGCCAGTCTCCACTTCTCCCTGGACTGGAAATGGTGGGGGGAGGGGCATCAGAGGGGAAATGTGGTGGGGCAGAGCAGTGCCCTGGAGCGGGGGTGTCAAAACATAAGGCCAAGTGCGGTCCCTGCAAGCAATTTATCCGCCTCCCCCCCCCTTTATAATTGGGCCCTCCCACTGTGAGAAATTGGGCACACTCCTACCTTGAAAATATGAACGAAATTGGCACGTTTTCAGTCATTTGCAGCTAGTCAGTTTCTAGGCACGAACAGAGTGCTTCTTTCGGGCCATCCTCTGCTTCACGCCCTCAGCAGGCACCAGGGATGCTAACTCCGGCCCTGTGTTCGAAAGGAGTTCGACACCCCGCCCTAGAGCGTCCTGATCTCGCTTCCCCCAGAGGATCCGAGTCAAAGGGTTTGAAACACCTCTGACACCCCTGGGTTAGAGCGTCCTTGAGCTCTCCTCCACACTTCCTGTTTCCTTCTGTGCCCCCCTTTTCCAATCCACAGTGTAGGAGCAAGAGGAGCCATAAGGCAGATGCGTTCACAGAGGTGGATCATCTGCCTGTGGCGACTGCTCAGTTTGCCTCGGGAATGGGCCAGCCCTGAGTGTGCAATTCCCAGGTTTTTTTTTTATTTTTGTTTTTTTCCTTCCTTATTTTAAAGGAAGATTTAGTCGAGAGGGTTAATGCCTCTGTTTGCCTGAAGATAAGAGCTGAAGATCTGAAGGTCGCCAGTTCGGGACAGCCGGAAGTCTCTGTGAGCGGCAGACCTCGTTAATTGCGGCTGATTAACAGCTGAGCTTCGGCTGCCTTGTGTGAGGGGGAGTTGTGCCGAAATTCAGCCGCTTCTCTGGTGGGAGCAGGGAAGCCGTTTATCAGCCAGCAAGAAGACAAACGGGTGGCCAGAAAGGAGGACTAAATCCAGAAAGATCTGTCTGTATGTGTGTAGTTCTTTGGGTTTCTGAATAAAGTCTGCCCATGTAAACCGCCTTGAGTTATAGTCATCAGAGAAATCTGGTGACCTAAGAAAGGCGGTATATAAATCCAAGTATTATTATTATTATTATTATTTAAAGAACTGGGTTCCAAGGGAGCGTAGTCGCGAGGTTGCAGGTTGGGGCTTTCCTGCGTCGGGGCTTGCTCCTGCCACAGATTCCTGGTGCGAGCTCCTCCCTGTCTTGGGCCTCAGTCTTTCCTTTCTGCGTTATGGGTACGACGCTCAGGTGCCTTACCAAGCAGTCGGACCCTTGTAACAACCCTGTGATGAGGTAGGCAAGGCCGAGAGATAGAGGCTGGCCAAAGGTCTTCCAGGAAGCTTCATGGCTGAGCAGGGTTTTGAACCCGGATCTTCCAGGTCTACGTCCGTCTCCCCAACCACAGAACCATCCTGGCTCTATCCTTTCCCTTATGCTAGCTGAGCTCTGAATCAGGGCTTTATTGGTTAAAACCATTCTTCTTGCTGCACTTGTCCTACAGATTCAAATCCCTCCTTCCTCCATCTGACCACCGACTTCAACCAGAGATCCGCCTCCTCCCTTGCGAACGATTTCTGCTTGCTGCTGCTGGCACTCTGACGGCGGAGCTCTGAAGGGCCTGCGTCTCGTCTGCCGGCTGCGATACCGTCTGAGCGGACCTGGGGGTGCTATGCTGCTGAGGGGCTGGGTGTCCCCAGGCTCGTGCCCCCCCCTCAGCCCTTCTCGCTGGTCGCCTCGGGCCCCGCTGATCGACCACGTTGATGTTGAGCGTCCTGTGCTTTAAAGTGTTAAGGAAGATGCAGAGAAGACACAGCAGCATCACGGACAGTCTTCCTCCAGAAAGGTGAGTCGTCTTGCCGTTGCCATGGCAGCACACACAAATGTGCCTGGACCACTCTCGCGGCTGAAGCAGGCTCAGTCATCTGCCAAGCACCTGGTGGTCTGTTATAGACTTGTAGACACGTGGCACTGTGTCTAGATTTCCTCTGGATCAGTGGTCTTCAAACTTTTTTAGCCCAGGGCCCACTTTTTAGAATGTCCCACTTGTGTTGGGACCCACCGGAAGTGATGTCATTAACCCGGAAGTGATGTTGTGGCAGGCAGTGACATCATCAAGCAGGAAGTGCTGTCGTTATAACATGGTAAAAATGACACTCCTGGAATGCAGATTGGCATTCTTGGACGGCGGCAATTGCACAACCATGAAACACCCCTGGCAGAAAGCAAGACGAGGACAAAATGTGATGTAAAAGCACTGAACTAAAAACAAAATTTAAAAAAAAAACTCACTTGAAAATTCAAACTGTGAACACTCACAAAAGTAATAGAGCAAGAGAAGAGTAATAGAAGAGTAACAGAGCAAGAGAAAGGTCGGCAGTTTCCAAGATGGCTGCTCCCAGCTTTCTGTGACCCATCTGAAATCAGGTTGTGACCCACCAAGTGGGTCCTGGCCCACCGTTTGAATAACACTGCTCTAGATTCTCCCAGAGCAAAAGAAAAAAAGAAGAGTAGTGGAGGCAAGTAGACAGACAGAGATGCCCCCCAACACCATTCTGTTACCTGAGGCAACAGCTTCACTTGGCCTCCTGGATGTGCCGGCCCCGCCTCCAGCCCCAGCTTCAACAGACCAGGGGCAAAAGGGGCGTGCCTCTTTTCTTCTCTCATGGTGGCAGCCAATCGGAGTGCGTCGCTTCTGTGTCGTTCTGCCCCTCATTTCCTTCCGAGCCAATTGGACAGAGAGGAGGGGCAGAGGCTGGCATGGCAACCTCACACACTCAGTTTTGAGTGGTGGAAGGAGAAGAAGGAAGTGGCCAGGCCCGGAACAGGAGGGGCTTGCGGGATAGGAGAGCATGGCTAGGGGCGAGACTGAGGGGGCCCACTGGAGATTGGGGGGCTTGGCCCAAGCAACCCATCTAAAGCTGTCAGATACTGTGGATTGATTGATTGATTGATTGATTGGAGGGGGGACAGGGAGTGCTGAGCTAGACAGTTGTAGAATAGGAGCAGCAGAGGCTGGTCTACCACCAGGGCAGGATGTGGCATCCTGCCTCGGGCATCAAGAGCTCTCGGACTGCCTCTGATCACAGCCGGCACCTGCGTTTCAAAATTCCCCCGGCTCCCGAGAGCATCGTTTTGCAAAGCCCGAAAGGGTTGGATGCCGCGATTGGACTCCGCTGGTTCCTCCTGGCCTCCTGTACGTGTTCCACATGTTCCTGGAGGGGAGGGGGGAACTGCAGCTGGTCGCCGTTGGTGCTCCTCGACCCTCTGAGAGGCGATTAGAAGACTCGTCCCGTTAATTTGGGACCGCCGAGCCACGTAGCAAAGAACCTGGTTGCCTCTTTTCCCTCTTTGTGTGTGTGTGTGTGTGTGTGTGTGCGCGCGCGAGGGAGAGAGCAGAGCCGGTGGGAATAGCTATAAAAACTCTGTGCTGTGGGGAGAGGGGCCTGGGGGGCTTGAGCGGTCCCTGGAGAACAGAGCTTGGAGCCGAGAAAGGGGGTCAGGTGAGAACAGCCGACTCAGCTGGGAGGGCCTGGCTGCCTCGCCGAATGCCAACCAGTTCTAAAACTGGAGAACTCTGGGGCCTTTGGGCTCGCAAGAGACGAGGGTTCTTTGTGAGTTCAGGCCCTTAGTTGGCAATTGCATTGCAGGCTGCCAGAAAAATATGTCTCGGATTTCTTTGCTCGAGGGCTGCAACGGTGAAAGGGCTCTAGTTTGGGTGGGAGGCTTGCCTGCACATTTTGGAAGGGGGAGCCCCTGGTTGACGACATGGAGATTTTCAGGGGGGGCCCAGAAGTGGGTCACAAACTGTCAACCAGTGGGTCGCGGCAGTGCCGCCACTGCCGTTCTGTTTTTGTGGTTTTCCACATTTTTATATCGCTGTTCCTCCAAGCAGCTCAGGGTGGGGTACATGGTTCATCTCCAATCCTTGGGTCCTCACAACAGCCTTGTGAGGTAGGCACAACAGCCCTGTGAGGATGAGAGAGAGAGAGAGAGAGAGAGAGAGAGAGACTGGCGCAAGGTCACCCACGGAGCTTCATAGAAAAATAAATGGTGCTGCCAATGCTGAAAAATATTAAGAGGCCTAACCTGGAGTTAGGCTGGCACTGTTGGGCCAGCAAAGTTTGGCCGGCACAAGGGAGACCATAAAGTATGTTTGGACCACTCTCGGTGTCGGAGGGGCCAGAACACAGACATGCCCCATCCTCCCTGACTCCGAGAGTAGTCCAAACGCCACTCCCTTGTATCTGGCATTCTGAGGTAAATTTCTGAGGTAAATATGAGGTAAATAAAGCAAAGTCTGGCCAGCACAAGGGACACCATAAAGTATGTTTGGACCACTCTCAGAGTCAGAGAGGCCAGCACACAGACGTGCGCCATCCTCCCTGACTCCAAGAGTGGTCCAAACGCCACTCCCTTGTATCTGGCATTCTGTGGAAAATTTCTGAGGTAAATATGAGGTAAATAAAGCAAAGTCTGGCCAGCACAAGGGGCACAGTGAAGCGTGTTTGGACCATTCTTGAAATCAGAGAAGCCAGCACACAGGCGTGCGCCATCCTCCCTGACTCCCGAGAGTGGTCCAAACGCGCTTTATGGTGGCCTTTGTGCCGGCCGAACTTTGCTGGCCGAACTGTGCCGGCCGAACTCCAGGTTAAGATTGCATTCTGAGTCCAATAACATCTATTTCCTTGTGTGGCACCTGCTAGGAGCCGGAGTCAGACCATCGCTTCCGAGGCGAGCGTGGATGAAGGAGGCGTCTTTGAGGGCCTCAAGACAGAGGCCCCCTCCCCTCAACAGCTTTTCTCCGGCCTGGGCGGGATCCCATCAGGCACAATCACAGCCACCCCGTTCCAGTCGGGCCTGGTCCTGGGGTCCTCCGCAGGAGGCGGGGAGGTCTTCATTCAGATGCCCACCCCGCGGGAAGAGGGGGCCAGCCGTGCGGAAGGAGGGCCGTACCACCATCGGCCGCAGCCCCACCACTACCACCACAACCATCAACGCGGATCCTCTTTGCTGCACATGGCCGGGAGCGCCGACCGCCACGGTCACACGGAGGAGGGCCCCGAGGACCAGCCTGGGACACCTGCTCCTGCGTTGTCAGAGCTAAAAGCGGTGATCTCCTGGCTGCAAAAGGGGCTGCCCTTCATCCTAATTCTCTTGGCTAAAGTTTGTTTCCAGCATAAACTTGGTATGAACCTGACCTTAAGATCCCAACCTATCTGCTCAGAACAGATTCAGCCTGCAGCTCTCTGTCCAGCAGTCGCTCAGGGGCCCTTCACAAGTCCCTGAGGAAAGATTGCTTCACGCCCAGCGTAAGGCAGGAAATAAATAAGCTGATTGGCTAGCCTTACAGTTTCTGTAACTGTCCATGGTCCTTTGGGCATAGCCTATCAGGGTTTGTGGATCTAGCCACTGAGCTGCCGCAGTTTTAATTTTTCCCCAGAGAGGATTTTTGTTGATTTGGGAAGACCTGAATCTGGGTTCAGGCTTATTTTGTAAAACTGGAAATACGCCCCCCCCCTCCAAAGTGGGGGGAAAATGTTGGCTGGTTTCAAGTTGGTTAGGGCGCTTATCAGCCCTAGTAATAAGCATCACTCATTTATAAAGCTTGAAACCTTCTTTTGTTTGAGCAACAGGGATGACAGCTCTGGATGGGGAGGGATCAGAGACACAGTGTTAACTTTACCTCCTTCACTTGTTTTTGTTTTGTGTATCTTTTATTTATTAATAATTGTGCTGATCCCTTAATGAGAGCACTTTTAGCAAAGGTTTCCTGGCACTGCGCTCTTCGACCAATGGCTATGTAACATAGGCCACAATGGACCCATTTCACAGATAGGCCAAATTGAGGCCAAGGACTTGGAATCAGGGGTGCTGAGGCTGGGATGGAGTGTGTGTCTCTTTCTCTCCTGGCAGGAATCGCTCTGTGTATCGGCATGGCCAGCACGTTTGCTTACGCCAACTCAACTCTCCGAGAGCAAGTCTCTTTGAAGGTGAGTGCGAAAGGGCTGCTCCGGGTGGAGACCTCCAGAGTGCTGGCACTCAAAAGGGCAAAGAGAATTCGGTGCCCCACTATTATGATGGCTGCATATCATTAGACCAGTGGTCAGGGAACAGGGGTAAATTACCCCAAATGGGGTAAAAATGAAATTCCTGGGGGGTAATGGATGGCAGCCGGGCATGCATATGAATCTGAGTGATTCCCTGCAAAGACTTGTTCCTCCGCACGCCCACTGTCTGCACCTCCGTCTCTCTCTTTAAACTCGGGCAACAAGCCCTGCAGCATGTGTGTGTGTGTGTGGGGGGGGGGGTTGACACACCAGCAGAGCTGAGTTACGAATTTTCCAAATTTCTGACACACCAAGCCCAAAAGGTTCGCCATCACTGTTCTATACGCATGCCCGGCTGTGTGTGTTACAGTACTGTGGTGTACAAGGACCTGACGCAGTGCAGTGCGTCAGGCCCTTGTGTATAACACGCTTCCCTGCATGATGCCCTGGACCCTGCCTCTGAGTCTGCCTGCTTCTTCAGTAGAGTCAACTAGTTGCTGCGCCATTGAGAGAGACAGGACAGAGAGAGGACACCTACCTATCTTTCACTGGTAGTTTTAGTAAGTACCTGTATTAAAAATCAAATCAAGGGGGTAACATCGGCGTATCTAAATATATTTTGGGGTAAAAGGTAAAAAAGTTCCCTGACCCCTGTATTAGACTCACGGATAGCCTAATCACTAGCAGAGTTAAGCGGATATCCAAGCCCCACTAGCAGTTTGCTTCACCCCAGAAGACAAGAAACAAACAAGGCATGGCACATTTAGGTTTAAGGCTTGTATTAGCAGATAAATTCCATAGAGGGCAAAGCAGGTAGCAGTTGTCAGTATGTAGGAATGCTAATTTCCGTTGCTAGGCCGTTGCCAGGCAGGCTGACCTGTGAAGCTTGGGGGTAAAAGGAGAATGCTCTTTTGGCGTGCCCATCACCCACCCTGAGAAAGCTCAGAGATAACGGGAGAGGCCCTCCTGCAGCTTCACAGGATATCTGCCGGGCTGGTAAGAAATTGCCTTGGAGTTAGCAAAAACAAGGAAGATAAGGATTGTCAGCTAGCTGCTTCCAAGCTTACCGTGAAAATCACCAAAAAGTTAGTCAGACAGCCTCTTTGCACCAAGCAGCAACAAGGAGTGGCTTTCAGGTATAAGGAGAACCACGAACCAATTAGATGCTTTTTCAGCTGTGCTGTATACGTAATGGATCTGCTCATGCATATGTTAATGATGTAAAACACGATATTCAATAAAACGAAGGACTAAGGGAGAAGACTCTCAGAGTCGAACAGACCAGGAGTTGAGCTCAGTCAGTCCATCAAATGATCACTTCATACAAGCTTGTCTATGATTTCTTTCGTTCTTCCTTCATTCTCCCTACGGAGAATCCCTTCCCTCATTCTCCTCTAAGAAAATCACTACATCAGTATAAAACAGTCCAGGTCAGAAGATGTACAAAGGTAGATAATAGCAGCAGCCTGAGATGGTTTTAACTAACACTACATTGCTAACACAACATGACTAACACTAACATCTGCAGCTACATTGCTGCTGTGCTAGTGTGCTAGTAATAATGGCTTCATAGAGTGCTGCTTACATCCCACTCTGGAAGCACTCAGCTTCAAGTGAATGTAGCTTACATGCCGGTAAGCAGGTACCTTCAGCACACAGGTGAGTTGCATCACTGCAGGTAATTGCTCTCCTTGCCAATATTTCCTAAGCTACAAAATTTACTGTGGATCTGTAATGGCTCCGCAGCCCAACAACAACAACAACAACAACAACACGTGTTTATATACCGCCTTTCTTAAGATCACTAGATTTCTCTAATGACTGTAACTCAAGGCGGTTTACATAGGCAGACTTTTATTCACAAACCCGAAGGTTTTTACAATTTACAGAAATGTTCTATCTTTCAAGAACAACACTCATACAGATCTTCCTTTCTGGATTTAGCCTTCTTTCTTAGCCACCCGCCTGTCTTCTGCTGGCTGATAAGAGGCTTCCCTGCTCCCACCAGAGACACAGCTGACTTCAGCACACTCCTCCTCCCACGAGGCAGCTGGAACTCAGCTTTTAATCAGCCACAGTTTGCAAGGTCTGCCGCTCACAGAGACTTCCGGTAGTCTCAAACTGGCGACCTTCAGATCTTCAGCTGTTATCTTCGGGCAAACGGAGGCATTAACCCTCTCGGCTAAATCTTCTGCCCAACAATGGCCGACAAGCAAGAAATGAAGGCAGTCCCCTCTCCTGCTGTTGCTCCCCGGCAATCGATATTCACAGATAGACTGCCTCTGAACATGGAGGCAGCACATAACCACCATGACTAATTGCCCTGGTTGATGTATCCTCAGCGATTGGAGGATCCCCTTTTGAAGCCTTCTTGGTCAGTGAAGGCAAGGGGAGCAGCAGAGTCCAGCTTCCTGATGATGGAAGAATCTGTGGTCTATTTTGGGATGGGAGACAGAATGCCAGGCTGTGACAAGCTGCAGTACCTGTTGTGGCAGGACGGAGTCACTGTGGAGCTGATCAGCCAGTGTGTGAAGGCCAGCCGGCAAAAGAACGGAGTCCAGCCTTGAGGACTTTCCAGGCTGGACTGATGATCACCTGCTGAAGCTCAATGGCACACGGCCAGAGGAGACAACCACACTGTGAAGGCTACATCTGGGACTGGATTCGGTGAATCGCAATATTTGCAATTCAATATTTGTAAAAACTCGATTGAAAAATGGTGGTTGAGACTAGCCTGCCCATGTAAGCCGCCTTGGATATTTGCTTCGGCATGGGAAAGGCAGGATATAAATTCTCCAAAAAAAAAATAAAATTGGATTTAGCCTGTGTGTTTTTCTCCAGATCAAGTTTCTAGTCCTCCTTGGTCCTCAAGAATACGCTGAAGCTTTCCATGCCTCAAGGGTAATGCATTGGTTTCTCTTCTCAGGAAAAGAGATCAGTGCTGGTGGTGTTCTGGATCTTGGCTTTCCTCGCTGGGAACACCCTGTACCTGCTCCACACCTTCAGCTCCCAGCAGCTGTACAACAGGTGAGAAAACTGGAATGTCCCATGGCCGTTCCCTCGGTGGGCTGGGGGCAGCTGCATGCATCGTTTTTCCCCGTAGGAAACCTCAGTGCCGCTGTGTGAAATTGCTGTTGGCTCAGGGTCCAGTTCATTTCAGTTCTCTTTCCATCCCCCATATTTTTCCTCCCCCTCCATTCTCATCAAATGCGCTTAAGTCTCTCGTTCTTTTTGTTTTTAGGATTTAATTTCCCCTGTTGTGCTGTGTCCATATTGTGAGTATTTTTATTTTGGTTTCCCGCTGCCCCATATTTATATACTCTCTCTCTGTGTGTGTGTGTGTGGCCCTGGGTCTAAAGCAGTGGTGTCATTCAAATGATTTAGGAACAGGAACTCACTTTTGATTGGCACTTGTCGGGAACCCGGAACCAGCCACGGAGCCTGTTAGGATCCGGAACGCCCGTTCTGGTCCGTTCCCCCTGAATGACATCACTGGTCTAAAGCTTCCACTTGTGTACCTGAAATTCCAAGCACACCTAAATCCAGGTGATACTGGTTGAGTATCCCTTACCTGGACCGCTTGGGATGGGAAGGTGCCTGTATTTTTGGATTTTTCTGGGTTTCAGAATAACTGCATCAGTAGAATGAGAAATGCTTCGTCTTGCTCTTTTCACTGTGACCTATTTGGACATCTGCTGGCCTCTTGGACATGTTCCAACGATGGCACTCGCCACAGAGCAGAGAATTGAACTGACAGTCTACGTGGGAATGAGCACAAGACCATCTTCCTGCAGAAAGTTTTTAAAAAAGGCCCTGGGCAAATGTTTTGCACTAGTCTGGATTTTGGATGTCTGAATAAGGGATCATTTATCTGTATGTTATTTACAGCCTGTCAAAAGGGCACACGGTCTTATTAAGCGGGTTTGTGGATTCCACGGAACTCTTTCTCGGATGCAGTGACGAGATGGGTCAGGAGGAAATTTTCAGCCCTCTGTGGATTGAGAAGCCCACCCGTGGAGATTCCCAGAGCACAGATGGTCTGTCGTGTCTTACCCACGGGTTTCAGAATCCGTGAGGATTCCGTTCCGAGACATGGCTGAGTTTTCTTTTAATGCCTGAAACCGATTCACGCTTGTGCCTGCCGTTTCCTTTCGGGTTTTGAACATGACAAACCCACAGCAATATCACAATAAACACATATTGCAGGCTTAAAAATGGGTATAAATCTAATTCCCGGTCAGGCTTACAGTTGGTTGAACGTTAATCCCCAACTCTCTCTACAAAGTATTTATTTACATCTGGTCTCCATCCCAGAGCCCTGCTCCAATTGTGGCTTTCCTAGTAATCAAAACATTAACGAGCATCATTTAGTATGGCATTTGTGTTTAATTTCCCCTCTTCTGCTCTGTGCATTTAATGCAAATACAGGTGTGGCCCCGTCTCCGCAGGGATATGTTCCTGCTTTTGGGGGGGACATTCCTCACATATCTCGGTCCTGATTTTCAGCCTCATCTTCTTGAAGCCCAACCTTGAGAAGCTGGATTTCTTCGATCTGATGTGGATTGTCGGGATCACCGACTTTGTCCTCAAATACCTCACCATTGCCCTGAAGTGTCTGGTTGTGGCTCTGCCGAAAATCATCCTGGCCGTCAAGTCCAAGGTAAGAGTCCCCCTTTCAGCCTGGCATGATCTTGGAGGCTGAGCCTCGCCATGAGGACTAGTAGCCATTAGATAGATAGATAGAAATTTATTTGTCATTGTACTCAAGGTATGAGAACAACGAAATGAGGTGCTCTTCGCATCATACAACTGGACAACACCAAATGACATATACAAATAACAATTAAAATAACACTAAAAACCATACAACCATGAGATATACATTTGTTTAAACCACCAAATTCAAAACTCTGCATTTAGCCTGATCACAGCACTCGGATAAAAACTATGTTTAAATCTGCTTGTCCTAGCTTTCAGCCCTCTATATCTTCTTCCCGACGGTAAGATATCAAACATCGAGTGTCCCGGATGTGAAGAATCTCTCAAGATCTTTTGTATCTTCCTACTACATCCCATATTGTACAAATCCTCCAGTGAGGGAAGAGGACAACCAATGATCTTTTGTGCCCTCTTTATCACTCTTTGGAGTGCCTTTTTCTCCACCCCTGTACAACTCATAAACCACGCACAGAGGCAATAAGATAAGATGCTCTCTATAGAGCTTCGATAGAAGGCAACCAACAGACTCTCTGGCAATTGTTGTGATCTTAAAAGTCTCAGAAAGTACAATCGTTGTTGGGCCTTTTTTTCAAGGACTGTAGTATTTGCACCCCACGTTAAATCTTGTTTCAAGGTAATACCCAAAAATTTACATTCCTCCTCCTGTTCTACCATAACACCCTCGATATACAACAGCTGGATGTCCGAGCTGTTCTTCCTGTAGTCCACTATAAATTAATGGATTCATTCAACATACGTTTGTCCAATCCCTTTTTTTCATGCCATACAAGTTTAGCATCCATCGCTGGTCTTGTGCCCATGAGCTGTGGCCAGGGGATGGCTAGAATGGACAGAGCGATGATCTTTTCCCTCTCGCACAACACCAGAGCCAGGGGACATTCACTCAAATTGAATGACGAGAGAGTCGGAACAGGCAAGAATTTTTTTAAAAACCCAGCCATGTAATTAATCTGTGGAACTCCTTGCCACCAGATGTAGTGATGCAGGGATCTTGTTGTCTTGTGTGCTCCCCGGAGGCATCTGGTGAGATACAGGAAGCTGGACTAGATGCGCCCTTTGGCCTGATCCAGCAGGGCTCTTCTGATGTTCTTAAGACCCAGACTGAGTTGCAAGTGATTGCAGCTCCCTCCCCACAGACAGGATAGCAAATTATCTTTTATTTGCCTCATATTCACCTCAAAATTTTACCTCAGAAATTTAACTCAGAATGTCAGATACAAGGGAGTGGCAACAGGATGCAGGCATCTTGTTGTCTCATGTGCACCTTGAGGCATCTGATGGGCCATTGTGAGATTCAGGAAGCTGGACTATATGGGCTCTTGGCCTGATCCAGCAGGGCTCTTCTTCTGTTCTTAAGGCCCAGACTGAGTTGCAAGTTATTATTTACCTCAGAATTTTACCTTAGGATGCCTGACACAAGGGAGTGGCAAGAGGATGCAGGCATCTTGTTGTCTTGTATGCTCCCTGAGCAGCGGTGTTATCCAGCAACGAGCTGCCGGAACGCTAGGCGGGACTTACCGCCTGATTGGCTGCCCGTTCGTGACGCGTCGCCGCCTGCCCACCTGCTGCGCGGGCACCCCTGGCTTCGGAGGGGGTGCCCGCTTGCCTGGGGGGCGTGCTGGGTGCCTAGGCAAGCAGCGGAGGGGCGCGCCAACCGGAGGGAGCCCCCGCGGTGGGCGGGCAGGCGGCGACGCGTCACGGACTGCCTGTCAATCAAGAGGTTAGTCCCGCCTAGCGTTCTGGCAGCTCGTTACAGGATGACACTACTGTCCCTGAGGCACCTGGTGGACCACTGTGAGATGCAGGAAGCTGGACTAGATGGGCCTTTGGCCTGATCCAGCAGGGCTCTTCTGATGTTCTTATGAGTTCCACAGTCTAATATATGAACAACCCTGGGCAAGACAGAGCCATTCTGGCAGCTGCGTCTCATCCAGCTGTTCAATGATATTTGGAGAACTCTTAAGCGGGAGAACATCTTATTATGGGGCAAACCCCGCAGATCCTCCACGTTCTCCTCCCCTCCGCTGTTTGCTTTTACTTTTTTCCCCTTTCCTTTCATGTGGACAGTCTAGTGTGATCAAGATGGATGAGCTCCCTATATTAAATGTAGGGCATTTTTGTTGTTTAGCTGAAACACGGGAGCGGAGAACAGAAGTGTTTCTAAATGAGGAGACTGCTGTGGGTTGGGACGGCTTGTGCCTGAAAGCCACGTCTTCCGAAGGACTATTAATTTATCCCTGGCAATGTTCCAAAGATTTTTTTGTTCCACCCTCCAGTTGATGATGATGATGATGATGGTTTTTCTTTGGGGAGATTAATGGGACAGGTCACCGTGCGATCCAGCTTGGGTGGGGGTGGGGGGAAACCGACAGAAGCCCACCAGCCGACACGTGAGTGATGCAGAAAGTCATTCCAAGACAAATTGCGGGGCTGGAAAAGGTTCCCAGCCTTTGCCGCCTTGTCGAAGAGCTATCCCAGGTCCTCATTAATCCTTGTCCCGGAGAAAAAAGAGATGGCGTCTGTGTTTGCGACCACACCAGGGGGCTGGAAAGACTGCAGCTGTCAAGGGCCTTCTAATGGCCCACAGCGCAGATGCCTCTTTTCTGAAATGTGGAAGGTCTCCTCCTTTGTTGGGACGTTGATCGTCCCCAGTTGTGATCCCCATTTTGGGTGACCTTGCGAGCGACAATTCTGTACTCCAGAACTGCAAACAGAAACTTAAATCCAGGGTTCTCCGTCCCGCTCTGGTGCCGAATTGTAAGAACTCTGCTGGATCACGCCCGTCTAGTCCAGCTTCCTGTGTCTCACAGTGGCCCACCAGGTGCTTCAGGGAGCACACGAGACAACAAGATGCCTGCATCCTCTTGCCACTCCCTTGCACCTAGCATTCTGAAATAAATTTCCGAGGTAAAGTTCTGAGGTAAATATGAGGTAAATAAAAGATAATTTGCTATCCTCTCTGCGGGGAGGGAGCTATAATAACTTGCAACTCAGTCTGGGCCTTAAGAACATCAGAAGAGCCCCAGTGGATCAGGCCAAAGGCCCATCTAGTCCAGCTTCCTGTGTCTCACAGTGGCCCACCAGGTGCCTCAGGGAGCACACGAGACAACAAGATGCCTGCATCCTCTTGCCACTCCCTTGCACCTGGCATTCTGAAGTAAATTTCTGAGGTAAATATGAGGTAAATAAAAGATAATTGCTGTCCTCTCTGTGGGGAGGGAGCTATAATAACTTGCAATCAGTCTGGGCCTTAAGAACATCAGAAGAGCCCCAGTGGATCAGGCCAAAGGCCCATCTAGTCCAGCTTCCTGTGTCTCACAGTGGCCCACCAGATGCCTCAGGGAGCTCACAAGACAACAGGCTGCCTGCATTCTGTTGCCACTCCCTTGCACCTGGCATTCTGAGGTAAATATGAGGTAAATAATTTTATGGTTCTTACACAATGTGATAATTTTTAACGTTCCTTACCCAATTCAGAGGCATCCCTTCCTTGCTGGGATGTTGTCCTAGAGGAAGGAACCCACTGTGAGTTTAGGCAAGCCTCTTTGCAGGGGCAAGATACAGCAAACCCCACCCCCACCCCAGCGCTCCCCAGTCATCCAGCACTGCCATTAGTTTGTTTGTTTTTCTCTCCGGCTCCACACCCCTCAAGCTGTCGCTCCTTAGTGGCGTAAATGAAAAGCGGCCATTAGCCGCGCGGGGAACAATGGGCGCCACATGGCGCAGGCCCTTTTAATTTCCTCCGATTCGAGGAGAGCTTTAATGCATTTCATTTGGAGCCCGTCGGTGATGGCTTGTTGTTGTGTTGCGCGGAGGGCGTTCAGCACATGGGAGGTGTTGCCGGGTTCCTCTGGAGGGAAGGGAGGCCGCAGCTGTTTAGCAGGACGCTGGCTGGGCTCTCCTGGCACTCTTGGGGCTTTTGGGGGTTCAGGGAAACGGAGATTCTGGCGGTGAGGCGCAGGTCATTCTCACAAAGACTCGGGTAACTTTGACGCTGCCACGAAATGGAGATTTTGAGCAATTAAACCCGGCAGTTGACACCGAAAGGTGGCCAGCCCCGAGCGACTGGGACCGTGGAGAATTGCCCTAGATAGGCCAACGTGGCCAGGGATCGCCCCAGTCTCGCCGCGTGCAAAAAGCATCAAAGGCATTCTGCGCACTGCCTGGGTACAGTGTGCGTGCAGAGTGTGATGCTCCTATTATGCTCCCTGTTTTGCACACGTTTTCCAGCGAGGAGTGGTGCAGGGGGCTGAACCTATTAGGGCCCTGGAGGAGAACAGCAGGCTCTGCTCGCTCCCCAGGGCCTCCCCCACCCCACCCCGGGATGAGATCACTCCTCGGCAAGCTGTCCTAGCGCACGGAACAAATCAAAGCCTTGGGAGAGCGCTGGCATTCTCATGATCTCATTTCCCTGGGGAGGCCGAGTGAGGTCACGCTAGTGTTCACTCAAGGACCTGAGCTTTCCCCCCCCTCCGCTCCGCTCCATCCTCAGGGAGGGGGGGCATCTCGGAGCAAATCCATAATGGCAACGATGTATGATCCCAAATGGAAGCAATTTAATAGAGTAGCAGGCAAGGGGCTGGGCGAGGCTGAGCAAGCTCCGTTCATTCCATTCCTTAAGGGCTGGAGTTCGCTGCCGCCTCTCCTGCCACTCACCACCAGCAAAAAAAGGCAACGGGCATTGCCAAGTGAAAGCCAAGGCACCCCTCTGCCAGTCCCTCCATGAGCACCCCCCTATGCCCTTATCCGGACTGCTTGGGACAGGAAGGGTGTCTGGATGTTGGATTTGTCTGGATTTTGGAACAACTGCATCAGTACCGCGAGAAATGCTTCCTCTTGCAAAAATCCTATACAGTGTATAGGATTGTAGCCCCACAGGGGAGCCACAGCCAGTGGCTCAGTAGGTCAAGGGAGCCGCCAGTTCAAAAAATGTGGGGACCACTGTGCTACACGCTGCTTGGCTACCACACAAGAATCTCCTGCACCCTCCGAATAGCTTTGCCTGCAACTCCCTGGTGTCTGTCTGAGATTGCAAGTGCCTTGGGGCAGAGACCTGCGTTCTCTTCTGTTTGTCCGGGGCCCTGCACAGGGATAGTAGCACAGTACTGAGGTGTATTATGAATGATAAGAAATAGTGGAAGGTGTCAAAGGTGGGCACCTGGTGGGCCGCTGTGAGATCTAGGAAGCTGGACTAGATGGGCCGTTGGCCTGATCCAGCAGGGCTCTTCTGTTCTTAAGGTCCAGACTGAGTTGCAAGTTATTATAGCTCCCTCCCAACAGGCAGGATAGCGAATTCTCTTTTATTTACCTCATATTGACCTCAGAATGCCAGACACAAGGGAGTGGCAACGGGATGCAGGCATCTTGTTGTCTCGTGTGCTCTCTGAGGCATCTGGTGGGCCACTGTGAGATACAGGAAGCTGGACAAGATGGGCCTTTGGCCTGATCCAGCAGGGCTCTTCTGATGTTCTTAAGGTGAAACATCTGGAAGCCAGGCTAAGAATGTGGCCAGGGAAAGAGGGCCGTGTAACAAAAGCAGCATTTCTGAGGGATGGGAGGTGCGGTGACTGTATTTTCGAGCTGCCTTTCCTGCCCCTGGGGGGTTCAGCCAGCCAGCAGAGAAACAGTGATCTAAATTGCACCGCAGGTCCCTCGGGTGGTGTGTTCTGCGAAGCCAAGCTGTCTCGCCTCTTAGTGCGTCGGGAAAGAAGAGAGTGTCAGTCCCGTTGCGTGGAGATCCTTTCTGGCTCCTTTTTTGGCCTTCGGAACCCCAGCAGGCGACAAACCAAAGGCCCCGTCGCCCACTTTCCCCGACACAGCTGGCCAAGGCAGATCGCTCGGCACGTGAGCTGCTCTTGGATTGTGTCTGAGCAGGGAGTTAGGCGGTCCCCAGTTTTGTCACACCCATCCCATCAACTCAGGAAGGCTTCAACCGTTCAGCTTCATCCTTTGGCCGCCATGTTGTTTTGAGGCTCAGGCCTGCACGCTTGGAGCTGTGGCCTTGGTTGGGGAGGGGGCCTGGGTGAGGTAAATCCCACTGGAGACAGTGGCTTTGGAGGGACTGTTTTGGCCAAGCCCCCCCCCCCCAAACCTTCAGTGCTCCCCCACTCCCCTACGGAACCATCTAATATCCTTGGCAGTTTCATTGCTTCTCTCTCCTTCGCCCCTCTCAGTGTCTTTTTCTCACCTTCCTCCTCTCAAAATGGAAGGCACACCGTTGCCCCACTCGCCTCTGTCCCTCTTCTCCTTCCAACCCGTGGACTCCTAACCTGGGGGTTGTGACCCCCAAGGCGGTCATAGGCCGATCTTCAGGGGGTTGCAGCAAGCTTGGCACCACCATTTTGAAAAGGTGGGCACTGCCATCTTGGATGCCCTGAAGAACTCAAAACTCAAGCATTACTTGGGGTGCAATCCTCCCCTGGAGTTAGGCTGGCACAGTTTGGCCAGCACTAGGAACACTGTAAAGTGTGTTTGGACCACTCTCAGAGTCAGAGAGGCCAGCACACAGACGTGCGCTCCCTTGTATCTGGCATTCTGAGGTAAAATTCTGAGGTAAAATTCTGAGGTAAACATGAGGGAAATAAAGCCAAGACTGGCCAGCACAAGGGACACCGTAAAGTATGTCTGGATCACTCTCGGAGTCAGAGAGGCCAGCACACAGGCGTGCACCATCTGTTGCAGTTTCACATCTCACAGTCTAGAACTGGTAGAAACTGGCATTCCGTCTCTCCGTCTAAGGATCAGATAAACACCTGTGAGTCCTTGAGCAGGTCAGCTTCCCAGCTTGTTAGGGATAGTAGTTGTACTCCCTTTCTTGATAGTGTAGAATAAGCAGACAGTTTCACACGGGAAGCCCTGGCTGGAAACACTGCACATTCCCATGAGCTCATAGTGTTCTAAGAGTCACCCCATTGGGTAAAATGGGGCACAAGGGGTCTTCAGGTATCCACCTACCAGATACACTCTGGCTGCATCCCTTTGTTCTGTTGTTAGAAGGAGTTTTTCACTGTGTGTGCTTAAGATGTAAAGCTGCACTGAAAACGGCCGCCTGCGAGCGGCCCAAACTTCACCGGCTTCCTAGCCGGCAGATTGAACCTTTGTACCTTTCTTACTTTCGCTACAATAAAGAGACTTTGTTATGGAAATGTGGCGATTGCTTCAGTCCTTCGCTTCGGAGCGCTAAGGCAAGCGCTGAAATGGGTCTCCAAGCCCCCAACTCTGCTGCTATTTTCACAAATACACAACACCATCCTCCCTGACTCCGAGAGTGGCCCAAATAAGCTTTACGGTGGCCCTTGTGCCAGCCAAACTTGCTGGCCTAACAGTGCCTGCCTAACTCCAGGGTAGGCTTGCAGCCTTGGTCTCCGTGGTATTAAGCCCACGATATAACAGACATCTGGGGATGGCATCTTCTGCTTTGCTGCTCCTTGACCCTGTGACACCCTGGCTTAAATGTTTTATTACAAACCAGGCTGTACAACCGTCTCTCTCTCTCTCTCTCTCTCTCTCTGTGCGTGTGTGCGCGCGCATGTTCTGCAGGGAAAGTTCTACCTGGTCATCGAAGAGGTGAGCCAGCTCCTCCGTTCCCTGGTTCCCATCCAGCTGTGGTACAAATACATCATGGGGGACGATCCGTCCAGCAGCTATTTCCTCGGGGGAATCCTCCTCATCTTATACAGCCTCTGCAAAGTAAGTTGGTTTGTTGCTGCACAGGGTGTGCAAAGCATTTTCGGGGAGTTTGGAACTAATCTTTGCCACAGGAGGTGGTGATGGCATCTGGCCTTGGTGCCTTTCAATGGGGATTAGACAGATTTCTGGAGGGAAAGTCCATCGTGGGCTACAGGCCATGATGGGTTGTGCAACCTCCTTATGTTAGAAGTAGGCTACTTCAGAAGGCCAGGTGCAAGGCAGTGGCCACAGGATGCAGGCATCTTGTGGCCTCGTGTGCTCCCTGAGGCATCTGGTGGGCCACTATGAGATGCAGGAAGCTGAACTAGATGGGCCTTTGGCCTGATCCAGCAGGGCTCTTATTCTGTTCCTAAGGCCTAGCTTGGGTTGCAAGTTATTATTTACCTCAGAAATTCACCTCAGAATGCCAGATACAAGGGAATGGCAACAGGATGCAGGCATCTTGTTGTCTTGTGTGCTCCCTGAGGCATCTGGTGGGCCTCTGTGAAATGCAGGAAGCTGGACTCGATAGGCCCTTGGCCTGATCCAGCAAGGCTTTTCTTATTTTCTTGTGTACTTTTTACTTTTGTGCTGCGCAGACGGCATAGATTTGGAGGCAAAGCTGTTCTCTCCCTTGCACCCACTTCCGTGTCAGTGCCCTCCGCACAAAGTTCCTTTCGTAGAGCTAGATGGAGAATCTCTCTCTCTTCATTCCAGTCCATGCCACCCGGCCCGGCCGGTCGTGCCTCCATCTTTCTGCTTTGTGTTTCAGTCTTTCGACATCTGCGGCCGGCTGGGAGGCGTGAGGAAGGCCGTGAAGGTCCTCTGCGCCCCTCAGGTGGGTAGGCGGGCCGCTGCTTTGCTTTTCCTATAATTAAGGTAATTGGATGCTTGAGCACTCGACGGGGAAGGTGGCAACAAGCAGCCAGTTTCTCCACGTGGGTTCTGCGGGGAACGCTTGCCGAACGCTGGCGCTGAAGAGAGGTTTGCACCCTGTAGCCTGGCTGAGGAGAATTGATCGGAACCAGCTCTGTGCCGAGCGACACAACTGCATCCGGGACTTCAGGCTGGGGCATGCTGGGAGGGATGGAGAAAGGGAGGCGGAAATCAGCCAGCCAATCCGTCGAAGTATTTATCTGCCGCTTTTCAACACAAAGTCCACAAAGCGGTTTACAAGGCTGATAATAAAGAAACAAAGCGAAATGGCTCCCTGTCCCGAAAGGGCTCACGATCTAAAAAAAATGCAGAACACCAGCAGAAGCTGCCACTAGAAAAGACACTGCGCTGGGGTGAAGAGGGACCATTGCTCTATAACTTTTGTTATTTGCCTGTAAACTGCTTTGTGAACTTCATGTTGAAGAGCGGTACATAAATAGATTGACTGATCTAGGAGCAGCAGGTATACCAAGGATGTGTGTTGGAGACTGGAGGGGGGGCTTGGCCAAAGCCAACATCTCTGGTGGGACTGACCTCCGCTAAGAGCCCCGTCGCTGGCTGCGGTTCAAACTCTGCAGGCCTCAGGCAGCCGTGCCGGGACCCACCTGACTTTGGGGTCGGTACCCGTGGATGAGCTCTCCCCCAGCGCAGTGGTGTCATCTAAATGATTTAAGAACAGGTACTCACTTTTGATTGGCACGTGTTGGCACGACCCGCCCACCGGAAGTGACGTCATAAGCCAGAAGTGAGGTCGTGGCAGGAAGTGACATGAAAAAAGCCCTTTTTGAGGCCTCAGGCAATTTTAAACTGACCCAACAGTTGCAACAGTATTCCACAGCACCCCCAGAACATGTGAAGGAGGCCTGGCATCATGTTAAAACCCCAGAGCAACTCATTTTTCAGTGGCAAGGCAAGGAAAGGCTCCGCTCGCTGCCTGCCTGGCTCTGAGAACATGTAGGCAACTCAAAGATGCAGGAAATTCACACGTTGCAGAGGGCGGAGTCGACGAGTGGGCGGGCGAATGGGCGGGGCCAGCTGTAATCCTAGAAACCGGTACTCGCGTACCCCCGCGTACCCCCTGCATGACATCACTGCCCCAGCGGCGACTTTTTCTTTGCTTCCTTTGGCAGAGCTACGGGGTCCGGGCAACCAACCAGCAGTGCAGTGAGGCTGGCGACATCTGTGCCATCTGCCAAGCCGAATTCCGGGAGCCATTGATCCTCTTGTGCCAGGTAATTTTTTTTCCCCCACCCAAACCTGTAAACATCAGGGGAATCGGATCATAGATGTTGGCATAGTTCTGGCTCTGGGTGCGACGGACGATGAAGTCTCCAATTGTTATGAGAGTCGGCGTAGAAGTGCCAGCGGCAGAGAGCTCGACCCTGCCAGTCAGTGACCTCTGCCACCAACTCACTGGGGGGCCTTGGGCAAGCCACCACCTTTCAGCCTCAGTCTTCCCTGTCTACAGCAATGGGGATAAGAATGGCTTAATTGTCCCTCTTCACCCCTGCGCAGTGTCTTTTCTAGTGGCTGTTGCTGGTGGTTCTTGTTTAGATGGTGAGCCCTTTTGGGACATGGAGCCACGCAAGGAAGCTAACAACTGGTTAAAAATGCGTAAAGATAAGCTATATTGGAGATTGCTAACTGGGCAAGAGGCAATTTTCAAGTGGTGTCCTCTTATATTTAGCAGAGGGTCTCTATTTTTGTAATTGTCCCTCTTCACCCCTGCGCAGTGTCTTTTCTAGTAGCTGTTGCTGGGGGTGTTCTGCATTTTTTTTTAAAAGATTGTGAACCCTTTTGGGACAGGGGAGCCATTGAACTTTATTATTATTATTGGCCTGTCAACTGCTTTGTGAACTTTGTGTTGAAAAGCAATATACAAATACTGCAGAGTGATCGATGGATCTTGCAAACTGCAGGAGCTCAGCTCTTTGCAGGACTTTCAGCCGCTATTTTGCTAACCCCTGCTAACTGGGCAAGAGGCACTTTTTCAAGTGGTGTTCCTCTTATATTTAGCAAGGGGAGAGCAATTGTCCCTCTTCACCCCCGCGCAGTGTCTTGTCTAGTGGCTGTTGCTGGGGGTGTCCTGCATTTTTTTAAGACTGTGAGCCCTTTTCAGACAGGGAGCCATTTAACTTTTTATTATTATCATCATCATCATCATCCTGTATCAGTGGCTACTTAGTGAACTTGGTGTTGAAAAATAGCATATAAATACTGTTGACTGATTGATTGCATAACCCCACAAGACTACTGTTAAGGACTAAACATAATCTGTGACAAGTCCTTGGCTTACTTGGAGAGCGAGGCACAAACGCAAAGTGTGTGTTTTTCACTGACGCGCTTAATTTTGGCCGAGCCGCAAGACTCCTCCCTGTGCAGGATTCGGATGCTTAGCTTCTGAGGCGAAGGCCTTGGCCTGGGTTTTTGGTGCACGGTGCATTAACAGAGCCTGTTTGGATAATCATCAATATCCAAATGATTTAGGAACAGGAACTCACTTTTGATTGGCACTTGTCGGGAACCCGGAACCAGCCACGGAGCCCGTTAGGATCCGGAACGCCTGTTCTGGTCCGTTCCCCCTGAATGACATCACTGCCTTCGCCCCCCTAGGAATCCGGAGTTGCTCCCTTTCACCCTCTGAGTGCCGGCCAACCAAGAAGAAAAGCTCTTTGCAGAGGAATTGGGAGGGGGGAGGAGGGAGAGTGAAGTGGGCGGAGTCAGCCCTAATTTTAACTAGTGGAACTGAGTTCCCCCGCGTTCCCCCTGCATGACATCACTGCCTGTGTCCCCTTGTCGTCACAGCACGTGTTTTGCGAGGAGTGTCTCTGCCTGTGGTTCGACCGGGAGAAGACCTGCCCGCTCTGCCGCTCCGTGGCTGTCGAGACCCTTCGTTGCTGGAAAGACGGAACCACCTCTGCTCACTTCCAAGTGTATTAATTCCCAGGCTGGACCCAGGAGCAGGCTGGCTGGAATAACCACTTATTTGCCCCCTCCTCATTCAGAAGCCTGGATCAGGGAACGACTGGTGGCCTGGCCCCTCTTTCAGGAGTGGCAGGAACTGCTGGGGGCTGAAAAGCCACCTCTTTGTCACCCTGGCTTGTTCTGCTATAAGCTGACCAAGGTTTTCTTTGCCGAAGATCCTCTCTCTCTCTCCCCTCCCTCTCTCCCTCCCTCCCTCTCTCCCTCCCTCACTCTCTCTCTCTCCCCTCCCTCACTCTCCCCTCCCTCCCTCTCTCTCTCTCCCCAAGTTTATGGAGGTGAAACTGTGGCCTTGCAGCCTGCATCCAAAAGTCGGCCTCATCCTACCAGAAAGGCCACAAACCGCTCTCTCTGTTACGATGGGCATTTGATACAGTATTTCAAGAGCGGGTGAGAGTTCGGCCAGGGACTGGAGCGTTCCGGGGTTTATGTATTCCGTAGTGCCATTGACGGGCACGCTGCTCTGCAGAGAGTGAAACAGGCCTCTGCCCCGAGGGGCCTGCAATCTAAACAGGCCTCTGCCCCGGGGGGGGGGGCTCCCAATCTAAAGAGAGAGAGAGCGGGGAAGGGGGATAGAGGCAGGAGTAAACGAGGGGGAGAATACGTGGTTGTTTTGATTGCATGTACTTAGGGCGCAATCCTCACCAACTCTCCAGCACTGACATAGCAGCGCCAATGGGGCTGCCTCCTGCAGTTGGGGGGCAGTCAAGGCAAGAGAATGCTTGTTCCCTGAAGCCCGGAGCTGCCCTTGCCCCGGTGCTGGAAGGTTGGGGAGGATTGCACCCTTGGTTGCAGTGGGGAGTGGAGACAAATGCACTGGGCCTAAAAAGGGGCGTTGTTTAAGAAAGGGTCTGGAGGAAGGGTGGCGTTTGGGTTAATCTCCGAGGTTGAACGAAGAGCAGCTGTTTCCTGCCGTTCTGTGAGCAGGGATGGAATCCCTTGCACAGATGACTCGGCATTCTGGCTCCCCCCTTTTTTTAAAAAATAAATAAATAGAAGACTCTTCCAAGTGGCCGGCTTTCATGTTTCAGGAGATGCACAAAAGCAGGCAGGTATTTAGTTGGCCCTGCATCTTATCGCTCTTCCATATACAGCTCTGTGCACAGCAAATATGTGGAATATGTGTCCAGTTCTGGTCGCCGCATCTCAAAAAGGACATAGTGGAGCTGGGAAAGGTGCAGAAGAGAGCGACAAAAATGATGACGGGGCTGGGGCACCTCCCGTATGAAGAAAGACTGCAGCGTTTGGGGCTCTTCAGTCTAGGAAAAAGGTGCCTGAGGGGGGACATGATTGAGACATACAAAATTATGCACGAAAGGGATAGAGTCGATAGAGGGATGTTCTTTCCCCTCTCTCAAAACACCAGAACCAGGGGGCATCCGCTAAAACTGAGGGTTGGGAGAGTTAACACAGATAAAAGGAAGTACTTTTTTACCCAGCGGGTAGTTAATCTGTGGAACTCTTTGCCACAGGAGGTGGTGATGGCATCTGGTCTTGATGCCTTTAAGAGGGATTTGGACGGATTTCTGGAAGCTATAGGGCTATAGGCCATGATGGATTGTGCAACCTCCTTACAAAGGTGGTGGGCTACTTCAGAGTACCGGGTGCAAGGGAGTGGCAACAGGATCCAAGCATCTTGTTGTCTCATGCCTTCCTGGGGCACCTGGTGGGCCGCTGTGAGATGCAGGAAGCTGGACTAGATGGGCCTTTGGCCTGATCCAGCAGGGCTCTTCTTATGTTCTTAAATCCTTGAACGCCAGTTATCTATTCATTGCAATGAAGGGTGCAGATCTGTGCGATCAGCCCCTGAACGAGGAGACGCTGCTGGACAAGCACCCCTCCTACACACGTCACAACCACAGTGGGACATTTGCAGTTGTCTCTCCCTCCCTCCCATCTTCCCCTCCTCAGCTTCTTGTCCCTTTCCCACAGCTTTGGGGTCCGTCGTTTAGCCAGATCTTCCGTGTGCCGCCCTTTTTTGCGGGGAAAACAAAAGCAACCAAGAGCGTGCCGTTCGAAGCAAGCACGGCAGTGGTCAACCACTAAAAGAAAGAAATGGGTGTTGTGCTAGTGAATTCTCCGTGCAAACCGCATTGGGAGTCTTCGGATCGTAACCATGTCTTCTTAAAGCGCTGCGTGTGTCCTTTTCACGCGTCTTCATATCGAAATGCCAATAAAGCCTCGTTTTATTAATTGCCTCCTTTCCGGGGTCCTTTAAGGGGTGGAAATGGCCTCTGTCCTACTTCACGAGCTGAGAGTTCTGGACGTGGGCACGCACCTGTCCTACAGCACTAGGACGAGAAACGCTGCCCTCTGCACTCTCAAAGCCAGGCCTGATGTTCGAAGGGTGCAATCCTAGCCCAGCGTTGCGCCGTCACAAGTGTGCCGTAAGCAGTGATGTCATGCAGGGGGTACGCGGGGGTACGCGAGTACCGGTTTCTAGGATTACGGCTGGCCCCACCCATTCACCCACCCACTCATCGACTCCGCCCTCTGCAACGTTTGAATTTCCTGCATGTTGAGTTGCCTGCATGTTCTCAGAGCCAGGCAGGCAGGCAGGCAGCGAGCGGAGCCTTTCCTTGCCTTGCCACTGAAAAATGAGCTGCTCTGGGGTTTTAACCTGATGCCAGGCCTCCTTCACATGTTCTGGGGGTGCTGTGGAATACTGTTGCCACTGTTGGGTCAGTTTAAAATCATCTGAGGCCTCCAAAAGGGCTTTTTTCATGTCCCTTCCTGCCACGACCTCACTTCCGGCTTATGACATCACTTCCGGTGGGCGGGTCCCGACACGTGCCAATCAAAAGTGAGTACCTGTTCTTAAACCATTTAGATGACACCACTGGCCGTAAGGTGCATCTGTGCTGCAGATTGGATCGCTGGGCCGGTGCAGGCAGCCACGCCAGTTCCTGGGCACCCTGGTGCCCGTTAAGTGCCAGCTTAGACCTGCAAGCACAGGCCTGCGCTAAGGGTGTGCTGGAGGTGTTACGGGGCAGAGGCAGGGTGGCTCCGTGGGCAGAGAGGCGTGGAGACAGGACACGGCTGTTGTGCCGCATCCTAACCCCTGCCCCGGGGCTGTGCGGCCCCCATTCGGCCCCCTAGTGGCTGCATGGGCTTCTGCCTGCTATTTTGCGGGTACAGATCTGAGCAGAGCCATAGGGCTGACTGGGACGTACCCTGGGGCAAGGGGGAAATATCCCTTTGCCTGGCAGTGAGCTGCAGCTGCCATAGGATACAGCACAGCTAAGCCTGCCTGCTCCAGCGCCGGTTAGGATTGCACCCTAAATCTCAGCTGTGCTTGTTGCCTCCCCCCCTAGATGTTTTTTTTTTGTCCAAAATTCCAAGGCCCTTAATGTTCCTTCATAGGGAGAAAAGCCACCCCTCAAATGGAATTGCCCTTGCTTAAATAATAATTTTCCAGCTCTATGGTCTCCTTTCCAAAATTTGGCCCACAGTATGTGCTTGTGGGGACGTGGTGGCGCAGCGGGTTAAACCGCTGCTGCTGGGCTTTCTGACCGGAAGGTTGGGAGTTCAAGACTGCGCGATGGAGTGAGCTCCCGTTGCTTGTCCCAGCTCCTGCCAACCTAGCAGTTCGAAAGCACCTAAAAAGGCAAGTAGATAAATAGGGACCACTTCGGGGGGAAGGTCACGGCGTTCCGTGCACTATGGTGTAGAGTCATGCCGGCCACATGACCACGGAAGCTTGTCCTTGGACAAACGCCGGCTCTTCGGCTTAGAAACGGAAATGAGCACCGCCCCCTACAGTCACGGTCACAACTAGACCATTTGGTCGTGGGGAAACCTTTAACCTTTATGTGCTTGCACCACTACCACCACCCCACAAACAACAACTTCAATCTGTTATCTTTTTTTTAATAAAGTCAATATAAATATGTACAAAGCCTCCAGCCTATGAAATTCCAGATACAAAAGGGTGAGAGAAAGCCACATCGAAACAGAAAATGACTCTGAAGGTGTGTGACTGATTTCACCTGCAGTGTGCCAGCAGGGAATTTTGACACGGTGGGGCGGCTTCAAAGCACAATCAACATTTTTTGCTTTGTTCAACTTTGAGGAATCGCAGGAAACCTGGGGAGGGAGCGGGGAGGAAGGAAACAAAAACAGTACAATTGTTTTCTCCTCTCTGATGCGCTGATGGAATTGAAGAAACCAGAAGCCCTGTGCTCTGATGGCAGCCAGGATGAAAGTGGCACTTGGTGATCTCGCGCATGGGATTCATTGCCAAGCCAGGCATGCGACCAAGCCCACATGTGCATCACCCATCCAAAGCCTGGTCTGCATCCATGCGCAGGAACTCAGCTCTGGGCATCACGCACATTCATGAAACAAGCAAGCAAAATTCCCGCAGACAGGATACTCAAAAGAGTGGTGACGGGCACGCCAATGTTGTGCCATTTCTGGGTCGTTGGTGCCGAGGAAGCTTTTAGGCAGAAGCATGAGAAGTGATGCTCGAAAGCCCAATGTGGCCTCTTGAGATGCTCACCGTGGCCTCTTGAGATGCTCACCGTGCATCTCCTTGTGTAAGGATGGGACCATGCGCCAAGGTGAAGAGGAGAAAATAGGAACCTGACTCTGTGTGTGTGTGCGTGTGCGTGTGCGTGCTTGCATGCATGCATGCATGCATGCGCACACATGTGCGCCCTGGGCAGAGGAGTAACCTTGAGGCTGCCATTAGGAGAAAGTGGGTGAAATGAGAGCCCCTCTGAGCTGCATCTGGAATGTGCCGTGAGAAATGCATTAATTTTGTAAGGTGCCCCTGGACCCTTACAGCACAATCCTGACTGCGGTATGCACAGGTGCACCAGTGTCATAAAAGGTGGTTGCAACGGTGCAGAAGATAAGGGGATTGGCAGGAAGGACTGTGCCCATCCCACTGACACCAGATCCTGAAAGATCTGCTAAAACTGAGGGTTGGGAGAGTTAAAACAGATAAAAGGAAGTACTTTTTTTTACCCAGCGGGTAGTTAATCTGTGGAACTCTTTGCCACAGGAGGCGGTGATGGCATCTGGTCTGGATGCCTTTAAGAGGGGATTGGACGGATTTCTGGAAGAAAAGTCCATTGTGGGCTATAGGCCATGACGGATTGTGCAACCTCCTTACATTGGTGGTGGGCTACTTCAGAGTGCCGGGTGCAAGGGAGTGGCAACGGGATGCAGGCATCCTTTGTCTCGTGCCTCCCTGAGGCACCTGGTGGGCAGCTGTGAGATACAGGAAGCTGGACTAGATGGGCCTTTGGCCTAATCCAGCAGGGCTCTTCTTATGTTCTTAACATGAACTGGAGCAGGTACGTTCTGCGCTGGGCAGTAGATGGGTGGGGGAAGGAGAGGAGGGGAAAAATGGACCAGGGGAGGATTGGGCCCAGAAGGAGCTGGGATTGGCACTGCTGGCATGCTCCATATCCTATCTCCCCAAACCCGAAATCCTGACATGGCTCCATTCTGACTTCCCCTGGCAGGTTGGAGTAAACCCATGGCGGTGGCTTTCCCTGGGGTAAAGGAACAAACGTCTCCTCCGAGGAGACCTCTAGCCTGCTCAGTTCCTGTGCAGGATCCAGCTCAGCCGCACAGGGCCCCCAGCCTCAGCGCTGGTCAGGATTGGGCTGCCCGTAGTTTGCTTTTTGTCTGCGATAGATGGATGCTGGCTACCCTTCTCGGAGTCAGAGAACTGGGGCACGCCAGGAAAAACATGGGGAAGATGGAAGGAGCCTTCCAAGGAGGAGCTTGGAATCAACCTGGGCTCAGGCCTGGGGGGGAAAAGCACTTGGAATGATTGCGTCAAGAGGCCTCCTGTACTGGCAGCTGCGAGAGAACACAGCCACGGCTTGTCCCATGTCACACCTTCCGATGCTGCTGGAAAAGATGCCTCCGATCTTTCCTCTGTGTTGCATTATGCAGCGTGGCAGGCAGAGGATGATCTCATCGCCTCCCCTGTTAGCTGCTTGGGCGCACAACGCCTGCTGTCGCTGCCGACAATCAGGCACAGCTAATCCCAGTCAAGGACTCTTCCTTCGTCTACACAACTAAAGCCCAGGGGGTCGTAAGAACGTAAGAAAATAAGACGAGCCCCACTGGATCAGGCCAAGGGCCCATCTAGGGGCAGGGAGGGGAACTTAAGGAGGGAGATTGACGGTGGATCCCCAGTTTCATACCTGATTGATTGATTGATTGATTGATTGATTGAGGTTGTGGCACAAAAAAGGTTGAAAACCACCGAGAGCGAATCCTAACCTGGAATTAGGCCAGCACAGTTAGCCCAGCAAAGTTTGGCCGGCACAAGGGAATCCGTAAATATTTGTCTGGACCGTTCCCGGAGTCATGTATTTTTGGACCGCTCTCGGAGTCAGGGAGGATGCCGCACGTCTGTGTGCTGGCCTCTGACTCCAAGAGTGGTCCAAAACTACTTGATGGCGTCCCCTTTGCGCTGGCCACACTTTGCTGGCCTAACTCCAGGCTAGGACTGTGCCCTGAGAGGGAATTAGACTCTGTGTGGACAGCCAGAAAGGAAGCTGAAAGTTTTGGAAAAGTGCACATCTCTGTTCCAAAAGGAGGAGCCAAGATACCAATTATCCCTCAAATGTTAAGGCATTAGCAAGGACACACCTGTCGGCAAATCGCAAGCTTCAGTAGGACCTCTCCATCCCAGTGTCCACCTGCCTGCTCTCCCCTGTCACATCGCCCCTTCCTCTTCTTGCCTCGTTTTCCTTCCTCTCCTTTTCCTTCCTCTCCTTTTGTGTTTTCAAAACGGAGTGCGCACTGTCGCCATGTCAACTGGCCTGGAAGGAAAGAAGGGCTGGAATCACACGGTAGCGGCACACACAGATTGGCTGGAAATCCGCCTGTCTGTGGACTGCAGGCAGGAAAACACAGGGGAAAGAAGAGCCCTTAACGGCGGGCTTGGCCAATGGGTGCAGGGGCTCCTGTGGTCAGGTCGCATTCAACCTCTGGCACAAAACCTGCGCTGCGGAAGGGAGAAACTCTTGGCGCATAAGCCCAGGGAGCATGCAAGCCAGAACGGCAGAAAACAAACACATCGTGTTTCGAGAACAGCACATCTGTTTACTGCACTAACAGCTCTGCCAGGCAAATCCTACTCTGAGCATGCAGTTTCCCCACCACCCCACCTGATACAGCCAACAGCAGCATCCCAGAGGGGGTGCTTTGCAGGGGAGTGGCAACAGGATGCAGGCATCTTGTTGTCTTGTGTGCTCCCTGAGGCATCTGTTGGGCCGCTGCGAGATGCAGGAAGCTGGACTAGTTGGGCCTTTGGCCTGATCCAGTGGGGCTCTTCTTATGTTCTTAGGATAGCAAATTCTTTTTTATTTACCTCATGTTTACCTCAGAATTTTACCTCAGAAAATTTACCTCATAATGCCAGGTGCAAGGGAGTGGCAACAGGATGCAGGCATCTTGTTGTCTTGTGTGCTCCCTGAGGCATCTGGTGGGCCGCTGCAAGATGCAGGAAGCTGGCCTAGTTGGGCCTTTGGCCTGATCCAGCAGGGCTCTTCTGATGTTCTTTCTAGGCATTTATTTTCACATCCCATAGATGGGCAAAAGGCAGAGGGCAGTCCTCTGCCTTTATCGATGCACGCGCAAGTGCCCCATTGCAGTGCACAGAATTTAAGCTCTGCAGGCACTGGGGAAAAAAAAAATCCAAATTGTTAGGTTGGGAGCTGTCCATCGTACAGCGGACACAAATGTGCTAATCAACTGCGCATGGAAGAGAGAGACTACTGTGGCTCGTCCTACGGTTTCTGAAACAAGTACAGTTAAAACGAATTGATAAAAGGCTGTTTCAATGGGTTTATTTTTGCAAAGCTGGCTTTTGAGTGGTTACTTTCCCCCCGCTGCCTGCAAGAAAAATCAGAACAAAACCTCTCCCCTCTCTTCTTGCAGGCAACTTTCCCTTCAACGTCATTCCTTCAGAAGGCACTTCATGTGGTGTGTGTAAGTTAGCTGGGGCATAATGTCTTTTTCACAATCTCTGTGTGTGATGGGTGTTTACATCCATCCATTAGCCCTAGTAGCAGTTTGGATGTCTTAAAAAAATGAAAGAAAAAAACTGAAGAGGCGTGAAGATTCAGGGCACAATCCTAACCTGGAGTTAGGCCGGCACAGTTAGGCCAGCACTGTTAAGCCGGCACAAGAGACACACTACAGTATGTTGGAACCACTCTCGGAGTCAGAGAGGCCAGCACACAGACGTGCGCCATCCTCCCTGACTCCGAGAGGGGTCCAAATGCCCTTTATGGTGTCACTTGTACCGGCCAAACTTTGCTGGCCTAACTGTGCCGGCCTAACTCCAGGTTAGGATTGCGCCCTCAGCCGTGCTTGGAATCCCCAGCGCCACTGAGGGGGCTTGGAGGTTAGTGTGGGGCGGTGCTGGAGGAAGGCACTCTGTACATGCTCAGAGGTGCTCTTGACATTCTACAAGCTGAGCCCTCGCCCCATTAAGCCGGAGAGCGACAGGCAAGTGCGAGCCCTTTACAGCAACATCTGACAGCAAAAAGGGGGTCCCCACAAGCCTTTAGAAATCCAGTTGTCAAAATAAACCGGCTCAAGAAGCACAGCCGGGGGTTGCTGATTGTGTGTCATTCCAGACGGCAGCCCACGCAGGCTGGAAAAGCCCACAATGCCTTCCAAGCGATACAAAGCGCTGTATTCTTTGAGCTTCTGATTAGCTGCCTCAACTGTCAGCGCTCAGCAAATGAGATGCCCACAAGTGAGAGTACAGAGGGCCATTTAGAGGGCCAAAATCTACCCTCCCCACCCCCAAAGATGTCTGCCGACCAGAAAAAAGAGCTTCAGAGCAGTGTTTCTCAAACTGTGGGTGGCGACCACCCTGGTGGGTCGCAAATTGACGACAGGCGGGTCACGGAAAGCTGGGAGCAGCCTCCTTGGAGTCTGCAGACCTGACTCTTGCTCGATTAACAGCCTTGCCTTTCCAAGTGAGGTTTGGCTTTTAGTTCAGCGCTTTGTCGCACAGCGCTACGTTGTCCGCGTCTTGCTTTCCGTCAGGGGAGTTTCCTGGTTGTGCCACGGCCGCAGTCCAAGAATGCCGGTTTGCATTCCAGGCATGGAGATAGAATTTTCACTGGAGACGGCATCCCTGTTGATTTAATAGGAGCCCAGTGAAGCCACCTCGAGTAGACAAAAATGGCTGACTCAGATCATCGCCGCGAAGGAGGATTGCCGTGAATTAGTACACGCAAAACAATCCTGATTCCAAGCATTTCAGATTGCTTTGCTCGTACTGTTTAGGACTGAATAAAAATAAAAACTTACGAAAATAAAAACGTGTGATCGTGTAGAAACATTATTTGTAACCTTATTACCCGTATGCAGAACACGCAGGCATGATTAAAAAGGTTGATATTAACGTTTACACTTGCAGGGAGATTTTTATTAGTGAATTCGCGGCAATCCTCCTTCACGGCGATGATCTGAGTCAGCCATTTTTGTCTACTCGAGGTAGCTTCAAGAAAATGACGTCATGCCATCTCCAGCGAAAATTCTATCTCCATGATTCCAGGAGTGTCATTTGATGACGTCACAACTTCCTGTTTGAGGACATCCCTCCCGACCATGACATCACTTCCGGTGGGTTCCGACACCAGTGCCGTTCACAAAAGTGGGTCCCGGCGCTAAAACGTTGGAGAACCACTGCTCTAGAGCACAAAGGGAGTACGGAAAGGCAAGCTAACCACCCCCGTTGCACCAATAATAAATCTAAGTCGCTATTGCCTTCTTAAAAACCGTACTGTTCTCGTGTGCTCTTCCGTGTGCCAGCTCTGGAACCGCGTGAGCTACATTGCCAAAAATTGTTTACAGGAGGAATAGCGAAGTCGCCCCGCCAGACCTGTCAATGCACCAATGAAAGCTGCCGTTGCATTTTTACATCATTGGAGGTGACCGGCAGTGACACAGCTACAGACCTGCCTTGCACTGAACTGGAACTCCTCGGTCTACCCGTCCCTTGCTGCCTGGAGATCCCTTTAACCGGAGACGGCACCTCTATTGCAAGCACTACACGACAGCCCCCGCTGGTAGAAATTTAGCAGCAAGGTTCCACACTCACGACCCGCAATGTGGATTCAACGCGGCATCGAACAGAAGGAGGGTCAAGGAGCTCCCCCCGTTGAACTGCAAGCAATAATCTAACTGTTGAAAGGGGAATTTGGGGCGAGCAGTCTTTCTCTCTCACTGGAGATCTTCAGGCAGAGGCTCGACAGGCACCTGCTGGAGATGCTCGAGGAGGATTACCTGCTACGGGCAGGGGGTTGGACTAGATGACCTTGTGGGCCCCTTCCAACTCGATGACTCCATGATTCTATGAAACGCACCCTCCCACACGTACTCGGTCCTGCTTTGGGGGTTGGTTAAAGCTATCAAACAGGCAGGAAGGACGGAAAGAGCCAAAAAAAAAAGGGGGGGGTCTTCCTTTCCCTATACATACGAATAGCCAAAGGACATTTTACATCTCCCAGTTTCACAGTTGCGGGCCCTCCACTGGGTTTGAACTTTAAAAACCAAAACAAAAAACCAAAAACAGCACCACGGAGACGGTTGTGCTCCGGAAAACCTCTTAAACGGTAGCACCAGGAAACGAAAGGAGTCGTGTCGGTCTCCTTTAGCCCTCCCTCTCTGAACCTCCGAAAGAGATCTGTACACCCCACCCACAGGTATACGCATAGAGATATATACACACACGCACTGGTCACGGCTGTGCCCCTGGCGGGGCTAAAAATCTCACCGCCGGCCCCCGTGACCGGGAGATGCCCAGCCACAGTGAGAGTCGGCGTGCCAAATGCAGACCGACAGTACCCCTGCGGTGGGACACAGGCAGCTGCACCGCACAGCCAAGGCGGCCGCTAGCCCAGAAAACCGCCCGCCCCACACACTCGAGACCCTTCTCGACGAGGCCTGCACAGATAAGCGGGTGCGCCTGTGGAAGGGGGTCACCCTTGGTTGGCTTCAGCTTCTCTCCTTCTGTACAAAAGCCCGTTCGCGCGCACGCGGGCCAATTTCGCCGCCGGGCGACGCAGCAGGTCCCGCCATCCACATTACGCAGGGACCTCTCTCAGCATCCTTCGGTTTGCTTTCATCCCAGTCTTCACTTCTTCTGCTCAGGCATGGCAATCCTCGAGGAATTGGGGAACTTCCCAAGCACCCAGATCTTTCTTAAGCCTGTGAAGAGAGAGAGAGAGAGAGGGGGGGGAATTTACTTTAAAATGTCACTTTCTCATTATTTTAGTGGAATGGCCTAAGAAGAGCTCCACTGGATTGGGCCCAAGACCCATCTAGTCCAGCTTCCTATATCTCACAGTGGCCCACCAGATACCTCAGGGAGCACACAGGACAGCAAGAGGCCGGCATCTTGTGGCCACTCCCTTGCACTTGGCATTCTGAGGTAAAATTCTGAGGTAAATATGAGGGAAATAAAAGAGAATTTGCTATCCTGTCTGTGGGGAGGGAGCTATAATAACCTGCAACCCAATCTGGGCCTTAAGAACAGAAGAAGAGCCCTGCTGGATCAGGCCAAAGGCCCATCTAGCCCAGCTTCCTGTATCTCACAGCGGCCCACCAGATGCCTCAGGGAGCACACAAGACAACAAGATGCCTGCATCCTGTTGCCACTCCCTTGCACCTGGCATTCTGAGGTAAATTTCTGAGGTAAATTTCTGAGGTAAATAAGAGGTAAATAAAAGAGAAATTGCTATCCTGTCTGTGGGGAGGGAGCTATAATAACTTGCAACTCATTCTGGGCCTTAAGAACAGAAGAAGAGCCCTGCTGGATCAGGCCAAAGGCTCTTCTAATCCAGGTTCCTGTATCTCACAGTGGCCTTAAGGTCCAAATCTATCAGCAAGTAGCCATTTGGCTCTCATGAACGATATTGATCATGACAGATCCCCTCTTCCAGAGATACCTCTTTTAGACCCTGAGCTGGTTAACGCCCAAGCCGCCAAACAAAATAGCGGCACCAATGTGGCCGCTGTGAGCCACCTGACCCACTCCTGGTATCTGATCCCCCTCCGCGGAAGATTTCTGCATTAGCATACGCAGGAGGGCAGCCTGCCCTGGTTCTTGGGCAAACAGGACCACTGACGAGAAGGAGCAAGCCCTTCTGTCCCCGGGATCGGAAGCAAG
This sequence comes from Lerista edwardsae, assembly GCA_029204185.1. Lineage (NCBI taxonomy): Eukaryota > Metazoa > Chordata > Lepidosauria > Squamata > Scincidae > Lerista > Lerista edwardsae. Next base: position 2,872,193 of record JAJKFI010000059.1, read on the forward strand.
CACGGTGCACTGGAAATCCCGCCGTCTTCCTCTGCAGTCCGCTGTGTTCTTGTGTACAAACACCGCACACTGCTGAGTCAGCGGGCCCTGGCCAATGGCGGGGGCAAGGCCTCCGTGCGGCTCCTCGCTCGCTCGCTGGGCGTCTGTGCCCGCTGCCACTGGAAAAATGTCCTCGGCCCCATTTGAATGCGGATAATTAACTCCGCGGAACACGTTGAGCGAGCAGCCCCGAGCGAGCCCAGCAGCGGACGGCAGGGGAAGGGCCTGGCAGCCCTGCTGGCACCGCACCAGGCTGGTGGCGGCGGTCCTGGCAGGGAGAGGCAGGGTTTTTAATTTAGCCCGCTGTGCCACATCTCGGCGGGTAGAGCAAAAATACAGCCGGGCGGTGCTGCGTGCCAGGCTGGCAGCCGAGAGCCTGGCTGGGCCGCTCAAGGTGATGTCAGCTCGTGTATTTAGCAGCTGCACACGCCGGAGCGAGGAAGGGTCTGCAAACGAGCGAGCGGCGTGACTTCGCGCCCGGCCGTCAACGCAGAGCGGAGAAGGGCAACGCTGAAAGGCAGAGCCTTCCGGCCTCCGCCGCTGAGCTGATGTTTTAAAGGCTCTGGGCATTGGCCCCCTGCCTCCCAGGAAGGACACCTCAGGCGAAGGAAGATCGTCAACCCCAGGATGAAGGGCTGCTGGCCTCGTGCATCAAGGATGTCAGCGCTCGGAAAGCAAAGGGGTCGTTTCCCTGCCCCGTAGAGCGTGCAGGAGTGCAAAGTGTCAGATCACTTGGGAGGGGAAGGGGCGGTGACAGACCTGCACCAGGAGGAAGAGAAGTAGGGCCCCAGAGAACCATCAGATAGATAGAAATTTATTTGTCATTGTACTCAAGGTATGAGAACAACGAAATGAGGTGCTCTTCGCATCACACAACTGGACAAACACCAAATAACATATACAAATAACAGTTAAAACAACACTAAAAAAAATATAGATATAGATAATCCGCTGTTGCTGGGCTTTCCAACCGGAAGGTTGGGAGTTCAAGACTGCGTGACGGAGTGAGCTCCCGTCGCTTGTCCCAGCTCCTGCCAACCTAGCAGTTCGAAAGCACCTAAAAAAATGCAAGTAGATAAATAGGGACCACTTCGGTGGGAAGGTAACGGCGTTCCGTGCGCTACGGCGTAGAGTCATGCCGGCCACATGATCGGACAAAAACGCCGGCTCTACAGGCTTTGAAACGGAGATGAGCAGCGCCCCCTACAGTCGGTCACGACTAGACCATTCGGTCGTGGGGAAACCTGAACTTTAACCATACAGCCATGAGGTATACATTTGTTAAGACCACCAGATTCAAAACTCTGCATTTAGCCTGATCACAGCACTTGGGTAAAAACTATGTTTAAATCTGCTTGTCCTAGCTTTCAGCACTCTATATCTTCTTCCCGACGGTAAGATCTCAAACATCGAGTGACCCGGCCTGGTGAGGAAAAGGCCATGCCCCTGGGGAAGGTCCCCATCCTTCGCAGAGGCTACTGATGCTCTGGCAGCACAGGCTAGTCCACTCCGGAGCAAGTCCCATTGGGTCCAATAGTCTTACTCCCAGGGACGTGGGCATGCAATGGCAGCCTCGGCCACCACAAGCTGGCTTTTCCCAAGGAGAGGCAGGGCACAAATGGAAGAAACAAACAAGAAAGGCTCTGCTACCGAGAGCGGGAGAGCGAGAGCGAGAGGTGGCACAAGGTAAACAAAAGGAGGTTGCATAGGTGTTTGTGTGTGTGTATAATGCTTGAGCTAGGAGGCTTCAAGGCAACTACACACAGGACACAAAAGCAGCTTCTAGCAGTGCTGGTGTCTTTTGTGGCTGAAACAGGGCAGAGAGCAAAAGGGGTGCTTTTGCAATAGAAAAGACGCTGCAAGTTGTTTTTTTCAGGCAGGGGAAAAAAACCCATTGATTTAAGGGGGGGGAATTAACAGAAGTATGGAATTATGCACAATATGCAGAAAGTCCAAGTTTTTTTCTCCCTCTCTTGCTCTACTAGAACCAGGGATCATCCAATGAAACGGGTTAGCGGGAGGTGTAAGATAGATGAGGTCACGCTCCACATAGTGGTTTATTAGTCCGTGGAACTCATGGCCACCGGGTACAGCGCCGCCACTCTCTCGGAGAGCTTTAAAGGGGAGTAAGCACAAGTCCATCAGAGGGGGGGGGATCATGATGGCTAACTAGGAGTTCAGAGGCATTGCGAGTTTGTGCAGCCGTTCAGCGAGGAGTTGTCATTTCAGCAGTACACATCCGTGCTCCCCTGGGCAGTGTGCTTTGGCAAGCAGTCCCAGAGGGTGTGCGCGTGCGTGCGCGCGTGCGTGCACCAATAAGCAAAAGAGGGACAAAGCACCTTAATAAGCAAGAACCTTGATCCTAGAGACCGTGGGAACCAGAGCTACTAGAAGGATTTACTGGATGGTGGTATATGCGTGGCCAGGGGCCTGTGTTCCAGGTCTTGTCCTAGAGAGGATCCGGAAGCAATGCTCTTTGAGCACTGAGTGGCTCAGTCCCTCCATGCTCAGGGCTTCATGCTCCTTAGGGTCTGTTTCCTGCCAAAGGCAATGTGCATGTCAGGGAGGAGCAGAGCATCTCCAGAGCATCACATTGCCCTTTTTCAATGGGGACAGTGGGTCAGTGGGTTAAGGGGTCCTAATTGGGTTCTCAGGCCCAGCAATGAGACAGGAACTCAGAATGCCTTTCAGGACCCTGGACAGAGCCTGTAATGGCAGCCGACTGAGGGTGCAATCCAGTGATGTCATTCAGGGGGAACGGACCAGAACGGGCGTTCCGGATCCTAACGGGCTCCGTGGCTGGTTCCGGGTTCCCGACAAGTGCCAATCAAAAGTGAGTTCCTGTTCCTAAATCATTTGAATGACACCCCTGGTGCAATCCTAACCAACTTTCCAGCACTGTGCCAACGGGGCACGTTCTACATTCTGCAGTGGAAGTAGTAGGCACGGAGGTTTCCTCAAGGGAAGGGAATGTTTGTTCCCTTGAACTCGGAGCGGCATTGCCCTGACCCCAGTGCTGGGCAATGGGGTTAGAATTGCACCCTCAGTCTGCTGCCGTTACAGGCTCTGTCCAGGGTCCTGAAAGACGGCGCCCATTGTCCTTCCCGGATCTGGACACCTGCAGCTTCCTGTTCTCAGATGGTTTGCAGAGATTGCCACTTTAGCTCCAGACTGACCCTGGGAAATGCTGCCTGCCTTCTATTGCTAGGCTGTGGACTTCCCTCTCCCCCTATCAAAGCAGCTTCACATCGGCCATTATCTCATTTGATTGCTATAGGGAACTTGCTCCCTCTCTGCCTCAGTGTCCCCTCTCTGCAATCCGAGGGTAATGTTCTGTAGGCTGCCATCATAGTTATTTTTTACAGTACTTTTATCCCGCCTTTCTCCCTGAAGGAGCCCCCAAAAGGGGCTTCTCAAAAAGCAGGTGCAAGCGTGCCAAAAACATACATGACGTTTGCAGAAAACGGAGAGTCACAATTTAAACAGCCCATTGCACAATAAAGGAAAACCCATAAAGCAAGACGATCTGAAAAATAAACACGGTGACAATAAAACAGAACAGCAGCAGGCAGCACCTTCTAAAACAATGGTTCTCAAACTTTTGAGTCCTGGGACCCACTTTTTAGAAGGACAATCTGTCTGGGACCCACGGGAAGTGATGTCATGGCCGGAAATGCCGTCATTGTGACGCCAGAGCCTGCTGCTTTCCTGAGAAGGCAGCAATCAGTTGGGTTATTTCTCAGCCATTTTCCAACAGCAAAGTGAATCAGAAAGGGAAAAAAAGCTGATTTACAACCTTGACCCAAGCAAAATAACCAAACAACTCTCCCCCTTCCCAGTGTCCCTTCTTCCTATATTTTCAAACAGGGCTGCCCTAGGTGCAACGTGACCCACCTGAAATCTGCTTGCAACCCACCTGGTGGGTCCCCACCCACAGTTTGAGAAACACTGCTTCTCAACTGTGGGACCAAGCCTGTAAAAGCCTGTAAAATCTTGTACTTTTACTGTGAGTTACACAATGGGACTTCTGTATTATTTGAGATGCGGCTAAAGTGGGAAGTCTGCAAGCATTTGACACACGAGCCTTCGAAACAGCAGCACAGAAAAACCCCAGGAGACGACTGTTGCCACCAGAACCAGTGGGCACCCCTTAAAATTGAGTGTCCTGACTCTCCTGAGTTAGAACAGACAAAAGAAAATATTTCTTTATCCTGCGTGTAATTAGTCTGTGGAACTCCTTGCCACAGGATGTGATGGTGGCATCTGGCCCTCAAAGGGGATTATGGATTTCTAGAAGAAAAGTCCATCACAGGTGGATAAGCTGTGGTGGGCGTGTGCAACCTCCCAGTTTTAGAAGGAGGCTGCTCTAAATGCCAGGTGCGATGCCGGAATGCAGGCATCTTGTGGTCTTGTGTGCTCCCTGAGACATCTGGGGGGCCACTTTGAGATGCAGGAAGCTGGACTAGTTGGACCCTTGACTTAATCCAGTGGGGCTGCTCTCGCTGCTACTGGGCAGGAGCTCACAGAAAGATCTGACACCGTTATATTTCCGGCTGCACGGGCACCTATATTGGTGTAACATCCTTTCACATGTGAGGGGGTCATGCAATTTGAGTAGTAAATCCCGAAGGACTGAGTAAGCATGGACCCATTCATTGGCTGGTTGACCCTGCACCACAGAATCATTCAGCCAACTGACTAGCATTTGACCTCCCAGCTGTCAGAACGCACTCCTAACCTGGAGTTAGGCCGGCACAGTTAGGCCAGCAAAGTTCGGCCGGCACAAGGGACACCGTAAAGTGCGTTTGTTCCACTCTCTGAGCCAGGGAGGATGGCGCCCGTCTGTGTGCTGGCCTCTCTGACTCCGAGAGTGGTCCGTACATACTTTACAGTGTTCCTTGTGCCAGCCAAACTTTGCTGGCCTAACTGTGCCAGCTCAATTCCCGGTTAGGATTGCGCTCTCAGTAAGTAAATAAATAAAACGCTTTCTGGTTAATTGGCCATAACGTCTGATAGAATGCAGGTATTCCAACGCTGTTTTGTTTCATTGCATTCTGCATTAAATTACCTTTCCAACGATATATATATATGGTATGATTCGTACTCCCCAAGGTTTCCACAATTTTGGCCACTAGTGTCAAGCTCAGCTTGGTGCCCCCTCCTAAAGCTTGTTGCCTGGTGCAATGGCACCTCCTTAGCGATGCCACCACCCCAGAGCAGTGGCATCCCTTTTTGAAAGTGCCAAGATGCTTGTGGGGTTTGTCGCTCAGAGCCAGAGCTCCTGCTTAGCCCGCAGAAGGTCCCAGGTTCAATTCCGGGCATCTCCAGGTGCAGCAGAGAAAGACCCCCCTTTGCACCTGCCAGCCAGTGTTGCCAAGACTGAATGATATGAACAACATGTTAGGCTCAATATGCAGCAGTTCGCTGAGTTCATCTATGACAGCCTCCAAGGTTGACTGCAGAAGACGGCAGTCTTAGGGCAAAATTGTAACCATGGAAAACTCAAGAAGAGTGGCTCGGATGGGAGGAGGGTTTCTCTTTCTCCATCCCCAGCCACCGGCACAAGGCTCAGCTCTCTTCCTCGGTGCCACACTGAAGCCTGGCAGGGGACACACCTGCCTGGAAGAGCTTGGGTACCACATCAGCCTCCTACCCAGGCTCCCTCCCACTCCTCGGATGGAGCCAACTGGGAATGTGCACTTCACACAGGGCAGTCGGCAGAGCTGGAACCTGTTCCTGGCTCAGGACCGAGATGTTCCTGCCATGCCAGAGAGTGCCTGCAAGCAGGCCAGGATGGTGTAGTGGTTTGGGAGTTGGACTTAGACCTGGACGATCCGGGTTCAAATCCCCGCCCAGCCACAAAGCTTCTTGGGTGACTTTGGGCCAGTTGCTTTCTCTCTCTCTCTCTCTCTCTCTCTCTCTCTCTCTCTCTCTCTGCCTTTCCTACCTCACAGGGTTGTTGTGAAGCCATACGGAAGACCACCCACAGAACGGGAAGAAGGGCGACTTAAAAAACGTGAAAAATGAATGAGTTCTGGCTGCGTCATCCACACCTGGCGCCCAGCAGGTGCTCTTGTCCCTCCCTCTTTAAGGGTGCCGCTCATTTTTAAGGCAGAAAACACAGGCAGACGTTCTCATTGGGGCTGCCTTTGGGGTCACAGAGACGGCCAGGAAAGAAAGGAGGAAGCAAAACACTTTGGCTAGAGAAAAAAAAATGGGGAGACGACCTCCAAGTACTGAAAAACAGATTATTTTTTTTACATTTACAAGCAACTCCCAAGAATAAGTGAGTGGAGAATGGAAAGAATCACCAGTACCCTCTTGAGCAGAATCAGATCCATAGTGTCTTCCTGCACTCCTGATAAAAGAACTTTTTCTTGTTTTTTCGTCAGGACATTTGGTGATCACTTCAACATGAGCCAATTAAAAAAACCGTGTTTTCAGTATGTTGGGTTCTTCCCCTCCCCTTCTTTCCTATTCAGACAAGAATGGCACCAGCTTAGAACTACATCTTATCAGTTAAGATATCAAATCAGGCTTTCCTCTTGTTCCAAATCTCACCTCTGCCATGAACTCACTAGGGCAGCAATCCGATCCACACTTTCCTAAGAGTAAACCCCATTTACTGTAATGGGGCTTACTTCTGAGCAGACATGCGGACAACTGGGCTCTCAGTGGTTTTGGGGGAGCCACTTGCTCACAGCCTAAGGGCCCGATCCTATCCAAGTTTCTGGTGCAAACAAACATCCCCTTGCCTTGAGGAGGCCTGTCTGTCCCCCACAACGCCACAGAATGCAGCAAACACCCCATTGGGACAGGTACATCAGGGCTGGGGTATTGAATCAGATTTGTCCCTCAGTCTTCTCCGGCTGTGAAATGGGGATAACGGTCCTAGCTGACTTTACAGCGTTGCTGTGACAACAACACCAAAACAGCACACCTGAAGTGTACCAGCCGCAATTGCTTCTACTTGGTGGGGAGGGAAGGCCGGCCAACCTGAGCGGCAAAAGGCACACCTGTGCAACTTCCACCAACTGCAGCCCCCACGTGCAATGCCTGAACATCACAGTAACACATAAGAAACCATGCGTGGATCAAACTCGAGGCCCACTGAGCCCAGCGTCCTGTTTCTCAAGGCAGCCCCCCCCC
>JAJKFI010000059.1:2882679-2899045 GCA_029204185.1 Lerista edwardsae
ACACACACACACACACACACACACACACACACACACAGAGGAAGGAACCCTGCAGTCCTGTCTAGCAGAATAAATAGTACGTATTTCAAAATAGTTGAAGTACATATATATAAATAGTTTGTCTTGATGAGACTATGTCAGAGATTGCGAGAACCGAAGGAAAAAGGACCCCCCCACTACTCCAACCCCCCCTAAAAACAGTACAGTCTTGTGATCACAACTGTGTACGGAAGGTGAGCCGCACACATTCCACGAGCGCGTGTGCTCTTTGTGGGTTTAACATGGTTCTCACACTCGTATACCGGTATGTAGCACCATTCAATTAAGGACGCCTCTAAGTGCTTTGCAAACTACGGTGAAGCTCCTTGGGTGGGCGGGTGAGGTTCGCACAAGCACGGATCGGGCCCGCGGGAATGCGGGGAGGGGAAAGGAAGCGGCTGCAGATCAAAACTGTCCAGCTAGCGGTGGAGCAAGGACAGGGGCCCGGCAAGCAGGAGTTCGGCCATGCTTGAAGGAACCGGCCGCAGGCGAGAAACGGATGGCTTGTATTGAGACAGACGCATTGTTCCCTGGGCGCGGTGTCCCCCCCACCGAAGAGGGAAAGGTCGGGCTATATATATTGCTAGAACGAAGGCTCTTTTCCCCTCGAAGAGGAGCAGGCCGGGAGTCACACGGCACAGATTGCATAGGAATGTCAGGTCTCTAATCTAGACGACGGTTTGCTACGAGACAGTACGAGTTTCCCCATTGTGCCCTTGGAAAGTCAGGTGTGTCCTCGGCTCCTGGGGGATGCAGGCATTACCTGGCTTGCCCCCACGAGCTGCGATCGCAGGGAATGCTTCTTCCGCATTACACACCTATGATTTTAAAAAACGCTGTCGGCGCCTTAAAGACCGACGCATTTATTTCAGCACAGCTTGTGTGCATTACAGCAGGGCTTCTGCGCGCATTGTTTTCCCCCCCACGTACCACACGGCAGGGACCACTTCCCCGGGTACCATGCCACAAGAGGTGGCTTCTGTATCTGGAAGAGGGCAGCATGTCCCAATGGTCGCTGCAGCAAGGGAGCGGATGCTCTGATTGCTGTGGCCCCGAACCTCTTTTCCATTCTGCACCCTCCCTTCCCACGCTTTGCTGTTGGGGCACTGCTTCTCCCAGCTGCAGCCACTGCCAGCCATGTTGGTCCAAGTCTGGGCTACACACATACTGAGGTTTTCGTCTTGTGTAGCTCGCCGGCAGCAGCTTATGCTGAAATAACTAGGTCAGACTAAGGGCGCAATCCTAACCCGGAGTTAGGCCGGCGCAGCTAGACCAGCAAAGTTTGGCTGCTACAAGGGACACCGCAAAGTGTGTCTGGACCACTCTCGGAGTCAGAGAGGCCAGGACACAGATGTGCGCCATCCTCCCTGACTCCAAGAGTGGTCCAAATACGCTTTACGGTGGCCCTTGTGCTGGCCTAACTCCAGGATAGGATTGCATCCTAAGACTCCTTGTTGTTCCGGCTGCAGTGGACTCCTACGGCTACCCTCTAGGAAGACGCTGCTGCAAAAATTGCAGACCAGTAACTCCCAGATCGCCTGGATCCGGGCCCGCATATCCAGAGATGGCAGAACGATCCGCAGGAAGAAGACAAGCGATGTCTGAATGATCCCTCCAGAGCCGGCTGTTTCAAGTCACTCCCGGCAGTCCAAGAGGAAATGTGCTTCTACGAAAATACAGCATGCAAGTCGGTTTTCCCCAAAGAGAGACTGGCGTTCGCGGCCACTAATGGCCAACGTTTCAAAACAGAATTTTGTGAGCCTATCATTTTACCTCTCACAACATGATAATGACAGCTTACCTGTCAGGACACAAAGCAAGCGAGCCGGTAAACACCGGCAACGGTCTGTGTCAAAAGTGCAGTTTAAAATGAGGGCCCTGCCGGCCCCCCAGGACATGGTTACAAAACCCAACGCAATGTAGAGAGACGTGATCGGTGATTTCTCTCCCGTAGGCGGAAAATCTGGGCGGGGAGAGAAGTGTGGCGCATTCTTTCCAAGGGGCTTCTACAACCATGTATGACTCTCATTGCCGCCACCGCCACCTTTAAGCTTTCTGCTCATGTCACAAAACCTACCCGGGAAGCACAAACATGCTCAGCCCGCAAGCTGCTCATGTACACCTTCCACTCAAGAGCCCAGTGGGAGGGTAGTAGCAAAAAGGACTCGGTACTTTGCATGGCAATAGCCATGGGAACAAGACACGCCATGTCTCTCGGCAGTTTCGCCACCCCCCCCCACCCATGTTATTTCACGAGTCTTTGGCACGGCGGCTTCTAGACCGAACGCCTCACTACATAGCCGGCGTGATTCCCGGAAAAGCCAGAGATCTCTGCACAGCCACTCTGCTTCCCGTGAAGATTCTCCAAGCGGCCGGCTCCTGCCTTTCTGAAGAGAGAAAACCTCACTCTTTGCTTTCAGCGTGCGTCTTCTGCACGGCCGCGCCCGTCAGCTCCGTATCTTCGGGGTAGCGGATCTCCAGCTCTGCGTTGGCGACGTAGTGAGTGCCGGCGAATTCAGCAAAGTACCGGCCAATGTCTGGGTGAGGAATTTCGCAAGGCTCCAGGTTGTGCTCCAGGTTCTCTGCAAGAAGAGGACGGTGTGAGTTGCCACGTCACACAGGCCGCGGCTGGTGTCTCTTTTGCGTCTGAAGAACAGAAGGAGCCCTGCTGGATCAGGCCAAAGGCCCATCGAGTCCAGGTTCCTGGATCTCACAGTGGCCCACCAGATGCCTCAGGATGCACACAAGACCATAAGATGCCTGCATCCTGTTGCCACTCCCTTGCACCTGGAATTCTGAGGTAAATTTTCTGAGGTAAATATGAGGTAAATAAAAGAGAATTTGCTCGCCTGTCTATGGGGAGGGAGCTATACTAACTTGCAACTCAATCTGGGCCTTAAGAACAGAAGAAGAGCCCTGCTGGATCAGGCCAAAGGCCCATCGAGTCCTGGATTTCACAGTGGCCCACCAGATGCCTCAGGATGCACACAAGACCACAAGATGCCTGAATCCTGTGGCCACTCCTTTGCACTTGGTATTCTGAGGTACAATTCTGAGGTAAATAAAAGAGAATTTGCTATCCTGTCTGTGGGGAGGGGGCTGTAATAACTTGCAACCCAATCTGGGCCTTAAGAACATCAGAAGAGCCCCACTGGATCAGGGCAAAGGCCCATCTAGTCCAGCTTTCTGGATCTCACAGTGGCCCACCAGATGTCTCAGGAGCACACGAGACAAACAGCGTCCAGCTAATAACAAACGTGCATCCGCTAATAATTTGAACAAGACGAGGCTGCCTCCTAGTGGAAAAGTCCCAAATTACCGGCACTGTGTGAAATTAAAAGTTTGCATAGAATGCCTCGGCATTCTAGAACATGCCTAAAACTTCAAGACACTGTAAAGAATAAAATTGGCTGCACACATTTCCTACAACAGAACGCATTGCGGCTTCTCCAGGCCATTGCCGATCAAGATGGTAAAGGGAAATTTTGATTGACTTTGGAGTATTTACGTTCCTCTTCCCCGTGTGGTGAGGCTCATCTAAGCATGCACATGGAAGGCGGGACATGCTTAGATGAGAAGAGACCCCTTGGAAAGAGACTCAGGAGAGACTTCATCACACGGACAGGCGCAAACCAAGGTAAGTCCATAGCAAGGCTAAGTTCCCTTACGGCCATAGAGGGAGCGGCAGTTCAATGGGGAAGCCTCTTCCCTAGCCAAAAGGAGCTTCCAAGATGGTGGTGCCCAGTTTTTAAAGATGGCTGCCCCAAGCTCTTCGTAACCCCTCTGCGACTCCCTTAGGGGTTCTGACCCCCAGGTTGGGAACTAAAATACTTGGATTTATATACCGCCTTTCTTACGTCACCAGATTTCTCTAATGACTATAACTCAAGGCGGTTTACCCGGGCAGACTTTATTCTGAAACCCGAAGGTTTTTACAATTTATACAGAAATGTTCTATCTTGCAAGAACTACACACACACACAGATGGATCTTTCTGGATTTAGTCCTTCTTTCTGGCCACCCGTTTGTCTTCTTGCTGGCTGATAAACGGCTTCCCTGCTCCCACCAGAGAAGCGGCTGAACTTCGGCACAACTCCCCCTCACACAAGGCAGCCAAAGCTCAGCTGTTAATCAGCCGCAATTAACGAGGTCTGCCGCTCACAGAGACTTCCGGCTGTCCCGAACTGGCGACCTTCAGATCTTCAGCTCTTATCTTCAGGCAAATGGAGGCATTAACCCTCTCGACTAAATCTTCTGTCTCTACTGACTTAGCAGCTCAGTGCACATATTGACGCTGCGTGCTTGCAGTACTAATCTGGAATTTTCAAATGCAACCCCCTAACTGAGCATATCACACCCTCGACTTCCTTACCTTGCGCCGCGTACCTGCAGGAGCCGTCCTCAACCAAGACGTTGTAAAAAGGCTGGTGGGGGCCGTGCGGCAGGCTGTGGACATTCATGTTTCGGATCCACTCGTGCCCCATCATGCACGCCGGGTCCCAGCCGTAGATCACACAGTTGTAACCGTACCTGCCAATTAGAGGAAAGAGGCACCTGGTTCAACGAAGGGCTGAATCGGCACATGCGAAATTATTATTTACTGACGTCCCAGACATGGCACTGTAGGAAGTCTGTGAAGAGGCACGTCTTTGCTTGTTGACTTCATGTCACTGGGCAGAGAGGCCCCAGAAGATACAGACAGTCGAAGGGGGCTTTGCTTCTACGAATGCAATCCTCACCTGGAGTTAGGCTGGTATAGTTAGGCTAGCAAAGCTTGGCTGGCACAAGGGACACCGTAAAGCATGTTTGGACCACTCTTGGAGCCAGGGAGGATGGCGCAAGTCTGTATGCTGGCCTCTCTGACTCTGAGAGTGATCCAAACATACTTTATGGTGTCCCTTGTGCTGGCCAGACTTTGCTTTATTTACCTCATATTTACCTCAGAATTTTACCTCAGAAATTTACCTCAGAATATCAGATACAAGGGAGTGGCGTTTGGACCCCTCTCGGAGTCAGGGAGGATGGTGCATGTCTGTGTGCTGGCCTCTCTGACTCTGAGAGTTGTCCAAATATAGTTGACGGTGTCTCTTGGGCTGGCCAGACTTTGCTTTATTTACCTCATATTTACCTCAGAATTTTACCTCAGAAATTCATCTCAGAATGCCAGACACAAGGGAGTGGTGTTTGGACCACTCTCAGAGTCAGGGAGGATGGCGCACGTCTGTGTGCTGGCCTCTCTGACTCTGAGAGTGGTCCAAACATACTTTATAAAGTGTGCCATCCTCCCTGACACCATGAGTGGTCCAAACATTATTTACAGTGGTCCTGGTGCCAGCCAAACTTCGTTGGCCTAACTGTGCTGGCCTAACTCTAGGTTAGGATTGCATTCTTAGAAGCAAAATACACTTCTACTGCCTCTTTGCAGCCTTTCACCCGCCCCAGGAGCGCCGCGCCCAGGGATCCTTGCCCCTCCCCCTCCGCCTAACGGTAGGTTCGCGATTGGCCCCAGCCCAGTAGTCATTTTGGTTGTTGGGTTCCGTTGGATGCTACGGTTGCCAAGTGGCAAAGCGCCCCGGAGTGGAACGCTTTGCAAGGGAAGTCTCAGGGGGAAGACAGGATGCCACCCACCTCTTGTGCTTCATAATCAGGCCGACCGAATAGCAGACCTCTTTGTGCTTCTCCTCGGAGTGGAGCTTCACATCCGGCCCCACTTCCTCTTTCCGACGCTCGATGTGTTCCAGGGTGTGCTGCACCAAGTAGCCCACCGCCCCGTGCTGGGAGGGGTCCAGCGCTTGGATGTGTTGCAAGATGTCCAGGACCTGCGAAGAAGGAAGCAGAAAATCACGCACCACCGTTAACGGCTGCCGTTTCGACCAGATCTCCCCCAGGGGACCAAGCCTCCAACCACTCACTGGCCTCCCTCCGATGAACGTGGCTCAGCACAGGAAATAACAACCTGGCCCCACCCACTTGCTAATGGACCAATGACAGTGGCAGCTGATTGTCTGTGACTACGATCAGCTGGAAAGTTGGTTAGGATTGGGCCCTCAGAAGGCCACTTTTTTCACCTGAGCTCTGCTGCTGGGGGTGTGGATTTGCATCCCCTCAAAGTGTAGTGCTGGGGGTAATGTACCCCTCTGCCCCACTTAGTTATGCCGCTGGATCTCACTTTCCCTGCAGACTGCTCTGGTATAAATGGAGAAAATGGAGGCAGAAAATGGAGACAGAAAATGGAATATGGAGACAGAAAATGAAGACAGAAAATGGAATATGGAGACAGAAAAAGGAGACCGGATATGGAGACAGAAAATGGAGACCTGCAAGGCGACGTACCTTTTCTGGCCAGATTCCTAGGTGGAAGTACAGTCTCGCTTGGAGCATCAGGTGTTGCACGTTGTCAGGATACATGGCCAGGTAGAGATCCAAGGAGTCTCGCAAGAGCTGGTAAGACTGATCAGTGCTTTCGCTATTCAAGAGAAACACGCGGGCAAAAGTTAAATCGTCATTATCTGCTCATCACCATATTGGAACACCAGAATAGCTGACGGGCAAAAAGGAGAAGGCAAAATGGGTAGAATGGATAGAGGGGTGTTCTTTTCCCTCTCGCACAACACCAGAACCAGGGGACGTCCAGTAAAGCGTTGGGTGAGTGAGAAAAGGACAAAAGAAGACATTTCATTACTCGGCGGGTCACTAGTCTGTGGAACTCCACGCCACAGGATGTGGCAATGGCATCTAGCCTGGATGTCTTTCAAAGAGGACTGGACAGGTGGATGGAAGGAAAGACCATCACAGGTATTATGGGTATGTGCAACTGCCTGGCTTCAGAAGTAGGCTATCTCCGAATGCCAGATGCAAGGGAGTGGCAACAGGATACAGGCCATTGTCTTTACCACAACCCTACAAGGTAGGGGAGAATGATTGCAGAAGGCAAGGCAAGAGACAGGCAGGCTTGCCTACGATCGCCTAGTTCATAGCGGAGACACTCCCAAGAGTCGGAGCTCAGGCTTTGGGCATGTACCAGCTTCTGGCCCCTGAACTCCCACCCCCCACCCCTTGCAGCAGCTGGGGTACTTCCCTGGCCTCCTACCGCTTGCCGATGTTCAGCAGGTTGCCCACCATCCGCTGCAAGACCTCCTTGGCCGTCGCCACGCCGTAGAACTCCTCCGTCACGTGGTGCCCGATCAGGTACTCGCACTCCTTCACGGTCAGCTGCTTGCCCTTCCCAAAAGCGTCAATGTAAGCGTAGTCAAAGATACTGGAGCTTCTGAAAGGGAGTGGCAAGAAGAGGACAAGCCTTGGACACAGCACTGCGGGCTTCTTGACCGAGATCAGGTGTCTGCAGCTTGTTGAGCAGGGGGGGACTGTCCCCAAGACCCAACCAGAAAAACTGGCGCCACCCTGAACCCACTGGTGATGTCCAGTGGCAGAAGTTCCTCTGCCTCCTCCTTTTCCCGTCCCAATCAGCTACTGATGCCTTGCTACTGTGTCGTTCTGCCCCTTCTTTCTCTCCTAAATGGGAGGAGGGGCAGGACAATGCACACTTCAGTTTGAAAGGCAAGAGAGAGAGAAACAACACACTACCGCCCAAATTTTGTCTCCGAATGCCTGCCCGCTACTTTGCCGATCATAATTTTATTTAGGGCGCAATCCTAATCTAGAGTTAGGGTGGCACAGTTTGGCTGGCACAAGGGACACCGTGAAGTGTGTTTGGATCGCCCTCAGAGAGGCCAGCACACAGACGTGCACCATCCTCCCTGATTCCGAGAGTGGCCCAAACGCCACTCCCTTGTATCTGGCATTCTGAGGTAAATTTCTGAGGTAAGATTCTGAGGTAAATATGAGGTAAATAAAGCAAAGTCTGGCTAGCACAAGGGAAACCGTAAAGGATGTTTG
Organism: Lerista edwardsae; assembly: GCA_029204185.1. Classification (NCBI taxonomy): domain Eukaryota; kingdom Metazoa; phylum Chordata; class Lepidosauria; order Squamata; family Scincidae; genus Lerista; species Lerista edwardsae. The sequence continues at coordinate 2,890,615 of JAJKFI010000059.1, forward strand.
GAGCACTCTTGGAGTCAGACAGGCCAGCACACAGACGTGCACCATCCTCCCTGACTCCCAGAGTGGTCCAAACGCCACTCCCTTGTATCTGGCATTCTGAGGTAAGATTCTGAGATAAATATGAGGTAAATAAAGTAAAGTCTGGCCAGCACACCATAAAGTATGTTTGGACCACACTCAGAGTCAGAGAGGCCAGCACCCAGACGTGCACCATCCTCCCTGACTCCGAGAGTGGTCCAAACACACTTTATGGTGTCGCTTGTGCCAGCCAAACTTCGCTCGCCTAATTGTGTCGGCCTAAGTCCAGGTCAGGATTGCACTCTTCAAGGGCTCAATGGCCAAATCAGGAGGCAAGAGAGAGGCACTTTGTACGGGAACACTGGCCTCTAGCAATTATTCTGGACAAAAGAACAAAAATGACCTATTTAAAAAAGAAATCCATGCGATAATTAAGTAAAATCAAGACTGGTCTTATGTGTGAGCGCTAGTCGGTTTCGTTCTCTGGAAACTCGACATGACAGGCAGCTGTGCTCTCACAAGCGGGTGACCCCCGCAGAGCCCGTGGAAGGATTTTATCACCTTTTGCTCAATGCGCTGGCCGATGCTCCCTTTGTTAACGAGATGGCTCCGTTACGGCTTCAGTGACCAGCTTCAATATGGCAAGTCGGACGGTTTTCTCATCCAACGCAGCCGTTCTTTTGTAACATGGCTGGGGGGGGGGATGGGCACCCCTCTCCATCTGGCAAGGGCTAGCTCAAAAAGCAGCCACAGAGGATGATGAAACATCTTGCCTTCTTCTGCCTTTGCTTGCCCACCAGCTTCAGAGAACAGCTTTCTGGTGGAAAACCATTTCAGGGCACAAACGTGGAGTTAGGCCGGCACAGTTAAGCCAGCAAAGTTTGACCAGCACAAGGGCCACCGTAAAGTGTGTTTGGACCACTCTCGGAGGCAGGGAGGGTGGCGCATGTCTCTGTGCTGGCCTCTGTGACTCTGAGAGTGGTCCAAACATACTTTACAGTGTCCCTTGTGCTGGCCAGACGTTGCTTTATTTACCCCATATTTACCTCAAAATCTTACCTCAGAATGCCAGATACAAGGGAGTGATGTTTGGACCACTCTTGGAGTCAGGGAGGATGGCGCACGTCTGTGTGCTGGCCAATCTGACTCTGAGAGTGGTCCAAACATACTTTATGGTGTCCCTTGTGCCGGCCAAACTTTGCTTTATTTTCCCCATATTTACCTCAGAATCTTACCTCAGAAATTTACCTCAGAATGCCAGATACAAGGGAGTGATGTTTGGACCACTCTTAGAGTCAGGGAGGATGGCGCACGTCTGTGTGCCGGCCTCTCTGACTCTGAGAGTGGTCCAAACATACTTTATGGTGTCCGTTGTGCCGGCCAAACTTCCCTGGCCTAACTGTGCCGGCCCAACTCCAGTTTAGGAAGGCGCTCTCAGGGGAACGGTACAGCCAAACAGAATCTTATAAAGCTCACCCTTCGGTCGCTTGGCACCAGCGGAGGAGAAAGTGGCTGGGGAAGTTGACGGGTTCGAGGTGGACGCCCAACTGCCGGGCAATGGTCAGATAAAGCACGGACAAGCTGATGGGGATTCCGGTCCTGTGGATCAAAACCTGAAAATAAGTTTAGGGAAAATAAGTGAAAGGGACATGAGAAGCTTATCTATTTGCAATGCTTTGATCTGGGATTTGACCACAAAAAGGAGAGAGAGAGAGAGAGAGAGAGAGAGAGAGAGAGAGAGAGAGAGAGCTTAGTTTACAGCCACGCAATGCTATGGAGCCCCTGGTTCAGTGTTGCATAGTGGTAAGTGGATTGGGCTTGGACCAGGAAGATAAGGTACACTGAAGGATGCAGAAGGTACACAGAAGAAGATACACTGAAGAAGGTACACTGGGAGGTACACAGTCAACGTAACTGTGAGAAGCAACAGCATTTGTTCAGGACACGCACCTGGCGAATGTATGAGTTCAACGAGTTGTAGTAATCCACCTCGTTCCCTTTGTATTTTAACTGCTCGTACAGAACGTAGTTCATGGCATCCAGAACCTGCCTCTGCAGCTCCACCTCAGAGACCGTCAAGGCTTCCCCTGAAACGTGAGAAGGACCCCAACCGCCATCAAAAGGTTGCTGTTTGTGCCGTGTCGGGAAAACGCCGTCGCCTGAACTCAAGCAGAGTTGGGGCAGTGTAGCGCTGAAGAGACCAGCATTTCCCAGGCTTGAATCTTCCCCTGCTAAGTGGACTCATGTGGCCACAGCACTAGCTAAGTGGCCACTTCTCATCAGCCTCGGTCTTCCCCATCTGCAGTATGGGGGTAATTCTATTCAGAGCGCAACCCTACGCTGTGCTGGAATGGTGAGGCCAGTGGGGGCAAGATCATGTTCAAGCTCTTGCCCAAGGGAAGGCCTAGGGTTTCCTCGGATCTGCACCTGCAGCCCAAATCAGGGCCATGCAGCCCAGGGACGCAGCCTTGAGTTCGGCCTAACGGCCACCCCCCAACTCCACCTAGAAGCGCGATTTGCAGAGGGGCAAGCCCTGATTGGCACGTTGGTCTCTTAGCCGCTGCATTATGGGACAGGAGGAAGGGAGGAAGGTTTCCGCACGATACCTGCTTGGGGAGCCACGCTTGGATGCCGAGGGGCTTTCGATTTCAGGTGTTGGCGGACCTTCGCAGCAATGTCGTCAATCTGGGCTTGCACAGTCTCTAGGCAGATATCCGATAAGGGGTTGCAATACTGGTCGATCAGCACAGCGCCTGGGAGAGGGCGGGGGAAAGGAGAAAAAGCCAACGTCACCTCGCAGAAGGTCAGCCTGCTGTTTGAAAGAATCACATCCCTTAAGACCACTTGGCGGCCACACTGTTTTGTTTTGAGGACTGCAAAGAACGTTGACTGATTTGATTACAGTGGCTGTTCTATTTTCCCGCAAATGAGTGGGTGGGTCCTTGGCTAGTGGGAGGGGCTTACACTCTGTCTATCTAGACCAGGCGTCTCCAACTCTTATACTGAAGGGGCCCACAGTCTATATTTTCTTTGAGATGCAGTGACCAGAACATATTCTAACATGCGGCCAAGCCCTAGATTTGTGCCAAGTGTGTCTTATTTGTGCCGAATAAGACGTGTGCGGTCTGATTTCTTATCCCTTCCAAAGTTATCAACACGGCTCAACCTCCTCAAATATATATCATTTGAAAAAATCGCTTTGACGCGTCACAGGGAAGGAAACACTCTGGTTTCATTAAGGAGAAGGACAAATGTGGTCAGACAAGCAAAACAGCCTTGAGTTGCAATTAAGCGGGAGGAAATTAAAAGGCAGCGTCACGGAGAAGGACAAACGGGTAGGTGCGCTTGGCTAAAGCCCGTGACGTCCAGATAAACACGGAAGGCAGGTTCTTTTTGAGCGCCAAAGTGGGAAGGGAACGAACGCAAAGCTTGTTGTTGGCTTGCTGGTGCGTTTTGCTCACCCGATCTATTCAAGAAGATACCAGAATGAGAGATTTTCCCCTTAGAAACAGATTATTATTTTTTTGCTTGTTATCTCCTTCCGGCCACAGCTCACCTTCCAAGAAGGACTGCTCCTCCACTGGCCGCTGAAGATAGGCCTTCAGTTTCTTTAAGATGTTCTGCTGCCGCAGGAAATAAAGGATTTTCTTTGCATAGTACTTCCACGTCAGCCCTTTCCTGCAGAAGAAAAGAGGCTTACGGTTCATTACCATCGCTTGGAAAGGTTCTTCGAAAGGATTGGGAGGGAGGGAGGGAGCACAAAAGGGCAGGCAGATAAAAGTTCTGCCGTCGCCGTTTCCAAAATGGCACCCAAAACAGCACATCAAACAGGCGCGACGAGCTGGCCTGCACAAAGCCGGGTGTCACTAAAACAGTTCAGGTGTCGCTACTGATTAAACACGCAGCATTTGCCACTCAGACGTGGTCTTATCCATGGAATATGGTGAATTTAAATCCTTGCCATGGTTTCCTGTCCATTTCTGGATCCAGAACAATCTCCCTGTCCCAAAAGGGCTCACAATCTTAAAAAAAATGCAGAACACCCCCACTAACAGCCACTAGAAAAGACACTGTGCAGGCAGGGGTGAAGAGGGACAATTACTCTCCCCCTGCTAAACAGAAGAGGAACACCACTTGAAAAAGTGCCTCTTGCCCAGTTAGCAGTTCTTTTGCATCATATTTCTCCTAATCTTGCTTTCTGCCAGGGATGTTTCCTGGCTGTGCAAATGGCTGCCGTCCGAGAACGCCAGTTTGCATTCCAGGAGGGTCATTTCATTATGTTACAGTCACAGCACGTCCGGCTCGATGATGTCACTTCCTGCCACGACATCACGTCCAGGCTATTGACATTGACATCACTTCCGGTGGGTCCTGACATCAGTGCCGTTCTAAAAAGTGGGTCCTGGTCTAAAAAGTTTGAACGCCACTGTGTCCCTGAAAGGGTATCAGCCCAGGCCCCAGATGCAAATGAAATGTTGTCCTGGAGGAGAAGTGTGTTTTTCCTTCCCCCAGTCATTCATTTCCAGCCGCTCCAGCAAAAAGACAAAATGTCACTACGCAGTGACATGTCCTCCTGTCAATCGAGAGGCCTGGTAGGAGCAGGCCCAAGTCAGGACACCTTCCAGGAAAGCTGTTTCGCCTAATGACAGCGAATGGCAAAGACTACGGCATAATCAGGGGGTAATTAGCATACATTTCGGCTTAATAGGCGTGGAGGCAGCCAGCGCAGAGCCTCCAATGGTGTTGACGGACAGCTAATCAATGCAAAATGGGACAACTGCAGCTGCGGCGGAGATAAAGGATGATAGGCAAGGCAAACGCTCACCCTGAGAGAAGTCCCCCAAGTCAAGAGGACCCCATCCTATGCATGTCTTGCTCAGATCTGTTGTATTCAGCGGGGCTTGCCCCCCGGAAAGTGCATATATATGGAGGTATTATACACTGGAGAAGACATGACGTCACTTTCTTGAAGCTTCCGGGTCTCACAATATGGCTGACTCAGATCATCGCCGCGAAGGAGGATTGCTGCGGGATTCACGAATAAAAATCTCCCTGCACGGGTGTAAAAGTTAATCTCAACGTCTTTAAGCATGCCTGCGCGTTCTGCGTACGGGTGTGCGAATCGCTGTCCGAAAAATGGGATTTAATTTCCACGGAAAGATTCATGTATTCACATTACATCGGTTCAATAAAACTACCGTTCAGCGAGTACAGAATTTTTTTTATGGGGCATGACGTTTTTATTTTTGCTTGTTTCAAAAAATAAGATTTCAAAAAATAAGTCTGTCAAAACAGTGTAATCCGAGTTTAAATAGACAGCAAGTAGTATTTCGTCCGGTATGTTAAGTAATATAATTATGCGGCATTAAACCTTGTAATTGCATATTAACTCATAATAAGGTTACCAATGATGTTTCTCCACGATCACACGTTTTTATTTTGGTAAGTTTTTACTTCAGGAGTAAACTATTAAGTCCTAAACAGTACGCGCAAAGCAATCTGAAATGCTTGGAATCAGCATTGTTTTGAGTTCAAAAACATGGCCGCTAAGCCCGCCCCCTGGCTTCACTGGGCTGCTATCAATTCTACAGGCAGGGCCATGGGTTGTGCATATAAGATTGCAGCCTTGGTTAAGGGGTGTCAGGAAGATCTTTGTCGCCCGTAAGCATTTGAGTGGATCGGTTGCATGTCCATAAATGTACATGTGTGGATACATAAGGGGAGTGAAGCACCTTCCATTTTTGTAAAATGATGCATGCCCGTGCTGCGATACATATAGCTGCGGAAGAGGCATTCCCAATTAGCTCTCACACAGGAAGGGACGGGAAGGAATGCCTCTTAAGATGGCATGCCTCTTTTAAGAGAGTGCTTGCCATGTTCAGATTCTGAATGAATGCTTGCTTTTAAACATTAAATATATAAATTTATAAATTAAATATATAAAATGTAAATATATAGCTGCGGAAGAGGCATTCCCAATTAGCTCTCACATAGAAAGGGACGGGAAGGAATGCCTCTTAAGATGGCATGCCTCTTTTAATAGAGTGCTTGCCATGTTCAGATTCTGAATGAACGCTTGCTTTTAAACATTAAAAAAACCACAATTTAAATCTGCCAACTGATTAATCAAGTAGGCATCACCTTTTGCACTTGGGTAAGTTGTGCCAGGCCAGGAGTGTTGCAAATGGAGAATAAAGCACGTCTGCAGCACCCTCCGAGTCAGGGAGGCTGGCACACACTTTACCGTCGGCCTAACCCCAGGTTAGGATTGCGCCCTTAACTGGTTAGTTTTCTTGATTCAACACTGCATCTCTAGCAGAAATACAATTCGGTTCTGTCGAAGGAGCAGAGACAGGGGGAAAGCGAGAACCTCAACTGTTTTTCACAAGATGAAAACTCAGCAAAATGGATGAAAACACGGCAGATTATTCTCCTTTACGCCCCGACAGAATCAGCCTCACCTTCCTTCCATATTCAGGATGGACATGAGCTCATCTTCAAAGAAGTGGCTGGGGCACTCGAGGGTTTCAATGTCGCTGAAGCCGTCACAGGGAACCTGGCGGGAACAAAAAACCTCATCACGTGACCCCCAAAAGGAATTTTCCTTATAATGCTCTAACGCTGGTAAGCTGCGATTTCTATTACACAGTACTAATGAAAATCTCACTACCAAAGTAGTCCTATTTTTAAATCTTATTCTTCAGCGTCGTAAATCATTGGTGGCCTCTATTTCCTCTTCCTGGTGTTATACTATATTTATGTTTTCTAGGCATCTTTGGAGGATTGCCGCCTCCTTGTGGTTTAGGGGCGGCCAGTTTACCTCTGTTTTTTGTTTAGTTTGTGTGTTTATTGTTCTGTTGTTTTATGCCAATAAAGGTATTTGAATTGACTGATTGAATTTTTCTTATCAGAAAGGAAATCATCCAAATTTAAGTTAGAAGCAGTACAGTAGTCTGGGGAAACACAGGTGCAAAATTGTATGTGCAACTCAAATGCTTCCATGTTGTCTGTAAGAAGAAAGACCCAACCTCCAAAAGTAGTAGCCCTCCATGTTAGGGCTTTTTTTTGGGGGGGGGGTCCCTTCCCTCGAGCCCTAAGCCCCAGTTAGCTTGTAAATCTGGATTGGGAATCTGATTCCAATCATGGTTTCGATTCTAAAATGTGGTTTCCAGAAATCATCAGAACTGAGCCACTCCCGATGGACAATATGTTGGGGGTGGGGGGAGAAACAAGCAGTGATGTCATGCAGGGGGTACGCGAGTACTGGTTTCTAGGATTATGGCTGGCCCCGCCCATTCGCCCGCCCACTCGTCGACTCCGCCCTCTGCAACGTTTGAATTTCCTGCATGTTTGAGTTGCCTGCATATTCTCAGAGCCAGGCAGGCAGGCAGCGAGCGGAGCCTTGCCTTGCCTTGCCACTGAAAAATGAGCTGCTCTGGGGTTTTGGAACTGTTGGGTCACTTTAACATGACGCCAGGCCTCCTTAACATGTTCTGGGGGTGCTGTGGAATACTGTTGCAACTGTTGGGTCAGTTTAAAATGGTCTGAGGCCTCAAAAAGGGCTTTTTTCATGTCACTTCCTGCCACGACATCACTTCTGGCTTATGACGTCACTTCTGGTGGGCGGGTCCCGACACGTGCCAATCAAAAGTGAGTACCTGTTCTTAAATCATTTAGATGACACCACTACACTGGAAACAACAAGCTCATACAAATGATTATGTTTCGGACTGACCGAATCTGTAACCATTTTGGGGTCCCGCTGCCACAAAACAGATGGAAAAGGATTCACCCAGCAAGGGCACCCTCCAGGGAAAGCGACAGTAGAGGTCAACCAGGCTTACGTGTTCCGAAAAGAACCTTTTGGAGAAGGAGGCGACAATCATCTGTGCTTCCAGGCCAGCTCGGTGCCGCGCCTTGTACTCCTCCAGCCAGTTCACGCCGTCCGCCTGGTTGTAGTACTTCACGAGCGAGGGCCACCTGCAGAAGGGACAGGCAGGCGGAAATGAAGTCGGGGCTTTTGATCTTTGCGCTGGATTCGACCCACGAAAACGCGATCGGGATTTTCTCCAGGTGGGAAAATCTACCTTGTAGGATGCAACTGTAGCATATAGGTTTGTGGGACCTCAACGGGATGGCTTCCCAACAGTGCATAAAATATTGTGGTGGTGGTGGTGGGGGAAGCGGAATACAGTGTTATTTTTATTTGCTCTCTGCTCTGAGCATTCGTGAAGCTGAAAACCAGATTGTAAGCACTCAGCTGCACAAATCGCCGGCCACCCAGCTTCTCCCCGAAAAATATCTGGCTGGACCTCCAGACTGTCCTTGCCTGGTTGTGGAATAGCCTCTGCAGCCTTGCAAATTGGGGAGTCCAATTTGGAGGACACACACCCTGTGGCTCCCTGCCCCCCCC
>JAJKFI010000059.1:2910365-2927520 GCA_029204185.1 Lerista edwardsae
AAAGTCTGACCAGCACAAGGGACACCGTAAAGTATGTTTGGACCACTCTCGGAGTCACAGACGTGCGCCATCTTCCCTGATTCTAAGAGTGGTCTAAACACCACTCCCTTATATCTGGCATTCTGAGGTAAATTTCTGAGGTAAAATTCTGAGGTAAATATGAGGTAAATAAAGCAAGGTTTGGCCAGCACAAGGGCCACCGTAAAGTGCGATTGGACTTTTCTCAGAGTCAGAGAGGATGGCACACATCTGGGTGCTGGCCTCTCTGATTTAGAGAGTGGTCCACACATACTTGACGGTCTTCCTGCGAAGGAAATTTGCCTTGCTGTGGGCTTGTCTTGGTGTGTGCGTGTGCGCGTGTGATTAAGTCCCACCCGGGTTTCTCCTGAGCAGGCATGTCACGCCTTCCACCTGCATGCCCAGGTGGAGTTTCAGCAACTGGTGAAGAGGTAAATACGCCAAAGACTACCTAGAATTTGGCTTCTCCCCCTTGATCAGCAATGGCCCACAGAGGCCACAAAGCGTTCTGTGCAGTGTTGCTCTCAGTGCTGAACCAATCACTCAACTCCAAACTCAAACGTCACTTAGAGCAGAATCCTAAGTTGCGCTACAATGGCAAGGCTGGTGGGCACCTTAGGACTGGGGAGCCTCCATGGGGCAAGGGCACATTTGTGCTCTTGCCCAAGGAGAGGCTCCAGCCTTCCCATGTGTTTCCTCGGATCTGCACCTGCCAAGAATGCTGGGTGGCCTGAATCGGGGCCACGCAGTCAGGGGACGGAGCCTTTGATACAGCCCCACTCCCCCCCCGGGCCAGCAATCATAAGAACATCAGAAGAGCCCTGCTGGATCAGGCCAAACGCCCATCTAGTCCAGCTTCCTGTATCTCACAGCGGCCCACCAGATGCCTCAGGGAGCACACAAGACAACAAGATGCCTGCATCCTGTTGCCACTCCCTTGCACCCGGCACTCTGAAGTAGCCTACTACTAATGTAAGGAGGTCGCACAATCCATCATGGCCTGTAGCCCACGATGGACTTTTCTTCCAGAAATCTGTCCAATCCCCTCTTAAAGGCATCTAGGCCAGATCCCATCACCACCTCCTGTGGCAAAGAGTTCCACAGATTAACTACCCGCTGGGTTACTACCCACCAGCCTGTCCTCCCCCGCCCAGTTCCTCCCTCCCAACAACCCTCCCAGAACCACCCTTGCGCCAGCCAAGTTAGGCTAGCGCAAGGGCAGCTCAGAATCAGCGCTCCAGGGTCTATGCTACTGAGGTTGGGGGCCATCTTTATTAAACGCAAGTGTACATCATGAAACCTGCTGAACACCTGCTTAGCAGCCGAACGAAAGCTTGCTTAGCCTCCGAGAGAAAGCAGGACCTCAGTGCCAAGCCTCCGGAGACAGAAAAAAGATTCATGGATGGTTATCCACCAACTGGTTACTAGGCGCTTGGAATGCAGCGGCTACGATTAAAGTTAATGCACAGTGCGCAACCTGTTTTTCCAGGAAAGCCACTTCGCCACCGATGTCTGGGAACAAGCAAGTACACACAGGGCCAGGTTCAGCCCTACGCTTGCGCTCAAGCAGCACGATTACGCAAGTCATGTGCGTATGAAAGCAAACAAAGCCCACGCCACAAAATACATCAAAAAGCAGGCCAGACTAAAAAATATTTCAGAGACTAGGGAGCCTATATTAAGGATTTCTATATTTGTCAATGGGAAGCATTGGGAAGCATTTCAGAGTGGCATCTTTTGCTTGGCTGTCTTAAGGTTTGTCGGTATCTCTTCTCCGTGGCATTGCCAACCATTCGGGCAGTGGTGCCCAAACTGTGGGTCAGGACCCACCAGTGGGTCACAAGCCATTTCAAGTGGGTCCCGAGGCACCTAGAGCAGCCATATTGAAATTAGGCAAAGATGGGATGCTGGAAAGAGGGAAGGCTGTGCGGTTGTTTTGCTGGTGTGGTTGTCCAGGTTGCAGATAGGTGTCTTTTTTTTCTGCCCGATTCACTTTGCTATTGGAAAGCGGCTGAGAAATAACCCAACTTATGGCTGCGTTCTCAGGAAAGCAGCAGGCTCTGGCGTCACAATGACGGCATTTCCACTTCTGTGACATCACTTCTGGTGGGTCCCGGACAGATTTCCAACATCGCAGCTTCCCATCTTTTCAATATGGCTGTTCTAGGTGCTTCATGACGCATGAAATTGGCTCGCGACCCACTGGTGGGTCCCAACCCACAGTTTGAGAACCGCTGCTGTTAAGAACATACGAACATAAGAAGAGCCCTGCTGGATCAGGCCAAAGGCCCATCTAGTCCAGCTTCCTGGATCTCACAGCGGCCCACCAGGTGCCCCAGGGAGGCATGAGACAACAAGATGCTTGCATCCTGTTGCCACTCCCTTGCACCCAGTACTCTGAAGTAGACTACTACTAGTGTAAGGAGGCTACAACCCATCATTGCCTATAGCCCACAATGGACTTTTCTTCCAGAAATCCGTCCAATCCCCTCTTAAAGGCATCCAGACCAGATGCCATCACCACCTCCTGTGGCAAAGAGTTCCACAGCTTAACTACCCGCTGGGTAAAAAAGTACTTCCTTTTATCTGTTTTAACTCTCCCAACCCTCAGTTTTAGCGGATGCCCCCTGGTTCTGGTGTTTTGAGAGAGGGAAAAGAACATCCCTTTATCGACTCTATCCCTTCCGTGCATAATTACTTATAATAACAGTTATAATAACAACAACTGTTAAGTGTTTATTAAAGATTTGCATCCCACCTTCTCCTTGCAGGAGGCAAATGTTTCTTATACGGTGCCTGGGGGAATAAGCTCAGGGTGGCGCGGATCGATACCAGTGTGGTACTCTCACAGATCTGAACAGACTGCGAACACTTTGAACCTCAAAAGAGGAAACGCTCCTTCAAGTCAGCAGACATCCGATCTGGTTGGACCTTGGCAAGATGCTTACTCTCTCCTTCGTGGTCGGCCGACGGAGCACCAAACTGGCAGCGACTCTCGTCAAACAGTTTTCCTTCACAGCAGAATTCAGAACCCCGCTGGCATCCATCTGCGATAATGTGTCTGCACAAGGAGGTGGCAAAACTACCTCCTCCGCCCTTCTCCAAAGTGCTTTAATTCCCACACAACATGCGCAGCGATGGTGCACATGCGTGTAGAGCAGTGGTTCCCAAACGGTGGGCCGGGACCCACCAGTGGGTCACAAGCCAATTTCAGGTGGGCGCAAGCCCCTCACTTGCTTGTCGCTGGGGAAAAAAGAAGCACAATAGAGAAATACTCGCAGCAATAAGGGTAAGTAGAAAACACAGCCAAAAAAAAAAAAAAGATTGAAGAGCGCTAGGCTGGCACGGCAGATCTGCTTTTCGGGCTGGCCGACTAACAAAATGCCAAAGATTTTGTAACAGTGTCCCTTCACGGCTGGAAATCTCTGCCCTTGGAAGGAAACACCCTCCAGGGAGCCGAAAGGAGAAAGAAACCATTTCTAGCAATCTGGATATGAAAGGAGGAAGCTTTGAATTTTTCGCTGGCTTGAGCTGGGGTGTGGTTTCCGCGGGGCACAGCTGTTGCGTTCAAGCCAAACACAAAATCAGCACTCGGCTGCCTGCCGCACCAATCCAGTTGTTCCCACCGTGTTCGAATTGTGCATTGGTGGTAACACAAGTTTGGGCGGAGGTTTCAAGCTACGATGGGCATGTCCAGTCTGAGATTAGCTGGTTGCTCATCACGAGGGCCGGGTAGGAATTTTCTTCTGCCATCCAAATTGGCCATGGATGGCAGGTTTTTTTTGCCAACCCCAGACTGGGGAGGGAAGGACGGGTGTTCAGTAGGTTTCATGACTGACACTTGTGTTTAAGAAAATTAAACCCCAACCTCAGTCTGGTGTCTTCCTTCGGGGTGGTGCAAGGGTAATGCCAAGTGCAGGGGAGTGGCAGTGAGATACAAGTATCTGGTTGTCTTCAGTGCTCCCTGAGGCATCTGGTGGGCCACTGTAAGATATGGGAAGCTGGACTAGATGGGCCGTTGGCCTGATCCAGCAGGGCTCTTATTCTGTTCTTAAGGCCTAGCTTGGGTTGCAAGTTATTTACCTCAGAATTTTACCTCAGGATGCCAGATGCAAGAGAGTGGCAACAGGATGCAGGCATCTTGTGGTCTCATGTGCTCCCTGAGGCACCTGGTGGGCCACTGTAAGATATGGGAAGCTGGACTAGATGGGCCCTTGGCCTGATCCAGAGGCTTTTCCTGTGTTCTTATGTCTGAACTGGGGGGGATGACAAAGTCTTCGGCCTGCTTTCAGACTCAGCTCTGCAGTGTCATCCTGGAACCACTGAGTGTGTAGGGCTGCCACAGTCAGTCTCATCTTGGCCAGCTCATTGCACCAAGCCCAAAAGGGTCAGGTCGCAAACGGGACTTGTACAAGATGTCTAGAGAGGAAGGAGAAAGTCCAGCTTGCACAGAGAGGCGAGAAAGACAGGTAAAGGCACACACGCAGGTACATTCAGAGCAAGGCTGCCAACTGCGAAAGCAGCCCTCCCCAAGAGCCAATCTGTGATATTTCGAAGCAACCTGGCAGGGCAGAAACGCAAGAAGGAAGGAAGGCAGCCAAGTCTCCTACGCCCAGTGCGTTGTCTTGAGCGCTTGACGAGCTGCAAGGGCCGGAGGTTACCCGCTAGTTATCATCTCGCTTACCCAAGGTCGGATCCTGAAATGCCACATTCACTAACCCCAAAATGACTAATGCGTACCCCAACACACACACACACACACACACACACACACACACACACACACACTTTCATCACTCACACACACTCAATTTCATCACACTCAGTCTCATCACACACACACAATTTCATTACACACACACTCAATTTCATCTCTCTCTCTCTCTCTCACACACACACACACTCTCAATTTCATCACACTCTCAGTCTCATCACACACACACACACACACACTCTGTTTCATCACACACACACTCAGTTTCATCTCTCACACACACACTCAATTTCATCACACTCAGTCTCATCACACACACACACACACACACACAATTTCATTACACACACACTCAATTTCATCTCTCTCTCACACACACACTCTCAATTTATCACACTCTCAGTCTCATCACACACACACACACACAATTTCATTACACACACACTCTTCATCACACTCTCAGTCTCATCACACACACACTCCGTTTCATCACACACACTCTCAATTTCATCACACTGCCAATCCATCTCTCTCTCTCTCTCTCTCTCTCTCTCACACACACACACACACACTAAATTTCATCTCACACACACACTCAATTTTATCACACACACATTTGCAGTTACTAAAATCAAAACACATTTGGAGAGGATTTTATGTAGACAAACATTTCAGAGGCTGATTCAAGACGCACAGAGGACTGGAACGAGGGCTTGATATTGAGCACATGCAGAAGCTACCCATCTTCAGAGGCCAATTCATAAAATCTTCCTATCTTTTGATTTTGCAGGCTGGTGGGGATTCCACCACCTGTATCCATGATTCCCCCCCTTCTGCTTTTCCCTTGCCATCTTTCTATCCTAAAGAAGGATTCAAAAGCTTTGCTGCGACACTTGCAAACTCTTGGGCGGGTCCCACGCGAGGCATTCCCTGATTTTAGTCGGCAGAGGGAAGACGCAGAAAGTGCCCTAATGCGTAAGAAAAAGCCTGTCCTTGGATGCCTGTGTTTGGTGGGACAAGGATAAACCACAGCAACAGGTCTAAGCGATGGACTCCGACCAACACAAGGAAACGATGCACTCAGAAATTAACCCCACAGCAGGAACGGTGCGCTCGGTTCGGTTTTAATGGGCGGGCTGCACTGCAGACCACCAGCTCCCAGCCCGGACAAGGTCACCATACTCTGCACGGCACATGAGCCAACGAAAACCACATTCAGGGCCACCCTTCTGCTGAAGCACAAAGCGTAGCCCCCACTCAAGGGCTTGGTACACACAACAATTCATAAACTGAACATCGCTTGTTCCGAAGCGAGCACCACAATGCTCATTGTTCAAGCGTCAAGACAACACAATGAGATTGGTTCGTGAAACTCAATCCCGCAGCCTCCCACGGACTCCGTTTTGGAAGAGTAAACATATGACATTCTACAGTGTTCCAGAGACTGCTTCCCCCCCTCTCCTTAAGTGTCCTGTTTTTAGTCTTGTAGCTCCTTCAACTGTTTATGTTACACCGACGAGCTGTTGATGTTGCCACTGCCAAGCCCGGCTTCTCACTATGTCAGCCACAGGTTGACAAGCGGATGCCAACCTCCCGTTCCCGCAATCCACTTCAGGCATTGAAGGAAACCAGCTGTTTCCCACTAAAGCACGTTCTGTTGCAAACCGAGTGAGAGCAGAAGCAGGTAAAGGACGGTGAAAGGTTCGGATCAGGCCAGCAAAAACGTTCAAGGCTTCAGAGTGCTCCCTAACAATTTGGCTCTCAGACCTGTCTAGCTTGTGTGTGCATTTGGACGGCAAAGCTGCCTGCCAAAACCAAATGCCCTCAACGTAAGAACCTAAGAAGAGCCCTGCTGGATCAGGCCAAAGGCCCATCTAGTCCCGCTTCCTATATCCAATAGTGGCCCACCAGGTGCCTCAGGGAGCACACAAGACCACAAGATGCCTGCATCCTAACCCTCACACCCTGAACATAGCATTGGTGCATGCGCACAAGGAAGAATATAGGTGCATGGCAGTCAAGTAGCCATGCCGTGACTGTCCATCAGTCCTGCCTGGGGAGGGAGAAGTGGAAGTCTAAGAACTGGCTGTAAATGAGGGTGCAATCCTAATCTGGATTGCACAGTTAGGCCAGCAAAGTTTGCCCGGCGCAAGGGACACCGTAAAGTATGCGTGGACCACACTGGAGTCAGAGAGGCCAGCACACAGACATGCGCCATCCTCCCTGACTCCGAGAGTGGTCCAAATGTGCTTTACAGTGGCCCTTGTGCTGGCCAAACTTGGCTGGCCTAACTGTGCCGGCCTAACCCCAGGTTAGGATTGCGCCCTGAGAGTCACAGCGGGCAAGGAAGACTCCCCATTTTTCTCTCCTCATCTCCCTCCCCCCCCCATTGAAAAAAATAAGTGCTGGAAAATAAAATGCAGGTTGCGTCTGCCATGTGTGCAAAAGAAAGAATGGAACGTGCAAGCACACAAACAGCCGCCATCAAAATTATGACGGCCCTTATAAATACAAGCCTGCACGATGGCTCTCAGTTCCATTTCCACACTCCAAAGTGGCTCTCTGGCCATTCCCCAATGTTAGACCTGACCACGTCAGATTCTTTACGTGAAAAAGAGTCACGGCTGGCTTCTAGCACAGATAGCCTGAATTGGGAGACTGCAGACACTTGCCAGAGATCCTCAAAGCAAATGATACGGCGATGATGGGACTTGCAGGCAGAGCTTCAGCAGCCTGGTTTGCAGGCTACCTTGGCTATGTGATACGTCTCCCGAGGTGGCCAGGCTGCTAACAGAGAACCCCTCGATCGGCTTGATGCCCCAGTCTCTGGGGTCTATTAGCAGACCAGCCCATGTTACCTTCCAAAGAGAAAAAGTGGAGTTACCGGGTCTCTTACCTTGAAAGTAAATCCGACTCTCGCCAACAGCCTTAACGTTTAAATAAATAAATAAATAAATAAATAAATAATACATGTATTTATATACCGCCTTTCTTAAGATCACTAGATTTCTCTAATGACTGTAACTCAAGGAGGTTTACATAGGCAGACATTTATTCACAAACCGGAAGGTTTTTACAATTTACAGAAATGTTCTATCTTTCAAGAACAACACTCATACAGATCTTTCTTTCTGGATTTAGCCTTCTTTCTTAGCCACCCGTCTGTCTTCCGCTGGCTGATAAGAGGCTTCCCTGCTCCCACCAGAGACGCAGCTGACTTCAGCACACTCCTCCTCCCACGAGGCAGCTGGAGCTCAGCTTTTAATCAGCCACAGTTTGCAAGGTCTGCCACTCACAGAGACTTCCGGTAGACTTGAGCTCACGACCTTCAGATCTTCAGCTGTTATCTTTGGGCAAACGGAGGCATTAACCCTCTCGGCTAAATCTTCTGCCCTTAACATTTAGGATGATGTGTTCAGAAGTCCGAGGAACAATCCTATCCAACTTTCCTAACACCCAACCCTATCCAACTTTCCTGCACCAAAGCAGCCGCAAGGTAAGGGAACAACTGCTCCCTTACCTTTGGGGGGGCTTTTGTGGCTCCCCTCCCCACTGAAGGAGGCAGGGCACACACCCTTGCAGGGCTTCACCTGTTGGATTGGACTGAGCCTTAGGACTTGTTCATTCATTGTGCCCGCAGTGGACGCTGCCTGATAAAACCCAAGGTTCTTCCGCAACGCCACAGGGTCACTGAAAGCTGGTCCTTCCAATTCTGTACACCGTTAACTGTGGCTTCTGCCCCTGGTCATACTCCCGTGAATGAGCTAGAAAAAGCATCTTCCTTTCATTCTCCCCTTTCATTCTAGACGTTGCAGGGGGTCATGCTACACATTACACAGGCAGTCTGTGGATGGCATGAACGCAAACTGTTTAAAGCAACCTGTCTCTCCCGTCAGGGATGGCAGGAGTGTGGGTGGGGATGCTGGTAGCAGAGGCACAACCAGGGCTCTGGGTTATACAGTTAATATAAGACCCATCTCCCACCCAGAGCCACACTCTCAGAAAGCCCTGCTGAGGCATCTTCAGCCTCGTCGCCTTGTGAAATTTCACTTGCTCCCCGTTGCACGTACCAAGGGAATTGCTGAAAGGGGGCAGCTGGTCCAGGAAATCCATTGCTCTAGGTGGGATTTGAACCCAGGCCCACAAGGAACATTATTCTCCCAGACCCCTGGGATTGAGTACATGTCTGCAACTCATTCAGTCCATGGATCCCTGAAACCGTGGATACTGGGGGGCACCTTTTTAAAGAGAGGGGAGGATCAGAGGTTTTGCTGCAGCGAGGTAAAAAAAAAAGATTTTTTATCTTTTTAATTGGTGTCCCGGTATCCATGGATAACTGAAACTGTGGATACTAAACCAGTGGATACCGGCTGCATGCCTGCATTTTCACTGCACTGGGTTGCCCAGCCAAAACTCTCTCCTCACACTGCAGTCTTATACAGAGGGGTATTGGGCAGCTAGCCCCACTGAACGTGGTGGAGTCTACATTGGAGTTAGGATGCACAGGGCTATTTTGCCAGTTACCCTTGCTTGGGGTGACGGGAGACAAAGGCACTTGGATGCAAGGAAACGAAACACACATTGCTGAAGGGATCTGGAAAGTTGAACATCACTGCAAATATTCTATGGACGGTAAAGGCCTGGAGGGGGGAGACGCTCTTAGGGTTTGCAATTGCTCTAGTAGCAAACAACCCTTGACCGTTCTGCGATCTCCAATCCTCTTGGAGAGAAACCAACAGATTCGCCTGAAACGTGTGGACGGACCAGACTTCCCGGTTTCCTACCTGACTACACGGTGGGGGTGGGGGGGAGGCAGGAAAAGCGAGCCTGGGGCTTTCCATCTCCCCCCCCCCCTTCAACCCCAGAGAGGAGCAAAACGCGCGTGTGAACGCGCCTGAGAGCGGCCGCGAAGTAGCCACGCCGGAGCTGTCCGCGGTGCTGAATTCGGCGCCGCAGGCTCCGAAGAGGCGACATGAGGGAGGAGGCTCGATTGGGGTCTGGGACGGAGACGCGGGGCGCGGGGGGGGGGGCGTGCGACGGACACCTGGCTCCGTTCCTCCCCGTCCCACCTACCGCCCCGTCGGAGCCTTCAAACGAGGTGCAGGATCGCGAAAGGCGCGTCGCCGCCAAAGCCACGGCACTGGCGCGCGGGGCGCGGGGGAGAAAAGGGGGCCACCTGCGTGGTTGGGGAGAAGGACGCCAGGGAGGAACCCTTCTCCCCAAAGCCGTCCCCTTCCCCCGCTCCCACATCGTCTCCTTTACAAGTTTTTTTGCACTCGGGAAGGAGTTCGCGAAGGATCCACGCCACCTGGCAGTCCGTGGCGCGTCCAGCGCGGCACACCCACCCCCGAGAGAGGCGCTAAAAGGGACCCGTCGCCCCTGCCCCCCCCCCCAGCGCGAGTCGATCAGCTCCCGCAGAGCCATGGCGACGGCGTCAACTAGCTGGTTGCGTGTCCCCAGGCTGCGTAACTGGCTGCAAATTCCACAGCCGCCGCCGCCGCCCCCCCCCCCACACACACACCCCATTTTTCCCCTGCGCGTTCCTGCCTGCTACAGACTTCATTTCTGATACGAGGGCAAGGACTCGTGTCTGCGCACCCGAACGCCCCACCGCAGCCCAGCAAGGACACACTGGGGAATGCACTGCAATTGCTCGGAAGGTACACCCCATAGCCCCTACCCTAGGGGGACTAACTGAGAGCTCCAGCAGTCCACCTCTCCCCCATAATCCCCCCCCCAAAAAAAACGGACCGCGGTGGGACTTGCCCTCCCCGGTGCGATGTTGTTCTGGGAGCCGGTTCGCATCCCAGCTAGCGCGGTGACTTCGTCCGCAAGCCTATACTTGTACGTACTTGCTTGGAAGTAAGCCTCGTGGAACACCATGGGGCTTGCTTTTGGGGAGACAGGAGGAGGATTGTGCAGCACGTTTCCTGGCAAAGGACTCTCTTTCCGCCTCAGCCGCCCCACTGGTAAATTGGGCAGGAGGGATGGAGACGGTGCAAAAACGCTACTTTCCGGGAATCTATGAAACAAACAACCCGCACCCCATCTGAAACTGTGCGTTGTTAAAACTTCATTCTGCATGCTATTTCTCTTTCCCCCCCCCCCCACCTCTCCAATCTCTCTCATATCCTACCAGATGGAAAGGTTCAATTTATGGAGACTAATTCTGGCTGCTTGTTTGAACAGCTTCTCCCCACGTGAAAGGGCGAAGCAGCTGCCGAGAAATTGTCCCAGATTCTGGAAGGCTGAAACCCAGATCCGGATTGCGGGGGGGGGGGGGCCGGCGGCGCTGAACAGGGCACGAAAGTCCGTTCCTCTAACCCGAACGCACCCCCTAACGCGAAAGTTGCTTTGCTGACCGCAAGGTCGTAAGTGCAGAAAGCAAGATAAGACTTAATCTGAACTTTCGCTCGCGAAAACATTTCAGTCAGGGGTCGAGGGTACCTCTGAGGAAGTGCAGATCGCCTTCCCCGCGCCTCGGGAGAATGCCCCAACTCGGCTGGAGTCTCAGCGCCTTTCAGAAAGGAAAACAGACGCCACGTAAACCCGATTCTATGCAGGTTTGCACGGAAGCAAGCTCCAAGCTGGCGCGCAGAAGAGAGCGCCTTTTATTTCCCGGTACGGCGTCCCTATCCAAGGCAAGCTTCGGAGTGGCATCGAATTCCTGGGGTGCAACTCATTCAGCTGAGCCCCCCACCCCCACCCGCGCCCAAAATCAGCGCTCGGGGCAAAATTCCTGCCAACGGCACTGCTTCCTTCCCCCCACAGTGTAAACGATCCCCCGCCCATTTCATAGTGGGGGGGGGAGACAATTCGGAGCAGAGGTCGCCACCCACCTTTCTGTGTGTGCGTGTGGGGGGGGGTGACCCTGGAGCCCACTGCCCTCTCCGAGCAAACGGAGCCCCCGGGCTGCTGCTCTGCCCTCCCTCTCGCCATGATGGTTACAATCCTAGGCACCCTTTCCTGCGAGTAAACCCAGCTTCACACAATGGGTAGACCTGCATAGGCTTGCACCGTCAGATGGCAAAACGACCCTCTAGAGAGACGAAGGGTCCTTGCCCTTGTGCTGAGAATCAGCCCAGCGCTCCCCCGACGGCGGGATGGTATAGGAAGGCGCAGTCGAGAATCACAGCCGCCGCGCCCCCCCCCTTACAAGTGCCCCCCATCAGACGCCTCCTACTCTCCAACAATTTCATCGTTACGCCCCCTGTCCATTTTCGGCTGCTTGGGAGCATTACTCCAACCCACCCACCCCAAGTTATTGAGGTCGACCCTCACCGTCGCCACCTGAGACCGATCTTCACCACTAACGTGCCTTTAAAAAACCAAGGCTCACCCCCCCACCCCGCCCCACCAAGCCCTTTTACCCAAAAATGACGGACGGAAAGCCAGGCAGCCTTGTAAATGCGGCCAGGCACGAGCGCCTCGGAGCATGTGCAAAGCGCAACCTCGTCCCCGGCGACCAAGCGGCCCCAAGAGGACTTTGGAAGGGCAAGGGAGCGCGCGCGCGCGCGCAGGGCAGGCTACACTCCCGTTCTCGAAGAAGTTACCGCCGCTTGGAGAGGCGATGCGCTCGGGGGTGGGGGGGTGGTTACCTGGAGCGGCGCGTCTCGCTCACCTGATTCCCACGGCGCGACCGCTGCCGTCGGGTCCCTTCGAGGGCGGCTCAAGCCCGGGGCCGCGGAAGGCGCTCGCAGCCAGCAGCAGCCGCCCTCGGCTCGCCTTCCCCGCCCCTTCGCGGCGGCTCCTGCGCCTACCTCGGAGAGCCGCTCGGCGCTTTTTCCCCCTCCTCTCCCCCCCCCCTTGGCGAGTCTGGCTGGGCGGGCGGGGAGAGGCCACACGGCCGGTGGGCTGCCGAGCCACGCTGCGCCTCCGCCTCGCTCGTCGGGCCTCCTTTATGCGCTCCGCGCAGCCCCGAATTACGCCCGACGGCCAACCACGGGAGCGCAGCCACCGACGAGGCGGCCTCATCGGGAAAGCTTTTATATAAGCGCGTCAGCCCCACGCCCAGCTCAGGGAGCCCGAATCCAATGCCTTCCCCAGGCGGAGGGCTGGGAGGCGGAGAGCAGCTCGCAACCCCCCCCCCCCCCCCCCCCCCCACCCACTCCCGGGAAGGAAACAACAACAACAAAAACCCATTTATGAATACACGGAAACCCGTTTCCCCAGCTCGCCACACCAAGCGAGCCCCCGCCTCAGGCCGAGAGCGCTTTCCTCAGAGTAATCCCACTGAACGCAGTCATTTACTCCAGGGTAAACCACGAAGTTTCCACAGCAAGGCTGCCAAAACCGACGCCCCGTCTGCTCCCTGCGGCTGGCTTCCCCAGTCGATGCAAAGGGCTTCCTAGCCGAGTTTGGGGGGGGGGGCGGGAGGCTTGTCAGCCTCTTACCAGCGAGTAAGCCCCATTGAAAACATCGGGGCTTACTTCTGAGCAAGCGGGCGTAGGGTGCTGCTGCGAGCTGGAAAGCAGCCCCTGCGTAAAAGGCAGGGGGTTGAAGGCTGGCGTTGGACACTAAGCCCCCGGGGACACGGAAGGATTTACTTCTAAGTAAGCCCACAAAAGGCTGCACTGCAGAAGGCCGCTGGAACGGCTCGGTCCAGCCCAAGGCTGGGCGTGTTTACTCAGAAGTAAATCACACTGCGTACAATGGGGCTTCCTCCCCCCATAAAGCAGGCACACAGCCCCACAGTTTCAGGGGACAGCCAGTTCCCCTTCGGCATATTTGTCTGGTTTAAGGAGGCAATAATCCACCGCGTGTGGGAGGAAAGCCCCATTGAACTGGCTGGGATTTACGTCTGAGATAACACAGCCCCCCCAACTCCCACAGTTACAATGGCAACATAAACGGTGGGGATTAGCGAGGAGAGCGCCAAAAACAAGCATTAAAAGGGGTGGGAGTGTGTGGAAGTGTTAAAAAGGGGGGAGCTGAAGAATGGTAGGGAATTTTGGGGGGAAACAGAGATGAAATGGAGTACCCCCACTAATGCTTCCTCATGGGGAATGGTGGGGAATTTGGGGACGGGTAGTTGATGATGGTCAAAGGGAGATCCCTCAGCCCACCCCAATGGTGGTCTTAGTAAGAGCCCCCAGATCACTCAAGATCCTTCCAATCTTTTGCTTAAGGCCTAAGCTGGCAGAGAGACTGTAGGCAGATCAGGGCCTTACTCTGGAATCAGTGTCCAGTTTTGGAACGCCAAACAGCAGGCTCATTAAAATCTCCCTGCCCCGTTGAATCCCTGTCTTGTTTTTAGGCTGCAATCTCATGCAAGCTCGCCTGGGAGTTTGCCCCACTGAAATGAAGGACTACTGAGTAAACCAACTGCAAGATTTCTCTCCTCGGAGGGGTGGCCCATTTCTTCGGCAAGACAGGCTGTTGGGGAGGGGTAGTTGCTCCAGTAAGCTTAATGGCCAGGCAGGCATTCCAACCTGATGCTTTCCCCCCCCCAAGTCCAATACTATCCTAATGCCCTCTGTGGGCTGAACCATCCCACGGCAGATCAGCGCTGGTCCAAGAATTTCCAGTGCCCGAGGTGAGAAGAGGAATTCCTGCCAGCCCCTACCTGTTGGAGCACAGCTGTCACTGGCTGGGAGCTGAAAAGGAAGAGCAGAAGTGGAAGAGACAAGAGTGGTGGACTAGACTGTCCCCGACACTCTAGACCACCATTCTCTGCTACTTCACATTTCCTTTCCAAATTCAGGGAGAGGGAGGAGGGGGCAATGGAGATGGCACCCACTGCGAGTCTACGGTCTGGTAAAGGCAGGGTAGAAATCTTTTAAACAATTACCTACGTTATTGGGGGAGGGGTACTCCATCCCTCTCTACCCCTCCCCTTATTTGCACCTTCCTTAAGTGCAACGGGAGACCCACGTCCTTGGCTCTCCCATTGTTCCAATTTCCATGGCAACCCATCACTCACATACACCCTGTATACACAGATATAGATACACAAAGTCTGTTCTTGATCAAGACTTTTTCACCTGATCAAAAAGAAGAAGAAAGGACTGGGGGTGGGGAGTTGGGGAGAGGCGGGGAGAGAAGGAGTCAGATCTAAGAGATGGTGGTTTTCTCTTTGCATCAGAGAAGCGCTTGCTCTGGTTGCCAGGGGTCGAGTCTCAGCCTTTGCAGGCTTGACTCAGGGAGTCCGTTTTGTGGGTGAGAAAAAAGGCGGTGGAATTGCCTTCTTGCAGGCCTGACACACACACACACACACACACACACACACACACACACACACACCTCAAACCACCAGGCAGGTCCACTATAAAAACCTCCCCCCCTTTTCCCCCCTCCCAACGGGAAGGAAAGGACCTTTCAACGTCAAGATCAACATGCTCACTAATGAAGATACGCAGGCCTCTGAGCTCGTGCAGAGAATCTCTCTCTGGTGCCAAGAAATCACAAAGAGGGCTGCCTTCTCACAAAAGATACAGACAGCTGTATGGTGGTCTGGCCAAGGTCTGGGCTTAGGGGTTTAGGTGAGAGCCCTTCCCAGCCCACCTGGCACCCACCTGTGTGAAATGGGGGTGGTGGTCCATCCCCACAGGCAAACAATACATGCAGTCATGCCTCGTTATCCATTGATTCGACTCACCACTGATAGGGGTGTCCACCTTTGTAACAAGGAAAAAAGGGGGCTAAAATCCCACTTCCTACCTTCCTACATTCCATTACACCCCATCTAGTGGCTGAAAGCGGTATAGCATCTATACCAGTAGTTTCCCAAACTGTGGTCAGGCTATGTCGGCTCAGAAGAGGAGGGAGAGCTGCTGCTCGCAAAATGTAGTGCTGTGACCCCCCTTCTAGGTACACCCCTGGCAGTACATCTCCTCTCTTATTTCCTTCAAATCTCTTCTTCAAAACCCACGTTTCCTGCTAAAGCGTTGGCACCCTCTCCCTTGCCCAGCGACGTTCAGCCGTTCTCATCTCACGGCACGTTGACAAGGCGCTACAACCGTCGAGGCACAACAGCGGTTCATTTTTAAAGAATATATTTCAGCATTTAAAAAAGAAAAAAGAGTATTGATCCAGAAATGGCAAACAAAATGCAGCGGTGCAAGCTGAAGTGGAAGGACACATCTGATGAGAACAACAGCTGAGCGATGAGCGAGACCGGTTCCAACTTCCCTCAAACTCCCCCAATGGCCCTGCTAATTAATGACCCCCCCCCCAAACTGCCATTCACAGCACACCAATGTGCCACAGCACAGCGGGTGAAAAACTCTGCTCAAGTCTCTTGACCCAGGGCTGGCCCACTTATGAAGCAGATCACACAGCTCATGCCAAGCAGGGAGTAGTGGGAAGGAGGAGTGGCAGTCTTGGGGTGCCCTTGGGAGCAGCAACAGGATGCAGGCCTCTTGTTGTCCCATGTGCTCTCTGAGGCATCTGGTGGCCTACTGTGAGATGCAGGAAGCCAAGCTAGATGAGCCTTTGGCCTGATCCAGCGTGGCTCTTCTTATGAGAGCTTTCCCACTCCTTTTGCCAGGGCTGGCCGTGGCGAACCACCCAGCAGAATGGAAACTGTGGTAATTAACCTGGCGGAGCGGCTTGTTCCGCATGCCCCACCTTGGGCCCCCGAATGACTCGGGCTGATCCTCGCGGGATGAAGCCTCACAGGTCTACATCAAGCGGGATCAGATTTGATAAATAAAGATGAGGACGGAAGAAGCAAGAAACCCAATTAAGCAAAGCCAGTAGAAGAACGCCGGAGGGCCCAGTTCTCCCTTGCCTGGGACACCCAGATGTTGTACATCATCCTCTGGTAATGAAAACCTAATTATCCTCCATTTGGATGCAGAGAGAACTAATTCAATAGAAAGGCATCTGCTTTCTACACGCCCAGCAGGAGAGCCGCAGAGCTAGATCAGAGACCTTTTCATGCACCGAGGGGCCTGATCGCCTCCGTGCCGGAGTAACCCAGGGGGGAAAAAAAGAAAAGGAGTGAACCAGGCCAAGGCGGGAGGCAAGAAACCAATTGTCTCCACCAGGAGACCTGTTGTGTATTTGTGTAAATAGTAGCAGAGTTGGGGGCTTGGAGACCCATTCCAGCGCTTCCCTTAGCGCTCCGGAGCGAAGGATTGAAGCAATCGCCACATTTCCATAACAAAGTCTCTTTATTGTAGCGAAAGTGAGAAAGGTACAAAGGTTTAGTCTGCCGGCTAGGAAAGCCGGTGAAGTCTTTGCCGCTCGCAGGCGGCGTTTCAGTGCAGCTTTACATCTTAAGCACACACAGTGAAAAACTCCTTCTAACACCAGAACAAAGGGATGCAGCCAGAGTATATCTGGTAGGTGGATACCTGAAGACCCCTTGTGCCCCATCTTACCCAATGGGGTGACCCTTAGAACACTATGATCTCATGGGAATGTGCAGTGCTTGCAGCCAGGGCTTCCCGTGTGAAACTGCCTGCTTATGCTACACTA